>JAJEJO010004698.1:14312-210962 GCA_020662805.1 Glaucomys volans | reverse complement strand
GCATTATGCATCATCATTCATTTATCAGAGAGATCATTCGGCCTTCGGATTTTGGGGATTGGCTGATCTCACTTAGCATAACAGTCTCCAACATCATCCATTTACCTACAAATGCCATAATTTTATTCTTCTTTATGGCCGAGTAATATTCCATTGTACATATATACCACAGTTTCTTTATCCATTTATCTACTGAAGGGCATCTAGGTTGATTCCATAATCTAGCTATTGTGAATTGAGCAGCTAAGAACATTGATGTGGCTGCATCACTGTAGTAATCTGATTTTAAGTCCTTTGGGTATAGGCCAAGGAGTGGGATAGCAGGGTCAAATGGTGGATCCATTCCAAGTTTTCTAAGGAATCTCCACACTGCTTTCCAGAGTGGCTGCACCAACTTGCACTCCCACCAGCAATGTATGAGTGTACCCTTTTCCCCACATCCTCGCCAACACCTGTTGTTGCCTGTGTCCTTACTAAAAGACATTCTAATTGGGGTAAGATGAAATCTTAAGTTGGTTTTGATTTGCATTTCTCTTATAATGAGTGATATAACTTTTTAATTTTTTAATCAAAAAATAATTATATTTGCTGTATGGGGGCATAGAACATGGTGTTCTCACACGTTTATAGTGTAGGGTAATTAAATCAGACTAGTAAATCCATCACCTCACATCCTCCAGCACTTTTTTATGGTGAATATTATTTAAAACTTATTTTAGCAATTTTGAAATATATCACAATGATTTATTACAGTCACTATTCTGTGCAATCGAGTACTAAAGTTGTTTCTACTAAATGAAATTTTGTGCACTCTGATCAACATTTCTCTTTTCTCATTCACTTCTATCCCTCAGTCTCTGCTAATCCTCATGCTACTCCTCACTTCTATGAATTCAACTGTTTTAGAGTCCAGAGACAAGATCATATAGTATTTGTCTTTCTGTGCCTCAATTATTGCACTTTAGCATATTGGTATCTTTTCAAGGCTATACAGTATTCTACTACACATAAAAATATATATATTTTTAAGGCTATGTATATGTGTAAAATATACATATACACACACATATATACACATACAGATGAATATACATATCTCCATATATCCATGTCTGTCTCTATATCATCTATATATCCATGTTTTATTTACATATCTTGGCTATTATGAATAATACCATTAATAAACATGAGTGTAGATTTTAAAAAAGGATTTTTCCTCCTATTTTTTAATTGGGTATTTTATTTTTCCATTGAGTAGTAAGACTTCCTTATTTTTTTATATTAACCCTTTAGTGGATATATTGTTGGTAATTATCGTGGCCTTTTCATGTTATGGCAAGGTCCTTTGCAGAAATGCTTTAGGTTCATATAGTTCCCCTTGCTTATTTTCACTTTTTATTGGCTGTGGTTTTTTTCTTTGTCATAGCTAAACTCAAAAACTTTTTGCCAAAACCAATGTCATGAAGATTATCCCATAGGTGTTCATCTCAGAATTTAATTAGCTTGACTGATTCCACCATGTATATCAAGACATCTTTTTATGATTATTTTTTAGTTATGCCTTAATGATGTTGAGAAAAATGAATTGGGTATATTTAACTTCAGCTGTAAAGTGTCTTTAAGGAGGTAACAGGCACTATTTTGAAACCATTTATGGTTCTAGAGATACCTTCCCAAAGGTGAGAGAAAATTATTTTGGACTTCCTCATGAATCTACTCCAGAAGTCCTTCCTTCAAGCCATTGTCACTATTGTGATGTGGAATCATCCTTCTCTCTCATTTCCCATGTGGCCATCACTTTCATTCCCTCCCTGCTCTGCCTATCAATCTACCTTAAAGTCTTCTTCCTCCTATATTCTTCTGAAAATACCTCAATAGGTTGCTAAGGCCCTTCTTGAACCCCACTTAAAATCTGATGCTGCTGCGTGTCTTCTGAGTTCTCCACTCCGTCCTGCTCACCCAAACTCTCAGAATCAGCTTCTTTAATGGATCCAAATTCCCAAAACTCCCTCTTATTTCTCACCTTCCTTTTTCCCAGTGCTTCTCAAAATACCTATTTCTCTCCAATTAAGTCCAAGTGACACTATTAGGCTACATATCTGGTTTATATTTCCAACTCTCACCTTTATATTCATTTCCAAAGCTGAAATTACCTATTAAATCTGTTCACAAAAATATCTCATATCACAAATCACAAAATCCATTTTATTCCCCAAACTTTTTTCATTCCCTTGTATTCCCTCAGTGAGTGAATGACATTGCAGTCATTTTAGTAAGAGATCTAATGTAGATGATCAATCTGGATTATGGAAAAACTGTTACTAATGGGTGGTTTAATATTGAAAAGTCTCTTGCTCTTACTGGAGCTAATTGCCTTATTACAAGACATCTTGATCATTCTGTGTTTCTTACAACATCAGCATTCATTAAAATGTCCACTAATGGGTGCTCAGTATTCCCCAAACCATCAAATTTAGATAAATATAAATATACAAGTTTAAAATAATTTTACAGGTATGGATGACACTGCAGTGTTTCATATTGCTGAGAGGGATGACACTGGAATTTTTGTAATTTGTTACTATTGTGAGTAGCTTGAATCAGGCTTCTCTTTTATCATACTTCCCTTCATTCCTACTAAATTAGAAAGTACTATTCACAATTATAGGCCACTGAAAATTTCATTCAGTTTGTTGGCTCTTCTTAATAGGTTATGATGTATTAAGAGGTGAAATTATTCATGTGTGGGAGAAAGTGAAATAGATATATAGTGACCAACAAGGTCAGTTGTCACAGTGGCTATATGCTCCATGAACCCTGCTTCTTCTTCTTCCTCGGTACATAGCTGGAATATGTTCCCCAGCCTCTCTTTAGATTAGGTCCTGCTGCTAAATTCCAGCCAATAGAATTTGACAAAAGAATGCATTCTATTTAACAATCTCGTTGGTCCATCAAACCTCCCACTGGTGAATTGATCAACTGTAGGGCATATGGCACCCAAGGTTAACCTGCACATCATGAACTGGTGGTGGCAACCCCACAATGTGGATGAAACGTAGGTCCCTGAATTCCTGCATGGAGGAGAATCATCCACTGGGGACATTCTCACTGAACTCCCACATAAAAAAGACTCTTACTGTGTGAAATCACTAGTTTTTATCTGCCAGAGCAGCAAGCTTCTCCTTAACTAATACACATGCATTAGAAAGTATTTTTATCCATGTACAACTGCTTTGACGACAGTATTTAAAAGCATACCCTACCATTGGCAGGATGTGAAAATGATTTGGGAAAGAACTAATTCCAATTGCAGGTTGAAAAATCCCTTATCTAAATTGCTTGAGACCAGAAGTATTTCAGATTCAGATTTTTTTGGATTTTGGAATATCTACATATACAAAATGAGCTATCTTGGGGATGAGACCCAATCTAAACACCAAATTTATTTATATTTCAGAAACAAGTTATACACAGAGCCTGAAGATAATTTTGTACAATGTTTTCAGTGCACCTGAGTTTTGACTGCAACCACATGAGACCAGTTGTAGAATCTATCAATGAAATGTTATATTGATGATCAAAACCTTTGGAGTTTGGAGCATTTCAGATTCCAAATTTCAGATTTTTAAATTAGGAATTTGATCTGTAGTTCCAAGAACTCAGCCGGTCTTGAGAAAGGGATCAGATATAACAAAATGTATGCAAGAAATCACCAAGAATAATCAGGCTCAACAAACTTCTAAGTAGGTAGCTAATTAAGGATCATGGAATACGTATCACACAAAGAAACACTGACATCATGTCTCCATTTCATTGTGCTAACTATAAAGAAGCAAAGTAGAACAGGCACTATTATTTGAAAGAATATTGTGATAAACTTACACACACAGCAAATTAGTGTTCCATATTTGTTTTATTTTTAGCCTACTTAGGATTTCCTGACTTCTGTATCCTAATTCTTTGTTTTGCTCTTTTAATATTACATTTTTCATATAGTATTAAAATAACAAAGCCAAAAACATCATCTATATCCTCATCCCCAATTGCATTTTACTTTTTATTTGTGCCACCTTCTGGTCCTTGTTCATCTGCATACTCAATATTTGCATTTCTACCTTGATCATCTAGATGGATGATGGACTGCATGCTTTCTGCTAACATTACATCATGTGTATTTTGCCACATTCCCTCCTTCTTCCCTGTCCTGCTACTGTCTCCTTTCTCCTACTTCTACCCCATAATCAGCCTCCCATATTTAGTTACCTAATTGACACCAGGCAGTTAAATTCCTGCTAAACGATATTCAGCTATTTAGCAATGCTTTTGGAGCTTTTATTTTTTTCTAAAGAAAGTTAAGGTACAAAAAGGAGTCCAACCCTTTACACATACGTAGATGTGCTACTGCACAACACTGTTTAGTATAAAGCAAATGCACTTCACTATTCCTGGTTGTAAAATTTTAGTGAAGTCTAATTTTGAAGAGCCCAGACTATGGAGTCAAACTTCCTAGGTTTGAATGCCAATTTGTTATTTGCAATGCCCTTTACCCTTCGTATCCTTCTCAGTAAGATAAAACTACTGGGACAACTTATTTCATATAAATTTTGGGAAGACTAAATGAGAAAATTAATGTAAATTGCTTAAGATGGTACCTGCTGCCTAGTTGATTTTTTTAAAGTTTTCTAAAGAGGAACATTATACATACTGAATAATTCATTTCTTTTCATAAAAAGCCCCTAAGTTGGCCAATAATACCATAGTGTGCCCACTGCACTGACTTTATGAAAACAGCATCAATTATTTAAAGCCAGGTTGCAAACTGGTGGCCTGCATGTTGGTGCCAGCATCCCATGTAACTAGAGCTGGTTCTCTGATTTGTGTCAACTTACACACATTGAGGAAGATCTAGTCCCAGAAAAACAGAGACGTTCTGGAGCAGGACAGATCTGTTTTGAAGACTGTCTTCACCACTTATAATGTCACCTTGGTTATACTTACTAACTTCTCTGTGCTTTATACCCCCTTATCGGAAAATATCCAAAATACCACAACACAGGAGTATTGTGTCTTGCTCATAATGCACATTCGGTAACACTCTTGCCCCCCTTTCCCTCTTAACATGTAAATTGTGGTCAAACCCATTGTACCTAGTTGTACTAAAACATAGCAGACATACATTCCTGCCTATTTTAAACTTTTATTTGATCATTTGTTTATTCAGCCAAAAATATGTCTTGAAGTCCCAATAGGAGATGGGTATCACTGAATAATAATACTAGAAAGAAGAATTACCCTAGAGACAGATTGTTAATATTAAAATCCCAGCTCTGCTACCAAATGTCTGTGAGACCTTGCCCATGTTACTTGCCCTCTCTATGTCTGTTTCCTCATCTGTAAAACAGGGATCAGACTTCTATCTACCTCTTAGGGCTTTTGTGTGGATTAAATAAGTTAACGTGTCTAGTACTTTGGCTGATGTCTGGTCCAATATTAGGAATTTCATACAAATACTTATGATCCTTCCTACATTCTTCTGCCTCCTCCTCCTCCTCCTCCTCCTCTTCTGTTATCTAATTCAGTGCTGCAAATAGCAATATAATTGCTAGTAATCCCATTTAAAAGATTTGAATGTAAAAAGATGAAAAATGTACAGAAGTAAGGACTGATTTCTATTTTTACTCTGTGCTTCAAACAGCTACTTATTCAACACAAAATGAATTTAGCATGTTCCCCTCTAAAGTTGCTTAGGTTTCAGGAGTGTCCATACCCAGATTTGCCTCTCACCTAGTAGGATAGAGACTGACTGGGGAGGAATGAAGCTGTCAGGGAGGGTGAAGGAGATGGAATAGCATCTGTGCCAGTCTTTTTCTTTTTTTTTTTTTTTTGATTTTTAAAAATTTTATTTTAGTTCATTGTACACAAATGGAGTAGAACTATCATTTTTCTGGTTGTCTGTGCCAGTCTTGTTGGCCAAACACCTTTTAAATAAAATCATATGCAACACTGTGTGAAGTGTTAAAACACACTAAGCTGTTTGAGGACAGAAAAATAAAAGCTATACTAATTATGCACTTTCCTAGAAACATATGCTGATACATCTTGAACTATACACTATGCAGTCAGAATGGTATCAGCTCAGAAAGTAATTACTCTTCCCAAATTTACATTTCCTGTAGTGGTAAATGTGATTCATTCACACGAAATAATAAGTGTCTTTCACCTAAGACTGTCATCAGAATGAGCAAATTAAACTGTCTACTGGTAGTTTCCATGAGAAATGACATAAATCCCTGTGTTTGTATACCTCAATTTCAGTGCAAATGAAAGTGTGAAAGAGTCAGCTCAGGGAAGAAAATAAGCACCGGAAGCCTTGGCTCCCATTCCAAGAACACTCCTGAGAATCTGAAGGGAAAATGGAGTTTAGAGACGAGGGATATTAGAGAACAGGGGTAAAGAGACAGCATACAAAGTAAAGAAAATATACAGGTTTACAAAACACTTTGCAGAAGAAAATTGATTCATAATGCATCCAAAGGTTTCTTCATCTCGCCCAAGGACTGCATTACCATGCAAAGGCTGGCTCAGACAGCACACATGGGAAGTCCCCTCTGACAGCAGTTGAGTTGCATGCAGAAGCAAAGCAGGAACACTGGAGGACTAGATTGGGTGCGTTCAGGGTGGTATGGCCGTAGACAAGAGCTGATATTTCAGATCCTGCTCTTTATCACACTGCCATGTGCCTGGAAAATGACTAGGAATGAGAACCTTGAAATTTTACCAAACAGTTTCTACAAAAAAATCCTTTTTCTTTAACAAAAGGATTATGACATTTTTCTTTAATAAAAGGATTATGATATTTTATATTATTATGGAATTAGGCCTGTAACATTCTAATTCCTAGAATGAATTGTTTACATACTTTATCTTTTTTTAATAAGAAAAAGTGTTTAGGGTTAAAAATAATTTTTCATTAAATTTATTTCTTACCATAACCCTCAGCCATATTTAAATTTCTTTCTCAACACTATCAAAGATGTGACAATTTAAATGTCATCACTTTATATTAAGGTGATAGCTAAGAACACAAATCAAAATTAAAGAATATATTGAGATTCTTTGATGGATACTCCATTAAGTCAAATTGGCCATTTTATCCTAAAGTGACTTTTGGCACAAGAGATAAAGAAATAATTGATGTGCCCTGAATAAATCTTGTAATAGATAGTATATATCATTTGGTTAATTCTTCACCCATGAGACTTGAGAATTTATAGCATAGTAGTATAAATTTTCTATACAATAATGGATAATGTAATCACAGAAATTCTGTGAATCAGATATTATTCAAAATGAATATAAACTTTAAAGTATTTTTGAATTAATCATATTAAACAATTGGTCTTTTTAATGGTTTTGAACAGATTTCCATTGCCTCCTTTAAAAATTAATATGAAAGAGCAAAGAGTTGAGATATTCCAAGCTGTTTTATTTTCATCATTTCCCCAACACAGGTTAACTTCACTTCATTTTTTTAAACTGCTCCAAAACTACATCAAAACATTCTTTGGTAAGAATTTTTTCCACATTCCCCAAATTCTCCTCTCTTGGTCCCACACTTGACACTTCCCACATCACAGGGAAGAGGGTGCAGACAAGGTAGAGATGAGCAGGACCATTTCAATTCTGTTCTTCCTGCTCTAGACTTGAAATGAAAGTGGGAAGAGATCCTGAAAGAGAATTCCCTTTATTTAGGTATTCTTTCACAAACAGGGTAGACCCAGCACTGTTGGCATTTAAGCCAATTACTATTATCTGGCATGCCTGCCTACCAAACAATTGCATTCGCCCTTGCTGGAACTGACTACCTAATAATAGTGCAAAATGAGACTGCTGGAGCAAGGGAAGCAAGGACACAACTTGTTGTGTTAAAATGATAATGCCTAATGTGGGGTGGAATGATGGCAAGAATGGAGAAAGGATAGAGAGGCATAGAGGGAAGGAGGGGTGGGGTTGAGGTTGGGGGGTAAGAATAATAACAGTATGTGTGACAGACATCATTGCCCTGTGTACATGTATGAATGCACAGATGGGGTGACTCTACTTTGTGTACAACCAGAAAAACAACTGCTGTACTCCATTTGTGTTCAATGAATCAAAAAATTAAATAAAATAAAAAAAAAATTTAATTTAAGCCAAACATTCGCCAAAAAATTTTTATAATTTTGGTATGGGAGCTTTTGAAACATGAGGGAAACATCAGAACTTGACTTTTATCCTTTATCCCAAATCCAGGAAATCAGTGGGAAATATTTTTGTAGTGGAGCACCAACATTTGTCAGGGGGATAGAAATCAGGAATAAACACAGGGGACCTTCTATATCCACATATCCACAAATTTATCACAGATTGCAAATATTTGAAAAAATTGCACTGAACTGAACATGTATGTACTTTTATCTTTTCCTACCATTATTCTTTAAACAATGCAGTATAACAATTATTTCCGTAGCATTTCACTATATTAAATATTATAAATAATCTAGAAATTATTTAAAGTATACAAGAAGATTGCAAAAGTTAGATAGAAATACTTCCTAATTTTATACGAAGAACTGGAGCACCCACGGGTCCTGGAATCCCTCTCAGATAAAGGGAAAACTATAGTTCATATTGCTTTACAGATGCCTACTTTGGTTTGCATTAACTAACTATCACAACCTATGACGGCAGTTTCTAAGAAAGAACAGAATTTACTTAGGTCTTGTTCTCAATCAAAATAAATTATCCTATTTGTATTAATGTTATCAATACTCAGAAAAAGAAAAGAATAATGATGTTGGCAGTGGGCTTAGCAAAAGCCTTTACAATGTTGAGGTATGCTCCTACCATCCCTATTTTTTCTAGTGTTTTCAGCATGAAGGGGTATTGTATTTTGTCAAATGCTTTCTCAGCATCTACCAAAATAATATATGATTCTTAACCTTAAGTCTATTGATGTGGTAAATTACATTTATTGATGTTGAACCAACCTTGCATCCCTGGGATAAATGCCACTGCCAACATCATTCTTAATGGAGAAAAACTGAAAGCATTCCCTTTAAAAACTGGAACAAGACAGGGATGCCCACTGTCACCACTTCTATTCAACATTGTGCTGGAAATGCTAGCCAGAGCAATTAGACCACAGAAATTAAAGGTATACAAATATGAAAAGAAGAACTCAAACTGTCACTATTTGCGGATGACATGATCCTATATTTAGCCAAAAACACTACCAGGAAACTTTTAGACTTATTGAATTCAGCAAAATAGCAGGATATAAAATCAACACACATAAATCAAATGCATTTATCTACATAAGCGATGAATCATCTGAAAGTGAAGTGAGGAAAACAACATTCACAATAGCCTAAAAAAAAATAAAATACTTGGGAATCAATCTAACAAAAGAGGTGAAAGAACTATACAATGAAAACTACAGAACATTAAAGAAAGAAATAAAGGAAGACCTTAGAAGATGGAAAGATCTCCCATGTTCTTGGATAGGCAAAATGAATATAATCAAAATGGCCATACTTCCAAAGGTGCTATACAAATTTAACACAATTCCAATAAAAATCCCAATGACATTCCTCATAGAAATGAGAAAGCAATCATGAAATTCATCTGGAAGAACAAAAGACCCAGAATAGCCAAAGCAATCCTGGGCAGGAAGAATAATGCAGGAGGTATCACCATGCCAGACCTTAAACTCTACTATAGAGCAATAATTACAAAAACAGCATGGTATTGGCACCAAAATAGACAGGGAGACCAATGGTACAGAATAGCAGACACAGAGACAAACCCACATAAGTACAGTTATCTCATACTAGACAAAGGTGCCAAAAACATGCAATGGAGAAAAGATAGCCTCTTCAACAAATAGTGCTGGCAAAACTGGAAATCCATATGCAATAAAATGAAATTAAACCCCTATCTCTCATTCTGTACAAAACTCAACTCAAAATGGATCAAGGATCTAGGAATTAGACCCGAGACCCTTCACCAAATAGAAGAAATAGTAGGCCCGAATCTTCTTCATGTTGGCTTAGGACCAGACTTTCTCAACATGACCCCCAGAGTGCAAGAAATCAATAAATGGGACGGATTCAAACTAAAAAGCTTTTTCTCAGCAAAAGAAACAATCAATGTGAAAAGAGAACCTACAGAGTGGGAAAAAAATCTTGTCCACACACACTTCAGACAGAGCACTGATCTCCAAAGTTTATAAAGAACTTACAAAACTTTACACCAAAAATGAAAAGAACCCAATAAATAAATGGGCTAAGGAACTGGGCAGACACCTCACAGAAGATGGTATACAGGTGATCAACAAATATATGAAAAAGTGCTCATCATCTCTAGTAATGAGGAAAATGCAAATTAAAACCACCCTAAGATTTCATCTAACTCCAATTAGAATGACTATTATCAGGAATACAAGCAATAATAAGTGTTGGCGTGGATGTGGGGAAAAAGGCACACTCATACATTGCTGGTGGAGTTGCAAATTGGGGCAGCCACTCTAGAAAGCAGTACGGAGATTCCTCAAAAACTTGAAATGGAAACACCATTTGACCCAGCTATCCCACTCCTTGGTTTATACCCAAAGGGCTTAAAATCAGCAAAGTATAGGGATGTAGCCACGTTTATGTTCATAGCTGCTCAATTCACAATAGCTAGATTATGGAATCAACCTAGATGCCCTTCAATTGATGAATGGATAAGAAAACTGTGGTATATAAACACAATGGAATATTACTCAGCCATAAAGAAGAAAAAAACTATGGCATTTGCTAGTAAATGGGTGGAGTTGGAGAATATCATGCTAAGTGAAATAAGCCAAGGCCAAAAAAACCAAAGGTCAAATGTTTTCTCTGATCAGTGGATGCTGATACATGACGGGGGGAGGAGGTGGTTATGGGGGAGATAAGAAAAGAATGGAGGAAGTATGGATGGTGTAGAGGAAAATGGGACGGGAGTGGGTGGGGAAAGGAAAGATAGTAGACTGAGACAGACAGTATTACCCTATGTATGTGTAAGATTATATGAATCGTGTGAATCTACATTGTGAAAAAAAAGATATATTCGCTGCTGTAAAATTTTATCAAAATGGGTTCTACTGTCATGTATAATTAAAAAGAACCAATAAAAAAAGAAAAGAATATGAAGCTTTCATAAATTATCTCATTAAAAGTATGTACTAACATAAGAGTCGTCAAAATCTTTAAATACTTTTATAATACCTGCTGAACTATATACTATAACACTTCCTTTGTTTTTCCATTTTCCAAGGTAACAATTCAAGTGGTCAAGGACATAGAAACATTAAGTGCAACCCTCTGTAATTTTCAAAATTATTTTGAAGTTTTATTACATATGATGAAATCCTTGTAAACTGGAAATATCTCCAATTGTTCAAATTTCAAGACTTGAAGAGAAGCCCATGAAGCTATTGGCTATGGAAGAATGTGAATGAAGAGAAGTCAACCCATCCAGACCCAGTGGAAACCATGAAACCTCAGTCCTTTCAATTATTCATATGCCACAGCTAGTAGTTGAGTTCTGGCTGATGTTAGAGTGGGAAAGGATAATGAGCCAATCAATGCCACATTTCTATTCTGCTTTGTAACTATTAAAACCAACTCTTTGCTTTGTAAGAAATAAGCTTACAGTTTCTATGCAGATATCAGGAAGTGAATGTGCATTTCCATAAGCAAAATAATATTTAAACTTAACTCAGATGAGGAAACTGATACCAAAAAATGATTTTATAAGTTATATAACTAAGAAAAGGAGCTTTGAGAAAGCAGTGGAGGGGGGTTGTTATTTCCTTCTTTAACACAAATATCAGATCAATTAGGCCAAAAGCAGAAGTGAAAAATTTTTTCAAAATAATCTCAAACAAAACAATGGCAGGTTTTGGAGCCCATCTGGTTTTCTCCATGGTATCTGCTAAATATTATTATTGCACAAATAGCAGCAGCAGGCTTGGCAAAATTTGAGGCAAAGGTAGAGAGCACCTGGTACAAGAGGTGGGGGAATGATCTGAAGCAGAGTCAGCAAACTACTGCCCACAGGCCAAGTTCAGCCTGCTGCTTCTTTGTGTCTGACCTATGACCTAAGAATGATTTTACATCATTTAATAGTTGAAAAAAAAAATCTAAGGAAGAATATTTCATGGCTCATGGAAATTATATGAAATTTAAACATCAATATCCATCAATTAAATTTTATTGGAATACAGCCATGCTCACTTATTTGCATTTGTCTATGGCTACTTTTGAGTTATAACAGCAGAACTAAGAAATTGTGATACAGACTATGTGGCAAACGAAGCCCCAAATATTTTCTGGTTGGGTTACAAAAAGTCTGCCAACCCCACGTTTTTTAGGAATCCCAACAGTAAATCCTTCAGTGCATTTCTGAATCTTGACACCCTTTCCTTACTTCTGAGAGACCCTAGGGTTTTGGCCTACTGTATTTTTCTGTAAGGGGGGTCTTATCTCTGTCAAACTGACTCAAGAGTAGGATATAATTGCTTAAGTTGGGATATTATTGCTTTTTATATATAGTTAGCACATGGACCTTGTCTCAGTCAGCTCTGGCTGCTGTAACAAAACACCACAGATTGGATGGCTTATGCAACAGAAATCTATTTCTTGCAGCTCTGGAAGTTAGCAAGTCTAAGCTCACAATACCAGTCAATTCAGTTTCTTCTGAGAACTCTCTTCCTCACTGCAGATGATCATCCTTCTGCTGTATCCTTGTATTGTAAAGTACACACATGTCTCTTCCTCTTCTTGTAAGAACTTCATCCAAGGTTAGAACTCCATCCTTATGGCCCCATTTATTCTTTATCACTTTCTCACAGGCCTTACCTCCAAGTGTAGTCACATGAGGGTTACGGCTTGAGTATATGAATTTGGGATGCGACACAATTCATTCCGTGGCAGACCTTTTCTTTTTAAGTCCTGCTTCCATTCATGATGGAGAATCCATAGGTAGAAAAATGAAGAAAACTCAATCTTATCCCAGTTTCCCAAAGCCTGCAGGAATCTCACAATCATTATCCCTTATCCCTAAGATTTAGTTCTTTCTACATGGTATCAAGAAGTTTCCCCTGCGTTCTTCTTCTATTCCAGAAGGTAGAACTCTTTCAAACCCCTTTTTCCTTCAGTTTGCTACTGTTCTCTGTATAATCATGGTCCTTCATATATATATATATGACAGTATCTTTCTCCATGGGGTCTGCAAGAGACTATAATGCCAATGCAAAGTTTCACATCCCCCATGTATTAGTTTGCTAGGGCTGCTGTAACGAACTACTACTAACTGGGTGGCTTAAAATCAGAAGTTAATGTCTCATAGTTCTGGAGCTGAAAGTTTGACATCAAGGTGTCCATGGGGTAGGTTCCATCTGAGGGCTTTGAGAGAGAATCTGTCCCAGGCCTCTCCTGGTGTCTGGAGGGTGGCTGGTAGTCTTTGGCACTCCCTAGCTTATAACAGTCTCTCCATCATCTCTGCTTATATCTTCTTGGCATTCTCCCTGTATCTGTGTCCAAATTTACCTTTTTCCTAAGAATACCAGTTATCTTGGATTAAAGGTCCATCCCACTCCAATGTGACATCATCTTTAATTACAACCACAATGATTCTAAATAAGGTCACATTCTTAAGTACTAGGGGTTAGGACTTCAATCAACCTGATTCTAATTGTGGGAGACACAAATCAACACTTAGCACCTTTTATACACAGTATATCTTGAAAACTCCTTTTATAATCTCACTTAGGTAAATTATAGATCCTTAATTACAATGAATTCTACCAAGAAGTTGGGATAGGAGGGTTTAGCTGGGATGCCGGAGAAATGGGCCTCAAGGTTCCGTTCCCACAAGCTTCAGCTTGGACAGACATGATGTCATTTGTTTTCATATTGAGGGTCTCTAACATCAAGTTTCTAATTTCATTCTCTTGATAAAAAAAGCTATGAAGAATCAGTGTGCTTTTGTGTTTCCCTGAGTTCATTATTGATAAGTATTATATGAAAAAAAAAAAGTCTTCAAGGGAAAACTCCGAGTCAAATAACTTCAAGCAACCTCTTTGCCACAGGAATTCTCCGAGCCTTTAAGATATAAACGTGTGCTATGGATGGAGAGCAGGCTGCATTGCTCCCCAAATGTACTTGATTGCTGAGCCCAATTAGGAGATGCATGCCTTGAGACCAGCATTCCCCAATAAATGCTCCATTTAGAAGAAAGATGCTTTCAGGATAAAAACAAAGATGTGAATGTACATGAGGTTAATGGTAATTATTAACAGAAGAGTTTTCTGTGAGGAAAATGGCTGGGGGCAAAACTCTATTTTAAAGTTAACAGGGTTAGCTTTTTTTTTCCTTACGGAGATTTTATAATGTGCTATGAATGATCACATTCAGCTTTAGTATGTATGAATTATAACAGTTCATAAGAAGAACTGGAATAAAATGTAAAGTTTACAGGCTTACATTCTGGGGGGTGGAGAACAAAGGTAATGGTGAAGACAAAAATAAGCCAAGAAGTCATAACCAAAAGCAAATAATAAACACATTTTTTAAAATCAGGTAAGACCACAGTGAGTTTTATGAACAGGCATCTTCAAATGTTTTGTATAAAAGACCAGCTAGGACATATTTTAAGTTTTGAAGGCCATACAATCTCTGCTGTGGCTGCTTCATGATGGCATCAGAGGTGAATGCAGCCATAGACAGTATGCGCAGAAATAAGTGGCCACGTTCCCATGAAACTTTCTGGGAGGATACTGACATTTAAATTTCAAATCATTTTCATGTGTCTTCAAGGTATTCTCTGTTTGATCTTTTTCAGTCATTAAAATGCAAAACACCAGTGTTTGCTTGTGAGATATACAAAAATAAGTCAATAGGCTGGATTTTGCCCCTGAGCTTTAACTCATCAATCATTGAACGAGATATTTGGTTTTAATTCCATATTCGGTTTATCATGTTCAGGCTCAGAATAAATAAGTTTTAAAAATATGTTATAGCCCGGCACAGTGGTGCATGTCTATAATCCCACCTGCTCAGAAGACTGAGGCAGGAGGATTGCAAAGCCAGACTCAGCAAAAGCAAGGCTTTAAGCAACTCAGTGAGATCCTGTCTCTAAATAAAATTCAAAATAGGGCTGGGGATGTGACTCAGTGGTTGAGTGCCCTGAGTTCAATCCCAGTATCCCCTTAAAACTGTTCTAGACTCAGAATGTTATTAACTGTCCTACTGCTTTGTTTTGTCTTTTCAAAATTTTATCCTTTTCAGAAAGAGAAATGATGGAGATGGAAACATCAGTTCTATGGGGTACTAGGACGTAGTAGTGCTTTCGACAGATACTACAAAGATTTCCAACTTCAAATTTTTCACCAAAAGACTAAGATATGGCCCATATATATTCATTTGGTCCAGAACAACTTCTTGTATAAATGAATGATCCAATCTATAGACTTTTTGAAAGTCAAGCATAGTCTACCTGTTTATTTCTGGTACAACAAACACATAATAGTATATGTTTGGTAGAGCAAAGCTTGGTGAAGATCATTTACTTTGAAAGTGTAAGCCCAAAGCCTCTTGGCTTGTGATCTATTTTATCTTTTCTTCAAATGCTTCCATTTCTGCCTCCACATTTCAAAGCAAAGTCATTTTACTTGAAGTTATAAGATGCTTTCTCTTAACCATTGTCTCAAAACTCATAATTTTCTTAAAGATGTGGAAATGAGTAATTATGTACTAATCTTTGTTGGAAAAAATTTCCTCCCACTCATTTGACTTTTATAAACAACATCTAAGGCAAGCTTCCAGCATTCCCAGAAAGAGGAGTCTAAGAGGATAGAAAAAGTGTTTGTTTGAAAATGAGGAATGGAATCCAAATCATAACATATCAGATACATCACAATGTCCAGGTATTCCCCACAAAATGTTAGGAATAGGAAAACAATTTAGATATTTCTTTAAAAGTTAATAGTATATATATTTTACAACCCAGTATCTCCACTCCTGGGTATCTACTCAAGAGTAACACAAAGCCTTCCACACAGAAGCTTGCAAATATTTACAGCAGCAAGAACCAAAGAAAACAACCATCCCAAATGTCCACCAGCTGCACTAAACTCTCTCACCATAGGTTTCAAATTAACCATTGTTTTCTATGTGACTCCATTCATCTTTCTCAGATTTTTATCATATCATGTCACTTCCCTTTTAAATCTCCAATGGCTCCCTACCATTGCCAGGAACAGCCTACACTACTGACCTTGGCACACTACTTCTTCACGGATATCATCTGCTCTCATACACCTTGCATTCCAGCCACAGGGGCTAATGATCCCTGAATATTCTCATACTTCATAATTCCATATCTCTGCTTCTATTGATTCCTGCCTGAAACTTATTTGCCCCTCTTGTTCACCTAGTAACGAATCTTTCCAGATCCAAGGAAATTGCTTTTCCTCTTTCGTGCTTTCACTAAGTTCTTCCACTTTCCCAGGTGAATTCTCCTACCATTTTATACCCACAAGCCTCTTCATTACTATTATAATTCTTGTTTATGCTGGCTTTTTATTTTTTTAACGTTGTAGCAGATACTTGTCCACCCTCCTGCAAGAATAATACAGCTCAAAACTATTAAAAGTGCTGTGAGGACAGGGACAAGGCCTTGTGCTTAGCACAAATGCTTGACAAAAAGTAATGGTTCATAAATTTGTTAATTAATATCCCAGAACACTACTGCCAGCATTGTTTTCTAAACTTCACTCCTCAATGCAGCTTACTAAGGCATTGGATTTGGCTTGCATATGGAAGAGATATTAAAGGACACTCATTTTAAAGTATGCAAATAAGGCAAGAATAAAGACTACAAAACAAAATTTCATGGCAATGTGTTAGATTTTAAAAGGCATTCCAGGAGCCCTATTTTGTAGACTGCAAAATTAGTTAGACTTGGGATCTCTGCTTTGCAATCCACAGTTGCTCAACATCTCAAGTCTAATTTTAGAATTCATGGGATTTCACAACTTCCTAAAGCCCTCTTATTTTGTAGCTTAAGAGATTTCTTCCAGGAGCAACCAGAATTTAATTCAATTTGCTTTGAACTTGTCTTAACTAAATGCATTCTTGGATCACTACCAAAGAATGCACTAAATTTTTCTGACATCCTTGGGAATTCAAGTAAGGCAAGTATTAAGAAACCAGCAAATTTAGGAGGCAGGTTCACTTAAGGATGAAATAAAAGAGAATAAAATAAAGAACTCAGTTCCATTTGGGAGGAGCAGATTTACTTTCATTGTGATTTTAATTAGATGAAGTCCTTGCTCATTTACTATCTTAAAGAGTGTTCTATAGACTTTTTGTTTGTTCTTAATGTCAGAATGAACAGGCATTTCAGTACAGAACAGAAAAAGTAAGTTCCTATAACAAAGAAGAGGGAGACCCTCAAAGTGACACACAACACAGGAGAATGTCTTCCCCTAGTGGGCAGGGTAGAAGAATATGTCACAGCTAAAGATGGATCAGTAACTAATAGCCTGGAAACAAAGTTCCAATGCATATCTACAGTGAAACCTAAGTGCTTAATGGCTTAAGTGAAAACCTACACCCCATTGCAACCAAGTTTGAAATTACTGATGGAATTTTGCTCCCAAGGAAGGGGACCTGTAAATATTCTTTGTTGTTTACAAACAGATGTGAGTATATTAAAAGTGGGAGAATAAGTTCAAATAATGAAATTGTAAATTGGTTTCTAACAGGAATGCTAATTATTCTTCTAATTTGTGCATATATTAGAGTGAGTTGATCTCAGAGATACCTGTCAACCAGATAGAATGGATTCAGGGATCTTTCTGCCTACTTCTGTCTCAAATGGTTTGCCTAGTTGTTTGTGAGAGTTTAAAAAAACAAACATTGCAAATCACTTTCATATTGCACTTGCCTAAAGAGCTAATACAATTATTCTACTTTAATCTGCATAAAATAATGATGTATAGCTATCTTCTTTGGAAGAATGTTCTCAATTTACTGTGGGACTCTGTATTCAGGTATCAGTATATGTGTCATCGTGACTTTTAGACATACATACCAGAAGAGAAAGTACTTTATAAATTTATTACTTATTTCTTTGAGCTGGATGGAAAGTGAAGAGCAAAAGAGCAGCCATTAACTTAGTTCACTACCTGGCATCCTTGTATTTAATTAGATCCTCTTTCCAGTAAATTTCTTGGGAAAAAAGGAAGGGTGTACCTTACTCAACTCTGTACCTAAATAGCATAGGGTATGTAATAGGTGCTCAATGTATGTTTATAGCATTGAATTTAGCACTCATTTACTGACATCATCCCATGGAAAAGAACAAATACTTTCAAACCATCCCTCCAAGAAATTTCTTCCTAAAAATACCCAATTAAGATGCCACAGCAGTGACTCATGAAATTGGCTTTGTGCAAACATGTTCAGTGGCCTTACTTAAAATGCTGTCTCTCCTCTGGACTACAGATAGTGTCATGAAGGTCAAGTTCACGTTTAACATAGACACACCATGGAACAATTACCTTGTTCCACTTTTGCAGGTACTAAAATTGTGTGTGTGTGTGTGAGACAGAGAGAGAGAGACACACACACACACACACACACACACACAGAGACAGAGGGGGGTAGGAAGGGAGAAAGAAAAGGAGTGAAATGTCTGGTGTTTATCTTCTATGACTGATTAAAGGACTAAGCATAGCCATCTTCACTGCATCACCTTAATCACATCCTTATAAAGCCAGAATTTATATACGTGGTATTTAGTGCAGCATTGTCCTTATAGTACACACAATAAAAACATATTGCTTAACATTATTTAACAAAATAATTAAGGATAAATAGAAATGTTAAATTAGCATTATTTAATAAAATAATTAAGGATAAATAGAAAGATGTTGACACATAAATGTTAAAGCAATAATTTTTAAGTCTGGACTAAAATTCAGCTCTACCAAGTAAATCCTTTTCATCTCAAATACACAGAGATTCCAAAACAACAATAACAACACACTGTCATATAACATGTCAGATGCTCTATTTAATAACTTTAGCAATATAATGATTTGGGTTTGTCCATTTTTGTAACTAAATGGATCAAACGGTCTAAGTTGAAGCATGATATAATTAAATAACAAACCTAATTTCATAAAAGTACTAAACAGCAGTGCCAGGATTTGAACTTAGGAAATCTAGCTCCCAAGTCCCTAAGTTCAAGTTTATCGCTAAACCTCTTATCATCTACAAATTTTTCAAAGAATATTGCCTAGAATGGATCTAAAATTGCAGCCCTTCATTTAGTTACCTAATATAGTCACAATTATGGTTTGGATATGAGGTGTACTCCAAAAAGTTCATGTTAGGTGATGCAGGAATGTTCACAAGTGAAATGATTAGATTATGAGAGCTATAACAGTGGGTTAATCCATTTGAAGGATTAGTAATTTGGTTGGCTACTGGGTGGTAACTGTAGGCACTTGGGGCATAGCTGGAGGAGGTAAACACACACTGGGGATGTGTTTTTAGGGATTCTATTTTGTTTCTTCCTCCTGGCTTTTCTATTACTTCCCAGCACTCATGAACTAAGACTCTTCCACACCTTTCCACCATGATGTGCCTAATCTTGGACCCAGAGCAATGGATTTAGCCTACCATGGACTGAACCTCTGAAACCATGAATCCCAAATAAAACTTCTCACTTCTAACTTGCTCTTGTCAGGTATTTTCATCCCAGCTATGAAAAGTTAATGCAGGGAACCATTCTTCTTTGGACCTTTTTTTGCAGTTCTGGGGATCAAACCCAGGGCCTTGAGCATGCTAGGCAAGCACTCTACCACTGAGCTACATCTTCAGTCTTTGATCCTTCTTATGGGCATTTATCCATTCATTCATTCAACCTAAACACATTTATTGAATCCCTAATATGCAGTAGTGACAGTGCTTAGAGTTAAGGATACAGGGGCTAAATAAGACCAAGTTTATAATCTACAGGGAAAGGCTGACTCATATTCCAATAAGTTCTACATAATCTAGTCAAAATTATACAGGAGCACAAAAAGACGACTGTCTAATTACCTATCACTCAAGGAAATTTTTTACTGTAAATGATCATTTAACCAAGTCTGAGAGGATAAAAAATATATTGACTGCTGGTATCATGACTACATTATGATTGTGCTCAAGTTTCCCACCAAGAAAAGTTTGCATTTTTATTTCTGTGCAGGGGATCTATTTGGAGGAACCAAGTTTCATTAAAAGATTGAAGTCAAGGTGGAAGGCTTTCTCATGATTTTATTTTACCATAATTTAAGAATCTTCCAAAAATTTTAGGACTTGCAAATAATATCACAGATTTGACACAAAATAGCCTGCATCAATGTATTCACTAATCTCTCAAATGTACATGTTCTTGATATTCCTAATAGTCAGCTGTAAGAGGTTTCAGTGACACTATGTGCTATTTAAACATACATGTTAAATTCTTAAGAGATAGCATCAGCCAGCCTAGTCACTCATAAAATATGTATATCTTGACCAAAAAAAAAAAAAAAAAAAAAAAAAAAACCCCCAAATTAGAAAAAAAATAAAAAAATCCAAAATTAAAAAAAAAAAAAAAAAAAAAAACTATTTTTGTTTCCTGCTAACTCAAGAGAACTAAAATGGTATGCCTTGTCCACTTACCTTTCCACCATGATTCTTGGCACAAATACTAACAGTGTATCAGATCTTTTTCTGTAGTTTCAGAAACTGAGTCTTAGAAACTAACATAGTGAGCAAACATTCATCTTTGAACTGGGAACCAGGAAAGTATGGGTGAACTTGGGAAAATCAAATTGCCCAGCAAAGATTATACAAAAGGATCAAACAGGAGATTTGGATAATGATACAACTCAGGGGTCATAGAATACAACCTAGTGTGGGCTTTAAGGATCTAGACTATCTGATATTGGGTATAAAACTTTGTGTGTGTTCAAGGCTATGTATCCCTGAGATTGACTTTTGTCAAGCTCAAAATGGTTTGTATTCTTTCCTGGATTCCCTCACCAAAAATAAATAGCTTTAAAACAGACTGTTTTTACTAACAAAAGAAACTGATATCCTATTGTTTTAGAATTCATTTTTATTTTATTTATTCATTTCTCATTGTGTTTATGCCTTTCCAACTGTGTAATAAAATGTATATATGAAGTTCCCTATTCAAAAGCTTTTCCAGTACTGGTTTTTAAATAACTAGACTCAAAAGAGTCAACCGCAGTTTAGGAAGAATCATTAATCCCACATTTGACACCAGCCACTCTCTGAAAAGGCAATATATAGACTCTGAGATACTACAAAAACCCTGCCTTTAGTATATTAGGAGATTACTTTCTAGATATCATTACTTCCTTCTTCATCCACTTTATTTAATATAAATAAATAATGCTTTTTAAGTTTGAAAAGCCTGATGCAAAGGGGGATCATTTTACCAATTGACCTAAATAGGTGTGTTAGGGGAGAAAAGCTAATCCCAGGCTGTTTGCACTCAAAGCCTTTCACTTATGAACTCAAGGGCCAACTGAAATTTTCTTATTTCCTGGGATGTTCTGAGATTTCACCTAACGCCTTCAGACATTCAGAATGTTCATGGGAAGTACTGCAATATCTGCAGGAAGGTATGAACTTTGCTCCTAGATGTAAAACTCTGTGTGTGTACTCAAAGCTACGTTCCTTTGTGACTTGTAGTCCCATTTCATGTCAGTTTGGACAGTTGAAGCACTCAGTATTCACATTTGACCTGTGACTGGCATGTGACACAGGACCTGTCCAGACATCCACCTGTGGCCATGACAACAGGAGAGCAGTGGTCAGGAGATCAGACCTGGGCCATGTCAACTTTAAATTCAGGCAGATTACCTCTGGGAACCCATCAGACAGGAAGTAAACCTAGAGCCTACATGAGACAAACCAGGAAGTAAAACCCAGGCAAGTTAGAACATGTCTGAGGGAGAGGGATGAAGGGGAGTGGGAGTCTCAGAAGAGGAAGCTGCTCAGAAGTTCAATGAGCAAGAATGTATACCAAATCACTTGAAGTTTAATAGAATTAAGTGTCAGTTTCTCTACCATTTAGATTTGGGATAATTCTTATATTTGTTACATCCCCTCGTAGGATTATTAGCTCTTGAAAGACAAGAATTATGCTAATTCATCTTCATATGTGATCAAGATACCTATCAGGGTGCTTGACTCTCAGAATGTGCTTAAAATATATTAGCTGAAGCCAAAACTGTAGAGAGCAGGCTGTACCTTACCCTGAGTTACTCCATTTTATAAAGCAGCAGTTTGCCCTGAGCTACTCCATTTTGAGTACAACTGCTAAGACAGAATGACTTGGAAACTTGTCTGGGAAAATAGATAACCTACAGATGTTGGACATATAGAACTTAAAAGAATAACCTTCAGCTGCATAGTTGCAATCATAAAGCACAAACTGATAAATGAATTAATTGTGCTAATAAAAAAAATATCACTTGTGAACTTATCAAATTAAATCAGAAGCATATGAATGCATGGGTGGATCAAATCCATATCAGAAAACCAAGCCCATGAGCTTATGAAGCTCACCAGAGTATCCAGACCATCAGATGATGCAATCCCCTCAACTGAAACACTGACCTATCATTTGGAGAAGGCTTGGGTAGGTCAACAGGTGAGAACTCCCAACTCTGTCCCCAGGGCTTCAGTTTAGTTGGATCTCCCTATTGACAAGGCCCTGCCGGCCTCCAAACTGATGCTGTCTGGACTCTCACCTTGAACAGCTCCATGCCTCCAACAAGCTCTCCTACTGGTTTGCAAATCTTATCTGACCACCTGCAGTGATTCCTTTGCATCTGTATCAACTGCCTTTGCTTTTAGTGCTCTCTTTAAACACTGTGGTCATTGGGAACCCTTTCACAGCCATTTTATAGCCTATATATCAATATGTAAACTACGACGTGTGATTATTATACATATCACTAATTAAGACTGAAATGGATTAAAAAACTTGTGATTTCCTGCTCATGGCTACCAAGTGAATCATGAGTACTTGGTGAATTAAAGCCAATGAAATTGATGTACCTTGTAAGTTTATTGTTAAGTAATAACTTCTGACACTGAAAAAACACAATGTGTCTGGTCTACGTAAATGACCTAGCTCTCTCACAAAAGAAACAGCAGGACCCTGTCAATAAGTGGAACATGAATAATTGAGTGAATGACCAAAGATATAATAAACCTGGCTTTCAGTGGTCTTAATAGCTCAATCTTTCTCGGATGCTTTTTAATAAGAACCAGAGTCTGAAGGTGAAAGAAAGTCCCAATGACAAACACCAAGCATCATTGTGTTAATTGAAGAAGTGATCCTTTGCTCATTTGGTGGTTTATTTCATGGGGAGGTGGAGTGGGGAAACAGATATTCTCAGTGCTCCTGACCACAGTCCCTCGCACATATTCTAATAACTGAGACAGGCAATTTTAACAACACAAATACACAATTGCTTATAGGCCAACTATGCAACAGAACCATTTCTGTCCCAAAGTCTGCATTTACAAAGTGGACTTGATCCAGATTGTTCATGATTTTTCATTAAATTAGGATCCAGATTCCAAGGCAATAAGATTCTAATTTGGACATGAAATGAAGACCACCCAAGGCTACAGTCAAGCTTCCAGATTACAAGTGCTATTTGGCAGGTTTCCAAGCCCCAAGCCTCTAAGCATGTATTCCTGTCTTGGCTTCTGGATTTTCTTTCCTCCACATTTAAAAGGTAAACTCAGCTGGGCACAGAGGTGCAGGCCTAAAATACCAGCAACCTGGGACGCTAACTTAGGAGGATTGTAGGTTCAAGTCCAGCCTAGGCATGACTGAGTCAAAATAAAAACTAAAAAGGGCTTGAGGCATAGGTCAGTGGTAGAACACCCCTGAGGTCCAACACAAATACAGAAAAAATAAAAAAGGGGAACTTCAAATTGTTCATATCACAGGAAAGTGTTTGAGACAACATGGAAAAAAATATCTACTACTCTTAATTTTTATTAGGTTTCAAAGCCACAATTTAACCAGTACTACCTAGTTATAATTCCCAAAAGTAACATAGGAAATAAAATGGTGTCCTATTAAAGACTAGGACAAGCTATTTGACATATAATATACATATACTGTGTGTGGTAGGCTAAATATCCCTCCCAAAATGTCCATATCCTCTCCCCACAGCCTTTATATCATCCTACCTGGCAAATGATACTTTACAGATGTGATTAACTTAAGGTTCTTGAGATGGGGAGATTATCCTGCATTATCTGTATGACCCAATGTAATCCCTTGAGTTTAATAAGACGGCAATAAAAGGTCAGAATCAGACAAGGAGCTGGGATGACGGAAGCACAGGGTAAGACAGAGAGACTGAAAGATGCTGCATTGCTGGTCAGGAACCAAGAAATACAGCTGGTCTTTTAAAGCTACAAAATTAAAGTACTGATTCTCCCTTAGTACTTCCTAAGGAATGCAGCTTTCCTGATCCATGTTAGGGTCTTTGACTTCCAGAATTTTAAGAAAAATGGGTTTGTGCTTTTCTTAAGCTTCTAGGTTGGGGATCATTTGTTACAACATCAAAAGGCAATGCGTTTGTATGTAAGCATACATATATATGTGTATAACAAACATTTATGTATATATATTTATATATTTGAACAATAAAATTAAAAATCAGGTTAGGTTTCGCATATGTATTAGCTATTTCAAGAAATTGAACTTAAAAGACTCCCAAGGCATTACATTTCTTTGGAGGCTCAAAAAATTCCTGCTGGCTATAAGTTAAAAATGGAGGCTAACTTCAGAGAGCAAGATTCAACAAATGCTGATATCAACGGGGCAGAATCTAAAAAGATACAGGATAGAGCAACTGGAGGGGATCTGAGCTTTCAACCTAACAATGAACTGGCATGAGCACCACTTGTACCCACTGCACTTTAGTCCAGTCTGAGCTAGGTATTTGTGGCACCATCCTAACAACCTGTCAGAGTCACACACACACACACACACACACACACACTACTAACTAGTAAATAGTTGAACCAGAAGTTAAACTGAAGCTAATCCAATGTATAGGGTCTCAATGCTCCACCATCCAGCCTCTGAAACATTCACTATGAGAACATTGTGTACCTTTTAGTTGCCCTGCCCCCTTTGAAAGCAGATTCAACATGAAAGCACTCATTCCTAAACTTGCACCATCTTCTCTTCGACATTGAACTTCCACATTTAACTTTGTCTTCCACACCTGTGCTGTGATGAACATACACTCTGGTCCCCATTATCACACTATTATGCTGGGATAATGCACAGATCACCTTCCTTCTGCAGGAAGGCTTATATCTGCTATCTGTCCTCAGCCCCCATCCAGGAAAGTCTGTAAGACCGAAACACCTTCTAGGATTAAACTGAAACCCACCTAACTATTCAATAATTTATGTCATCCTTACCTAAACTAGCATAGGGCAATTGATCAAATGAACCTAGAAGAGATAATTTCCTTTTCAAATTAATCTTATATCCCTTTCCTAAATTTAACTGATTCATTAAAACAAGAAAATTGTACACACTAATAGGAAACCATGTAGCATTTTGATACATCACTGTGCAATGTTTAAATCAGCCTTAAACATTCATCATTTCATTATAGAGACAACTTCCAAAATCCTTTCATCCAGCTTTTTGAAATGTACATTATCATCACCAATAGTCACTCAGCTATGCAATGTGACTTATTTCCAACTTTTCCCATCAACCTTTCCCCATCCCCCTTTATCCTCCCTTTAAAATTCAAGAGGATGACAGAGCCACGTTATATCCAAGACTCTATGTCCCATTTTCATTTTGTAAAAGCTATAATCACTTAAAACCAATAGACATTTGTCTCCAAATTACAATTTGATAATTCAAGTTTCAAATATTCATCTTCCAGTCAATAGCAGTTTTAATTATATGCAGATATCTTCAATTGCTAAATTGTTGGTATAAATACTATTTGCAAAATTGAAAGACATATTAAGATGGGAGGAAATTTTGTTCTTTGCAAAGCCATCATCTATGCCATAAAAATAATGACCATTATCTTATGCATCATTCCATAGGGAACAGTTTTGATAATTTTAGAAAAGTAACTGCAAATTCTAGAAAACTGCGGAAAGAATTGCTGTCTTCCAAATTAAATGAGGAAGTTCACATGAAAGTGATGTTTTAAATTAGAGCTAAATGAATTGTATGGGCTGTTATTAGCATTAGAAAGTCTTTCAGAATTTGCAAACAACAATTTTTCAAAGAACCCCTAGCCAAAACTCAGGGAGACCCTTGAAATGTCATTCTAGGCTCAAAATTTCTCAGCAGCAAAGTTGAAAAATCATTTCCTTTAATTCAGACTAAATGAGCTCCTGTTGACCTACTTTCAGATTGACAAGAAAAAAATGTAATATATTAGGGAGGCCATTTTCTCTTTAATTATTATATTACTAATCGGTTGCTATGTAACAAATATTGCTCAGACCCTGTGGTTTACAGAAACAACATATGTTTAGCCATCCCTATAAGTCAGGAATAAAGGATGCAGCTCAGCTGGTGGGTCTGGTTAGGATTAGCAGTGAGGCTGCAGTGACAGTGTTGGCAAAGCTGAATTTCTCCAGCTTACTCTCTCACATACCTATTGTCAGGGGTCTGGGTTCCTTGACAGGAGAACCTCTTTGTGAGGCTGCTTAAGAGTCCTGTTCAGGGAAACTGCTTTTCCCAGAACGAAGGATCCAAGAGAGAGTAAGGCAGGAACCCCGGCATTACTTTGACCCAGACTTAGAAGTCACCATCTTTTTCTGCTGATGTGTTTGGGAACCACACTGGGGTGGGAATACCTACAGGCAGGCATTATGGTCATTTAGTCTCAATGCTGAAAGTCTGATGACACTTAGGTATTGGTCTGCTCAGTTGCCATAACAAAGCTCCACAGACTGGCTGGCTTAAACGACAGAATTTTCCCCTCAGAATTCTAGGGGCTAGACACTTGAGGCTAAAGAGTTGACAGTGTCAGTTTCTTGAGGCCTCTCTTCTTAGCTTGCACGTGGTTGTCTTCTCCCTATGCCTCCACAAGGTCTTTCCTCTTTATCTGTATCCTAATCTTCTCATAAGAACACCAGTCATAACCGATTAGGGCCTTAGGTCTACCTCAAAGTCCTCATTTTAATTTATTTTTTTAAAGACCTTATCTCCAACATAGTCAAATTCTGAAGTGAAGTTTAGGGATCTCAACCTATGAATTTGGAAGGGACACAATTCAGCTCATACCATCCAACTTCTTCATAAGAGATAGCCTTTGTCCTTGGAGTTACAAAATCAAATATTCAAACTGCCTACTCAGAAATACACATGCCCATTCACAGATTGTGAACAAATAACTATTTTTATCTACCTACATACGTGTCACAGCTTTCAAAGAGAAAGTTCTGAGAAGGTAAGGATTACCTTCAAATTCCTTGCCATGGCCTATGGTTCTTATGTGACCTGGCCCCTGAAAAGAGCTCCAGCCTAATTCCATGTCTAAGGGCTAGACACTTGAGGCTAAAGAGTTGTCACCCCACCTGTTCCTCCTCCACTGCAGCCTGCTGCTGGCTCATCAGTCACACCAAGCTCATTTCCCTGGGGCTCTCAGGCGGTGTTGGTGTCTGGAGTGTTATGCAGCTGTACCACTGCATGTCCAGTTCACTCACCTATTTGAAACTCTGCTCAAAAGGCTTCTCTTCAGAGAGAACTTTCTGGACTTGCATTTTATATAAACCTTCTTCCTCCTCCCCAGTCATTCCCCAAGCCTTCACCCTAATCTGTCTTGTCCTCATATTTTTAACAGTTTATTGTCTCCCATATTAGACTATGCCATCTACTATCAATGGGCTTTATTCTTTTTAGTATGTTGACCCAGTGTCAAAATGTATAGTACATAAATGATGTATTTATTTGTTGAATAAATTAACAAATGGCTTTATCAGTTAGGTTAGTTTGGGCAGTCTGACTGACAGAACAAAGGAGGAGGAATTAAGATGGTGTCTGTTTGGGGATTTACATCTTCCAGGGTTTCTGATAAGTAATAGAATGCATTTGTTGCTCTGATGACATAATTTCAGTAAATTGCTTTAATTACATTGGAAATTGCCAGTAAGTGTTTGTTTTCCTTAGATATGGGACTCAGTCTCAGATATTACATCTGCAATATTAACAAACACACAAATGGGTGCCAATCTGGATATGTTTCCCAGAAATTCTCAATACTGAAAAATTCAAGTTCATAGATTTGCAAAGGGCTTTCTCTTGAGGCATACAACTTTGGTACATTTCCCCAAAACTAATCCAAGGCAGAAAATAATTATTTACTCTAATAAAAATAATATGGCCTAGGATTAAGCTTATAGAATGCTTCATGACTTCCTTTCTGTGTTGCACATGAATTTTTTACCTGAAAAGCAAATTGTGGACCTTTGAACCTTTGAAATAACTTGACGTTTGGTGGTGACAGAATTATAGATGGATCAGCCATTTTCTATGGCCTACAGATGCCATAAAATAAGTTTATAAACATAACTTACAAAAACACTTTCAGTGACGAATTATCTGTCTCCATCCTCAAGTTTTCTGTACATGCTAGAAATGCCTCTTGGCTCAGATTTAGAGCACCTGATTTCCAGTATCAGGTTCCTATGTGTGGACTGTGGTAAGTTATTTAAATTCTCTGGACATCAGTTTCCTTTTTTATAAACTGAGGTATGAGGGTTCATATGATGGTCTGTATTATTCCTTTCAATTCTAAAATCCAGTCATTTACTTCTCTTCCTCACTTGACCTTTCTGGGCCACTCCTCTAGACTTTCAGTGGGAAATAAAAAGTGACTGGAGAAGTTTTTAAAAGGTGGTGGTATATAATGATATAATCCTGCTTCATTTAGTAAGTCTCACTTTTTTAAATATTCATACCTCCTCAATTTATTCTCCCTAAACCTCCAGAGAATCCTCTGGGGATAACATAAGTTATAATACTTCATGTTATCTGAGGTAATAATCAATACTTCTGTTTATTAACCAACCTGGGGAAAAAAATGCATCCCTCTGTGTAAAGTTACCTGCTAAAATTAAGGTGAGTGTATGCTGAAAGGTTTGTGCTAAGCAGCACAAGAAATGGGTACAATTAGACTGTGATTTCAAGTCTTTCCAATTCATAGCACTGATCTATTCAGTCTTGTAATATGCTCTTGAATCAAATGCTCTTGCCTTTACATGAATGAGGAGATGATAAGTATGAACATAGTCTCAGAGCGCATTAATATGACTTCAACGTTTTCAAATGTATCTTTTAGAAATATTTTCCCCTGGGTCTTTTAAGTAGTATTTCCTTATCCAGGTGCATTGCTTTAGAAACCTATTTCATTTTCTTACAAGGTAGATGGGATAAGGGTGTATAGATTGCAATAAAAAGTCTAAATTTTATGCTTTTATTTATTAGGTGGTATGGAAGATGATTTCAATTCTGGGCACTTCTGATGTTTTTGTTGTTTTGATGCCTTTTCAATGTAAACAAATTCTTCAAGTAAAAGCTAGAAGACTCCCAAAAAGTGATTGGCAGATTTTTCTCCTTCATATTTCATGTGTATGGAGTAGGTTAGACCTATTGAACTCTAAATGATCATTGCAATGAAGGGTTAGCTGAAATTTACAGGTTTTGCAAAAGAATACCTTTTCTGCATTTCCATAATACACTGTAATGCATTTCTATGAAAGTTAAAGTAGTAGCATTAAATTATTAGGACATTGATTTTCTTCTCAGTAAATCTACTTTGATTCCATCTCACATAGATCATGAGTAATACTCACTAAAAATGCCTGATTTTTCAGGGATGAAGTCTGGTTTCCCTTTCTACACATCATTCTCTTACTCTTGTGAAATTTTAACTTTCTATCCCTCATCAAAGTGTTATACAATATACAAAGATAAGTTATCAACTCAACTTCAGGAAATATTTTCAAAGTTAAACCAGGCTCTGGTGTCCTTCTACTGTATTTTGTGACATCCTCAGTTAAGTTTCATCTTCTCTCTCCTTTATTTCCCTGAGTCTCTGTTCTCAAATTTCCAGTGCTCTAAAATAAACTTTCTTTCCTTCATTCATAATACTAAGTAAAGATGAACTTTTCCTAGAGTTTCCATGATTAAATATTATCAAAATAACATTAGATATCTTTATCATTCAAGGTCCATTAACTTAAAAGGGACCTTATAAAATTAATGAATCTCTAATTGGTAGAACTTTAAGCAGTGAGACCACATGAAGGTTACCAAGAAAACTTCAGGATGTCTTTTAGATTAAAGCGGATCTTGATGCTACTGAATTCATCTCATATGATCATGCATTTCATCCTTGGTTTCTCTCTTCCTGGTATACCTCAAGCATATGGATGTTATTATTTTTTTGGACTGGGGATTGATCCTAGGGCACTTCACCACTGAAACAGCCTTTTTTAAATTTAATTTAATTTTTTAAATTTTTAGACAATGTCTTGCTAAGTTGCTGAGGCTGGTCTGGAACTTGTGATCCTCCTACTTCAGTCTTCCGAGTTGCTGTGATTGTAGGCATGCACCCCATTTATTAATATTATTAATATTATATGAGCAACACTCTTGAAAACTCACCAGCCCTTGTTCTAATAGGCATTACTATTCTCTTTCGAATGGCTTTCTACCAAGTGAAGCTGTGGTCACTAAATACAATGTGATCCCAAAGATAACAGGTAGAATCTTCCAAAGGAGCAAATGTCTGTGTTGGGTCAAATGCACCTCCCTTGAGAAGACTTTTCCTACCTCCTTCCCTTGAAAAAGAAAAAAAGAATAACATCTTAAAAATCCAAATATGGAATATTTAACATTTCATGTGTTGAAATTCAGCAACCTAAATCAATCGGTATTGATCCCATTCCTCATACAAGAAGAACAGAACAGGCTTCTTATCACAATTTTTGATGTGGTTTGAAAGTTTCTCACAAATGAATTTAAAAACACATAGTTCTTGCAATGCTCATATTTTAGGACATTTTGAATCCTGGAAAACATCGTCATATTCACTATAGTTAAACATTCCATGGAAAAATATATAATCATATCAATACAAAAACTTATTCAAAAAGCATCAAATTAGTACAAAACAATAAGCTTCACTAAAAACATAAGCAAAGATTTAAAAAGAAATCACCTTTCTACATCAAAAGTCATGAGTTAAAATGAGATTACATTAGTTACAGGAAACATCTACCTGTTTCCTTTGCTACAAACTCAGAATATAATTCAACAATGAATGCAATATACGAATCATTTCTTAGAATAGTAATACACTATGCATTTCTCATAATGAGTTTTCTATGGCCCTTTTTCTTCTTTTTAGTTAAAAAGGGATGAGAAATCATACCTTTATGTATTTTATCAATTCCAAAACCTTAAGCATACCAAATACAAAAAGTGTGCATTGGAACTAATTTATATCACCATGATAGAATTGCATGACCTGAAATTTTCAAAGATTGCTTTGCCTGTTTAGGTCTTTGTTAAAAAAGATTTCACTAAATTTAGAAAATGGAATTAATTAGGGCAGCCTGTGCAATTTATTCACAACATTTGCTACATATGCATTTATTTGCTTGAAAGGTTTCAGTCTTTTGTCAAGGATTAACTGAAGAGAACTTTATAGCATCTAAATATAGCTCAGAGGGCTAATTTCATGCATGTTAAAAATCATTACATAAATGTGCAGATTCTTTCCTCCATGGAACTGGATGAGCCTTATATGTACCACTTTTTACACCTATGCCAGATTCCTTATTGAAGTAATATTTATTGAATTGCAAATTCTTCTTCTTCATTGCATCATCATATTTTGTTTGGGGGAACTTTTTAATTATTGCTATAATCTCAAATGACCATCAGGAGAAGAGACTGGCTAGATTACAAGTTCCTGGAGGGCAGGAACTATGTCATTTACACTTAGAATATTTTTAAAACAAGAATAAATATATCTTCTCTTTTTTTTTTAAACAAAGATAGGAATTTGAAAAACAATTTCTTTTGTTGAAAAGTTTTACAAAAGCAGTTTTAGTGGTAAGGGAAATAATGGGAGCAGAGAAGACAGAGGACAGTCAACATTTTGGGGGAAAACCAAACTCAAACAAAAGAGAAGAGTCTGTAGTCTGCCCATTTTAGGATTAGTCTGCTAAAAAGAATTCATAGAGTGGTATCTAGGTCATGCCAGGGCTAAAATTTTAATTGAACTCTTTTGGCTCCTACTAGGATACCATATTTTCTATGTTGAGAATTTCCTATGGTGTAGATTTATGATTTATATTATTAGTTGATCATTAGCCCTTTTATAAACAGTGTGTCCCTTTTTAAACATTTTCTTTCTAAACATAAGCTTTATTAATGATCTGGATTACTTGTCTTCCAATAGAAATGCCAATAGAGGAAAATGATCTCAGAATTATCACTCTTTTGTAGGGCTTTAAGTTAATAGTGCAATACATTACTTCATCCAAATGCAGCAGCCTTCAAACAGAGCTTGAATCTCAGATAACCACACTCTCACTGACTCTTACTTTACACCTTGAGATTTTAAATCTTCTCCCCTGGTAAGAAGGACAAAGTCGTCATCGGAGCTTTTTCCACTCTTTCTCTGGTAGCTAGCTCCTTTCTCTATAGTCATAGTGGCTTTTCCTTAATTATGTCTAGCCAAAACTTCCATTTGTTTCAACAAATAAAAAATAACTCTGGATTGAAATCTGTATCCATATAATAATTGCAATGTACTATATTGGAATTCTATCATGTATTGTGTTAATGCTTCATAAGGTCCCTGATTGGGTATACCATGAAAACTAAACTCATTTGCCAAGACAAAAAAAAAAAAAAAAAAAAAGGAAAGAAATGCACTGAGTGATGTATAGTCTGTATAGACTTACTTTAAAACCAAAGCTTTAGGAAATGGACTAATTTGGACTTTATGTAAATTAATATTGATTTTAAATATTCAAGGAAAAATCTAGCTCACATGATTTTTTTTAGGACATTCATTTCATTGGATGTCCAGCAGTGATGCTCATTGTACCAGTGGACACAGAGAATCAGAATAGCTCGGGTATTTTATTACTTTTGAAAGGAGGTTTTAAGACAAAAAAACATCACTCACATTTGCATATGTGTCAACGTGGGAAATCACTTCCTCTTAAAAGCTTTAAACAATTTTTTTCTGTAGCAGACAGATGTAGAAAGTGTTTAGGCATAAGATTCCATTGTCCTTCAGTAGCGTAAGGTACAGGGCTCTGCACAATGCATTACTGTGACAGGGACAAGAGACCACAATGAAATCGGGGCACCTCAGCTGAGGTCACTAACTTCACAGAGACAAGTTTCTTCACTAGCAAAAGATTGCTTGATCTACATGAGGACTTCCAGCTCTCAGGGGCTGGTCTAGGAAATGGTCAGTTAATTGAGGAAATGCCCAGTTTCCCACACCTGGACACTCTGTATAACCTTGTAGTACAACTCTGAAAAGTCTCCATCACTACCAGATTAAATGAGGAGAATGACCTATTTATTTCACTTTTGTTTACACAATGAAATGCAATGAAGGAATTTAGGTTTTGAAGCAAGAATGCAATCTAAGTTGGCTCTCTGAATATGGGTTCTATAGTAGCATTCTATTCAGAATCAGACATAGATAAGCCTCTTTGTTGCTATTACTATTATTGCTATTATTTCTGATATTAATATTGATTTTATTTTTATAATTACTGTTACTTCAGCTACCATAACCATTGCTGGCATCATTGCTGCATTACCTCTTGCCTGGGCTTTACTAATCTCCCTGCTTTTACTCTTGCAACACAGCAAACACAGGACATGATAATATCTGTAATGTCTGTTTGTATTTTCGGTACATCTGTATAATTTTCTGTATCATTTCCAAGTCCAGTCATGCTGCTCTGAGGGGTAAAGGAATCAATACCTAGACACAGCAAAAGTCCATTTGGGGTCAACCAGTGCATTAGAAACCAGAATGTCGTGCATTGTACTTTACTTTTCATAATAAATTTTATACCATTATAAAGATCATATTAAGATACATGCCATACTATTTTCATAACAGGTAATTTTAATCCACAAATGTTACTGAGTTCCTGGCATAAGCATAGCACCCTGCTAAGTGCTTATGGCAGGGAAGTGGGAAGGATGTATCAAATGGAGTAATGGAGAAAATGCTAATGAATCACTGGATCCAATAAAAGGCAGGATGAGTTAATAGTACCACATGGAATTTAGTTTAGTAGTGTAGCACACGTTTAGCTAATTCTGACTTGTGGATTAGGAGAAGGGGTTTATGAGATTCAAGATGGCATTCAAAATGGATCTTGAAAAATGAGCAGGACTTTAATCATTGGTGGGAAGACATACTAGGTTACCAGAACAATATGAAAAAAGGAAAGGCAATCAAGGCAATGCCAATACTGGGCACAACCTTAGTTAGCACAAGGTGGGTAAAATAAGAATAATATTCTGGGAGGAGTTTGGAAAGGTAGCTCTGTCCAGACCAGGGAGAACTATGAATGAAATGTGAAGACACCCGACTTTCACCCTCCAGAACACAGCCAAGGAGTATTGAGATAAGGACTAACATAATTCAATTATTTTAAGAACACAGTGGAGGGAAATTTTAAGAATAAATTAGCAGGAAGCAGGGCACAAAAGTGAGGTAGGCTTTAATCAGGGCAACAGCAGTGGAAATGGAAAGAACTGATAAAAGAAGCTGAATGAACAGGAATGACAAATCACTTGAAAATGGGCTCCAGGAAAGGCTGACAATCACTTAGAAGTGTCTGTCCTAGGTATCCAGAAAGATGATGGTAGAAGACCCAGGAGATGGGAACAGGCCTTGAATACATGGGGTTTAGGGTTAATATTGGGAAGGAGTCATCTCGGCTCTCCCAGACAGGGGAGGAAAAGGAGAGAGATTTATAATAGAGAAGAGGTTAGGAATATTTGATCAAGTTAATGAAGAGTGGCTTTTATTTTCTCAGTAAATTGAAACCCAAAATCAGTAGATAAAGAGGGGATTAAAGTATGATTAGGGTGTTAAATAATGTTTAAAAACTTTAAAAATTATGCAATGGAACTTAGATGGAGGTCTGGAAAATGGATTGCTGGATAATTTGGATTATTTGGTTACCTAATAATCCTTTTGTATGAACAATGGGAGGAAAAGTAGTTCAATGGAACAGTTCTAACACTGTCATAGTCTTATAAGAATGTTTAATGTTCTACCCCAGAGACTGCTGGATTTTTTAAAAATGAATTTCAAAAAATCCCCCAAGCATTTATATTTCTGAAAACAATTAGGGAAGAAGAGGCACACTTGCCAAGCCTTCAAACAAGACTGATCACATTTCGGATTTGTGAATGGACAAAAAAATTCAATGAGAAAGGGAGTCGTCAATGGACCACTGTATAAAAACTAAATAAAATTACTTAAGGTGCTGACCCTTCACACATTTCAGAACATGTTTCTGGAAATAAAGCCCCTCAGTCTTGGCCATAAAAAAGATGAAGTAATTGAGATTTTTACTAAACAGAAAAAGAAAACAACAGCTTTAACTACCAGCCCCCAGAATTGAAGTGCTCTTATTTAATAGCCATTTATATAAATAACTGGTTTCACAAAATTAACTGACATTGGCTTACAATTACATCAACCTACTTTCAGAGTCTGAATAATAATAGGATTTATTTTGCCATCTCAAAATTGGCCTCTGTAAATTCACACAGTTCTAATTTATCTACCCTAATATCATGAAGATTTAGTTATAAGACACTTTAATTAGGGCTCTCTCTGTACTCAGTAGTTAGTTACTACCATTTTAGTCTATTCAGGTTTTATGTGTATCACGTAATTCTAGTGCATGGCAAAGCAAATATAGACTACCAAAAGGTTACCTCTCGGAATATTCAATAAAGCTAAAAAATAGCAAAATAGAAACTCTATTCCAAATGTCAGACTATAGAAAAGCTAGATTGGGGGAACACAGTCTACTGAGCTCCAAGAATCTAAAATTACTTCAGCAAGAAACAACAGTGGCATTGGGGAGGGATAGGATGGTACCTGACAGAATCAATAGGAGTTATCAGCTCACTGTATGTGGAGTCAAGGAAAGGGTCAAAGACAAGTTCAAATTGTCTAACCTAGTTGTCTTGGAGATGAACTGGGATGACAAGGTTCAAGGAGTTTGGGGAAAATGCCAGGAATCCAAAACACTAAATGAGGAATTAGCATTGGGAAGGAGAAGAAGAATCCCATCCTCAAAAATCATAGGGAAGATAGACAAACTCAGAGATGATCGATAGGAAGATTGTTTGACGGAACTCACAGAAGTTGAACTTTGTATTCTCAGTGATACTAGGTAATCAACTCACAGTAAGGAAAGAGCCACTATGCTGCTATAGTTTGAATCCTAAATGTCCCTCAAAGGCCCATGTGCTGAGGTTTAGTCCCCAGTCTATGGCACTATTGGGAGGTGGTGGAATCCATAGGAGGTAGAGTCTTGTGTAAGGAAGTTAGGTCACTCGGGGCAGCACCTTTAAGGGGATATTGGGATCCCTGCCCTTTGCTCCACGCTCTCTTTGCTTTCCAGCCTCTATAATGTGAGCAGCCTCCTTCCACATGTTCTCTCCCATAACTGTTGTCTCACCACAGGCCTAAATCATGAGGGCCAAATGGTCATGGACTAGATCCTCCAACTGTGAGTCAAAATAAACCTTTCCTCCTTCTAAGGTGATCATCTCAGGTATTTTGTCATAGTGAGGGAAAACTGACTAATATATATGGGGACTGGGAGCGTGGAATACAAGAGCAGATTTCTTTCTGATGCCTGGCCATTGATGATGGTCTAGGATCATCTTCCATGGCAGAAATATGAAATTGAATAATTATGAACCATGATTTAAAACAAGAAATTCTAGATGATTAAATATTTATAATAAATGATCCACTTGCTAGCTAGAATTAGAACTTTAACACTGATGTAACAGTGATATATTTGAGGGGGACTAAAAGGAGACCAGCCTTTAGTAAAAGGCTTATAGTAAAATCTCAAGGCTGATGAACCCCAAAGGGTCCATGATCCAAGAACATTAAAACTACTGAGATTTTTGAGCATACTCTCACACTTGTCTAATTACTGAATCCATTCAAGCTCTCCGAAACCTTCAACAATTGAAAGGTAAGAGTCAAAAATTTTGGTTGTTGACCCAAATCCCATTTACCCTTCTTGAATGCTTTCCATTGGGAAATTCTCCACATAACCATGTGACTCGGTGGCAAACTGATTAGTCTAAGCAATAATGGAAATCAAATTGCTTTTCCATGGATTGGATTAGAAAGGAATATGCAGCCAACTCTGGTCAATGAGACTTAAGGGAATGCAGCTAGGTGGAGTCTTCTTCCTCTGGACATTCTAGTATTTGAGTATGATTCCATCTAGTCACCATGAGGGTATGAGCCAAAAGACAATGCCACCCAATGGATAGTAAAGTCAAAGTCAGAAAAGATATCATTCAAACTCTGTATTAACCAACCTGGACTATTATTCCCCAGGCCCTCTTTCTAGGTGAGAGGACATATTTTCCTTGTTTTTTTTTTTTTTAACTTACTTGGTTTTTTTTACATATTTGTCACTCATTGAAAATCCCATCTGAACTGATTTAAGGGGTCCACAGGAGAGAGAAAGTCATTTTCCCCAGCCCAGCTAATCATAACTTTCTCTTATTGTCTACTTGATTATCCCATCTGACCAAGAAACTTTCAACAGAGCCCTCCTGTAAGTGTGGTTAATGCATGTCCAATTATTGCTACACACTTACATGGCCACCTATGGTTGTCAACATCTCTGAGCATCACATTCTGGAAGAGCTCTCAAGATCATACATATAAACTCTGTGTAATTTGGAAGCAGGTGCTTTGAAAGAAGAGAGCCGTCAGCACAAAGCACAAGGAAAAGCCACTTGAAGATACACAGATACAAATTTTCAAGCAGGAAAAAGAGGAGAGAGATTTAATTCAAAGCAGATTATCTCTAATGAGCTTTAAGAAATCTATGATTTTCTTTTAAACAGTAGGCAATGAAAACAATGTTTCATGTGGGATATCCACTCTGATCTTAAAAAATAGCACTTGCAAAATTCGCTCATTTCATATGCAGACTCTTAATAGCCAAACTTGTTGGAAGCATCTTTAAAGTGCTATGGAAGAGTTATCATTGAAAGCCTGATCATCTCTGTTTTATCAAATTTCAGTTAAAAATTCTATTATGAGATCAAATAAGTTAATGAGAACATAACTTAAAAGAAAAAATTACCAGCCTTTTAAGGAAATTATATATATAATATGTATATATATAGTCTAAAACATTCATTTACCTGCAAGTATTAAGAAATCCAAAGTCTAAATTACATTGGAGCTTCACACGTTTGTGTATTTTACCCTAAATATTTTTTTAAATCAGAAGTTGTCACAAACAAAGAATGCAGGAGCAGTACAGCTTGAAGTTCCCTTTGTGGAATCATAATATAATGTAGCAAATTGATGTTATTGTATGAGCTGATAAGAAAGCTTTAAAACATCACACACATACACTCAACATTTTTACATTGAGATACATATAATTTTCTCATAAATTTAAAATTCTTTAAAAGAATGCTGCCCAATTTTGTTTCCTTTAAATAAAGAAGAAAAATTTATTCTGCTACCAAGTGTAGTTTCCACAATTAAAGTTCATTTTTACAATGAATATCCTTCAAAGAAATGTTCCAAAGACCTTCTCTTTAGGAAACATGATACAGGGACTAGAATTGCACTTGGCAGTCTCTGTGAAAGGGGCAAACTCCAGAACAGAAAGCAATGCAGGCAGAGAACACAAAAGGAATCAGGATGAGTTGGTCCAGAATTTCTAAAATAATGGAGAGATGCCACCAAGTGGCTGAAGAAAGAATTCTTCTGCAAGTGAGGAAAGGTTTCCCATATACGTTGCCATCTGGTGGTCAATATTGGAAATCATTTTACTCTCATAACACAGCAAAGTAAATATTAGTCTTTCATGTGATCTGTAATTTAAGTCGAGATGGCACCATGGCCATTAAAAACAATAAATTTCATTAACAAATTTTATAAGATCACTTAAAATAGTGATGTAATCATATGCAATAATATGTAATAATCTTGCAATTTTATAGGAAAGGGAAAGTATGTTTAAACATAGTTCAATAGTTTTAGGGAATTTTTTTTCCATAGTAAGTCCAACTTGAATAGATTTTTACATTTGTATTTAACCTTGAAGCTATATAATTTTAATTAGTTTACCAAATTTTAACTTTTCCTTCCCATAATCATGTTAGACTGATAGTAGGATCACCGGTTATTTTTTAAACCTGAATTAAACCTTATAAATAATCTGATTAGTCTACTTATTTTCATCTTCAAAAATATTTTTTGCTATTTGTCAAGCTGGGGACTGACCTAGGCATTGGTTATATAATGATGACCAAAATAGACACATACTCCTTGCCCTTAAGAAGCTTATGATCTACTGTAGGTAATAAATGCTTGAAGCAATGTATTTATTAAAATATATGTTCTGAGCATACACCATTTCTTATACCTTGTTCATTAGTGAGCAAAACAGACAAGGATTCCTACTCTCAAGGAGTGCTTTGAAGTGAACTGAACATTGAAATAGGGAGCTTCTCTAGGGAGGTGGCATTTAAGCTTTGATTTGAAACATAAGAAGCAGACAGCAGATGGAAGGGCAAGAGCCAGAGCAGGGAGAACAAAATTTTAGGTGCATGTGCAGAGGTACTAAGCTGAGGGTAAAATGCAGAGTAGCTGGAGGAAGGGAATGGTGATTTAACTCATGACCGATAGACAGGAGGCACAGGTCATTGCAGCATCCTGTAGTTCATGGAAAGGAGTTTGGCTGAGTTTAAGAACAATGGTAAACCACAGAAGGGATGTGATCACAGGAGTAGCATGATTTGCATTGTTTCAAAAAGATCCATACACTCTTGTTTGGAAGTTGGATGGACAGATGAGTAGATGGATGGGTACATGAATGCATGGATGGATGGACAATTGGACAGACAGATGGATAAGAGTTATCTACCTTTTGTTTCTCTCAGAGAAAAATAAGTTTGACAATCATTTATGAAGCCTCTACCAGCTTTCTATAGGCTTCATTAATATGGGTGGATGATCCTTTTGACCTGTATGTGTTTCTGACATATCTTCCTGCATTCAGGAAATCAGAAAGAGCAAGAGTTGATGCTCATATTGCCTCATTGTTACAATCCTTCATTTCCTCATTTGCACTGCCCATTGCATACTGATCTCAGTTTTTGACAAATTAACTTGGTTAACAAAGCATTATATGGCCAAAATGTCAAAGTGCTAAGGTTGGATATTTAAGTTAAAGATTCAATTATTCTGCACATGTGTTAAAATGGAATGGTACCACCCAAATTTATCCTACTGAAAACTGCTTTGCCAATCATGAAATTCATTTGGAGGAATAAGAGACCCAGAATAGCTAAAGCAATCCTTAGCAGGAAGAGCAAAGCAGGGGGCATCACAATACCAGATCTTCAACTATACTACAGAGCAATAGTAACAAAAATGGCATGGTATTGACATCAAAATAGACAGATAGACCAATGGTACAGAATAGAGGACACAGAGACAAACCCACATAAATACAGTTATCTCATACTAGACAAAGGTTCCACAAACATACAATGGAGAAAAGATAGCCTCTTTAACAAATGGTGCTGGAAAAACTGGAAATCCTTATGCAGCAAAATGAAAATAAACCCCTCTCTCTCACCCTGCACAAAACTCAACCCAAATGGATCAAGGACCTAGGAATTAGACCAGAGACCCTGCAGCTAACAGAAGAAAAAGTAGGTCCAAATCTTCATCATGTTGGCCTAGGACCAGACTTCCTTAACATGACTCCCAAAGCAGAAATAAAAGAAATAAAAGCATGAATCAATAATTGGGATAGATTCAAACTAAAAAGTTTTATCTCGGCAAAGGAAACAATCAGAGAAATGTGAAGACAGAGCCTGCAGAGTGGGAGAAAATCTTTGCCACACATACTTCAGATAGAGCACTAATCTCCAGAATCTAAAAAGAACTCAAAAAACTTTACACCAAGGAAATGAACGAACACTTCACAGAAAAGGATCTACAAGTAATCAACAGATATGTGAAAAAACGTTCAACATCCCTAGTAATAAGAGAAATGCAAATCAAAACTACCCTAAGATTTCATCTCACCCCAATTAGAATGTCCATTATCAAGAACACAAGCAACAACAGATGTTGGCAAGGATGTGGGGGAAAAAGGTACACTCATACATTGCTGGTGGGCTTGCAAATTAGTGCAGCCACTCTCAAAAGCGGTGTGGAGATTCCTCAGAAAACTTGGAATGGACCCACCATTTGACCCAGCTATCCCACTCCTTGGTCTATACTCAAAGGACTTAAAATCAGCATACTACAGTGATGCAGCCACATCAATGTTTATAGCAGCCCAATTCACTATAGCTAGATTGTGGAATCTAACAATCTAGATGCCCTTGAATAGGTGAATGGATAAAGAATCTGTGGTATATATATATGCAATGGAATACTACTCAGTCGTAAAGGAGAATATTATGGCATTTGCAGATAAATAGATGGAATTGGAGAATATCAAAATGCGATAAACCAATCCCAAAAAAACAAAGGCCGAATGATCTCTCTGATAAGTGGATGATGATACATAATGTTGGGTGAGAAGGAGGCAAGAATGGAGGAAGGATGGATTGCATAGAGGAAAAAGAGTATGGGGACAGGGTGGGGGGTAAGAATAATAACAGAATGAGACAAACATCATTACCCTATATACATGTATGATTACACAAATGGGGTGACTCTACTTTGTGCACAACTAGAGAAACAATTGTACTCCATTCGTGTACGATGAATCAAATTAAATTTAAAAAAATTCGTTGCACAGTCATTATGGAAATTAGTATGGACAGGCCTTAAAATTCAAAATAGGGCTATCATATGATTCAGCAATTCCACTACTGGGTATACATCAAAGGAAGTGAAAATAGTTTGTTAGAGATGTCTGAACTTCCAAGTTAACTGCAGGGTCATCCACAATTGCCAAGATATGGAAACAACCTGTGTGTTCATTAACAAGAGTGGATAAATAAAATGTGGTACATATACCTAACGGAATACTACTTAGTCATTAAGAAGAAGAAAAGTTAGTGATTTGTGATAACATGGATTAGACTAGTATATATCATGTTAAGTGAAATAAGTACAGAATGAGAAATACTGCATGATTTTAGTTTTACATATTGAATCTGAAAATACTGAACTTATAGAAATAGAGTAAAATGGTGTTTATCAAGGGTCCTGGGGGTTGGGTGTGTTGCAGAGATGTTTATCAAGGCATACAAAATTTCAGTAATGAGGAATAAATTCACGAGATTCATGGCGACTATACTTAATAACAATGTATTATAAACTTGAAAATTGAGATTTTAAGTCTTCTCACAGCAAAAGGAAATATGTGATGTAATAGGTACATTAGCTTAACTTAGCCATTCCATTTCATATACATATTTCAAAACATCATGTTGTACATGATAAATGGATGCAATTTTTGACATTTCAGAAGTTGATTTTAAAAAATAAGAAAGAAACTACTTTGGTTTTATCCCAAGTAGTATGATCTCCAAAACTATTTTTTAAAGGTTGAATGCAATCTGCTAAGCATGTTAGCAATCTGGTCCTGAACATACTTAGATAGATTGTAAAAGTTTTATATGTACATGATGAGATCAAATGTCACAGACACCTCTAATGTGAAGAGGCAATCAGAGCAAAGAGAGAACAGAGCCAGGTACAAAAACAAAGATCAGAATGATTCCCCACTCTCACTTTTCACCCTGATAGGCATTACTGGAGTTTCTCAAAAGTGGATGGAAGGCCCCACTTCTTTCATAGATAGCCCTTATTCTAGTAAAGCAACATCCAGCTTTAGATTCTACTGATTTATATAGTTATGGAGACTTCACCCGCCCAATTTAACCACAAAAGGACTGTGTCTTCTCCTACAGCTGCCACCCATCTATTTCTGTACCTGCTGTCAGCAAAGATAACCAGAACCTAACACGGTGACAACCTACGTTCACTTCCCATTGCCTTGGGTTTGAACTACGTAAACCACTTGGTACTTGCATAAATGGTAAAGTGTTTTTGTTTTGGCTCATTGTCAAAATGATCAAAATTTTGGCTAATTGTCTTTCACTTTAAAAATAAGCTGAATGATCAGTCAAAAATGGGGGTCTCTTCCACTAAGAAACAAAAGCAAATGAGAAGAATACTTTGCATCCATCCTTTAAGAATTCACAGTACTAGTTCATCTTAATACCTGTTGTCTAGCCAAGCATACAGCCACACTGCCCACATCAACCATTCCTTCCTCACTCTCGGATCCATCCTCTCCACGCACCTCCACTCAAATGACCTATTACATGAAATGTCAATTGTAAAATTAATGTTATACACAAATGGAAGGTAAAAAAGAGACAAAACCCTGCCAAAACTACTTTGCCTGGTCTTTAGGTCTACTCAGACTTACTTCTTGAGTCTTTCTTGAACCATGATTTTAAACAGGAGTGAAAACACAACTTTGCAAGCTAACAAATGTGAATTTCTCATTACCTCAACTTTGGATAAGTCTTCTGAATCCTGTGACCCATCCATTTTCTTAGGCATAAAATTATAGATTCTTTATACGCCCATTTTGTCAATATTTATGAACAATTAAATATAAGGTCATTATTCTGAATATAAGGTTATTATTCTGAATAAATTCATCATCTTAATTTCCTTTCTCTTGGAGAAAAGCCAACTCCATTGCTTGCTTCTTACTGACAGCTGTTGCCACAATTATCTTGTTTTCAAAAATGAATGATCTAGAGCCAACCAAGAGTGAGTGGTTAAATCAAAAGGAAAAAAAAACCTATTTATTGCTGTTTCTTTGATCTCCTTCCAAGGTCTGAGATGTGGCATATTCAATAAGAATTTCAGTTCTTCTGAAGGACATTCTCTCTTTTCTGTTATTTAGAGGTATGGAGACCTCAAGAGTCAAAAAGGGAAAAAGTAGAAAGTAAGCTTCAAAGCTTCAAAGGCCCAAAATTTGATTTGAGGACATATTGTTTAGTAGGCAGTGCAGTTACCTGATTCAGATGTGTTTCTACTGATACTCTTTTCATGGCTGAAGTCATCACATATTAGTAAACATAGACTTGACTCTGTGAGTTCATTATAGTCCTGAATTTTCTTACTCAACACTGACTATGTGACAGATGCTGGGCACACAGCATTGAACCCTGGCCATCAATCACTCCTGAAGTCTGGTATAGGACTTACACTACACACAGATGGTTTTCATAAAATGCAACAAAGTCTCCCAGAGAAAAATTCCAGAGGTGCAGAAGAAGAAGAAATTGTCAGCTTGAGTGGTCAGGTACTATTAATATCCAATTTGAGGGATGAAGAGGACTTTATCAAGTAGACAAGATAAGGAATGTACTTTAGGTAGAGAGGGAAGAGCATGCAAGCCATGACAATATGCATGACATGTGATTTAGAAAGAGTTCGATGGGGCCAAAACCAAAGGTATGTGCCAAAATAGCTGCAGTGTTCCTGGTAAGGGTGAGAGCAGAGGCTGACCATGCCCTGGTCAGGCACATTAAGGAATCTGTGTCTTGTCTTACAGGTTGATGTGAATTTTAAGGATTTGGAGAGGAAAAAAAAAAATAGTACACAACAAAGTATATTCCACAGACCAGTGGTCCCCTCTGTGCTGTTCCCAAAACAATACAGTAAGTAAAATTTAGGAAAAGTTAGGTATTATAATATCCTCTTGGACATTCATAATGTATAAGTCCTTAAAATGCTGAAAAGTCTTACAGCAAAAAATCCTGAGAGCCCAGCATTTCCCAAATGCGCCATCTTTAACGCTGTGCAGAATGAGTGTTGCAGAGAACTCTGGGAAATGCCTAGTAATGCAATTAGATTAGCATGTTAGAATTGCTTTAAGGTCATCCTTTTAAATTAATGCCATAGATGGCCTAGAGGGGGAACAAGTCAGAAAGTGCTGTAATAGTACAGATGAAGATGATGAAGGTCTGCGATTGACAGAAAAACAAAAGGGATGGGCCCTTGGGAGGAAGTTATTTAGGGGAGAGACATGAGAGAACATGGTGAGTGACTGGGTGGGAGGTGGAGACAGTGTTAAGGGAGACAGAGGGTGAAGCCAACTCTAGGTCATGCGACAGGGTAACTCAGTGGATGGTGGTGTCGTTTGTCAGAAGAAGGAAACAAAGAAAAGCAGATTGGGATAAAAACTTCAGTGCTGGTGCCATGAAAATCTTCATGCCAAGTAATTGATGATTGGCAATAAGACTCTGATAGTGATGATCAAAACATTTTATGCAAAACATTTCTCAATGTGATAGCAATGGAATGGGTCTAACTGAGCTATTTAAGACATATTCTTTAAATGTTTACAATTATAAATTGTACAAAATGAATTAATTTATTTTGTACAATTGAAATTGTACAAATTCTTTTGTACATAAGAAATGATGCAATTATAGCATATCTTTAGGAATACCTTCATAAAACTAGTAATCACAGATGAACTTACCTTTGTATAAAGTTTGCACTTAACACATACAGCAAGATTTGAAGTTGAGACAAAAAGGATGTCATTGGGTCTTTCGATAGTATCATCTGACAGGACAGTTTCCCTCCAATACGACTGTTATGATTTGAATACAAGGCATCCCCAGAGGTTCTTGTGATAATACAGGGATGTTTGAGGATGAAATGATTTGTCTCTGAGAGCTGTACCCTAATCATTTCATCCCAGTTTAATGGATTCACCGGGTGGTAACTGTAGGCAAGTGGCATGTAGAAGGGTTCATCTTCCCTGACCTGTGGCCCCTTCTCTCTCTGCTTTCCAGCAGACATGTCCTGAGTAACTTTCCTCTGCCAGACCCTTTCACCATGATGTGCTGCCTCACCCTGGGCCAAGCCTGGAGTAAACCTCTGAACCCATGAGCCAAGATAAACTTTCTCTCTTCTAAGCTATTCTTGTCTGGTATTTTGGTCACAGTGACAGAAAGCTAATACAACAATTGATAATTTGTATAATTAAAAAAAAAATTCTTATCTAGAGTCCTGAGTCCTGATTGCTTAACCTCCCATGAGTGAATCTTTCCTTTATCAGATACACAAAGCAGGGGGAGGGAGGATTTTTGTGTTAAATTGCTCTGCAAGACGATTGCTGTCCTCATTTGGTAAACATTTATACCTCAAGAATTTACACAAAGATTTTCACCATCTAAAAGCATGAAAATGTACATTTGCTAGAACTGTGTTTTATTACCTCTTTGAGTGACATTGCTCAGCAAATCGAAATTGGGTGAAAAGCTAAAATTATGGAAATGACAATATTTACAGGCATAAAGCTTCATGGACTAATTTTCCAGGTAAATTACCTGGCAATCATTTATGTAGCAAGCGATGCTCTCAGCTCTCTGCACACGTGGACTCACTCAATTCTTAAAAGAACACCATGAAGACAGTGTTGTGGTTAACCCCACTTTACAGATAGAGAAACTGAAGTTAAGTAGCATAGCCAAGTTAATGTAGCAGGTGGCAAAGCTGGTATTGGAACCAAGTATCCTGGCTCAGTGCCTGAGCTCTTGGGCACCTGGCCTTATCTCCTTTGGACTTGCTCAGCAGTGAGTTTTTCAGTTAGTGAGTGCCCCTATTATTCCATGAATTCTGTTTATTTTGGAATTACTCTGTTTATTATAGAAGAAGTGCCATAGGAAGCATGGTCTAATCATAATCTGAATTTTATATAGAGAGTATTGAGAATTGTCCCTTTTTTTTGGTACTGCAGATTGAACCCGGGGCACTTAACCACTGAGCTGTATCTCCAGCCCTTTCTAAAAAAAATTTTGTATGGGTTCTTTTTAGTTATATATGATAGTAGAATCCATTTTGACATAATTCCAGCCTTTTTTATTTTTTGAGACAGTGTCTTCCCAGGTTGCTCAGGGCCTCACTAAGTTGTTGAGGAGGCTTTGAACTTGTGATCCTCCTGCCTCAGCCTCCTAAGCTGCTGGAATTACAGGTAGGCACCACCGTATCCATTGCCTCATCTCTTTATTTTCATGCTCAAAAACAAATTAATGATTTCAAGGTAATGATGACTTGGCATTTACCTTGTGGAACTTTCATTTTGAATTTCCACCCACAAAATAATGTTACTTTAATCTATCAAATCTTTAAAATAATATTAATACATAAAATTAATATCTTCTTGTGATGCTGACCATTAGATACACTATCACTTACTTAACATGCATCATCATTCTTAATCTTCCCAACAGTCATGAAATATCTTACAGATATGCTCTTTAAGATAAGGAATCTGAGACACAAAGAGATAAATTTTCAGAACCAGGGATGGTGGTAAATGCCTGTAATCCCAACTACTCTGGAGGCCGAAGCAGGAGGATTGCAAGTTTAAGGACAGCCAGGTCAGCCTCCACAACTTCACAAGACTGCATTTCAAAAATAAAATTTTTAAAAGACTGGGGATTTAGCTCAGTGATAGAGGTCTTACCTAGTATATGCAACACCCTGGTTCAAACTCCAGTACCAAAAAAAAAAAAAATTTCCCTGGTCTTATCATCCTGAAAATTTTTCTCTTAAAGATTACAGACTATTTACTATTTATGAAATCATGACAAATTTTCACCTTGATTTGCAAGTGGTGGTAATAACTATAGTAGAATAACAAACCTCTGCAATTTTATTTTAATACTACATTTAAAAGCACTGAAATGGTTTTAAGGAAAATTAGAAAAATTAAAAATCATTAATAATTCCACAATTCCCACTGATTTACCACTAATAGTCTTTTTGTTTTCTATTAGAAAGTATCATCCTAATTTTTTACTAAACATTGTATCACAAGTGCTTTCATAATGATTTTTAACAGCTTTGTCTTATTTTACTTATAAAATACACACCTATAATTAACTTTCCTCCAAGTTTGCTTACATTCAGAAAATATTTTTAAATGTTTCAGTGACCCAATTTATATATTTTCCTGTGTATTGGGATAATTTCAAGACTGAATTTCCAAAAGGGGTAGATAATACAGAAACTATTTTATTTTGAAATTTGCTTCCAAATTCAAGAAAAAGACACTTCCCAAACAGATGTCTTGTGAAGACTTCAGAGTCTATAATAGTATCATTCATCTTCCAGTTCTCTGAGCAGGGGTTCTCATGGCCTTCATCACAGATCTCTGTGGAGGTGGGAGTTAACTTTGCATGGATGCAAGGATACATTCCTTAGGCATAAGGGATGCTCTCTCATTTCAGCCCTTTCAGCACTTAGATTGTTACCCATAGTTGAGAAAAGCGAGGTCCATGAGTGTGTGTGAGGACCACAGAATTGACCAAAGGAGCAACTCCCTGGATCTCAAATACGCAAAAGCTCTAACCTGTTCTCATTCTAAGCCATTCTTACCCTCAATTCTATTCCACACTACTCTGTGTGATTTACCTTTGATGCACTTGTTAAGATTCTTAAGTAGGAGGAGAGAAAGAAAAGGGACAAAGGGCAAAGAACTGAGGAAGGAAAAAACATGGAATGGTGGCCCCCTCTCAGAAGCTGGAGAGAATTCACACTGGAAGGGGCAGACTGCACCTTGCCCCACCATCTCTCTCTACCAGCTGATGTGACCAGGTAACAAAAGTGAACAGTGAGGACTGGGGCTGCAGTTCAGTGGCAGAGCACGTTCCTAGCATGTGTGAGGCACTGGGTTCACTCCTCAGCACCATATATGAATAAATAAAACAGAAAGGTATTTCAGAAAAGAGAATGGTGAGAATACTCAAATAGATAAAAATTTTTATTTGTTGATTATACCTCAATAAAGCTGGGGATGGTGAATATTTCAGATGCATTCCAGTAGGAATATTTTCCTTTTAAAAGAAAGTAATAGATTCTATTTCATCAATGAGACTCTACCAGGTATAGTCGCAGTTCCATGAACTTTACACAAATGCACTCACAGGACCCTTACAAAATCCCTATGAGTTGGGCACCTCTTCCACCCCTCTGCAGGCAAGGAAACCAAGGCTAGGAGGTCAGGGAAGCTCAAAGTGGCTGTCGAGCAGAGTTAAGGAAGGATGTACACAGGCAGACTGCAAAGCTACATGTGGACCCAACACACATACCACTTGCTTTCCCTCATTTCTGCCTGCCTTCCTTCCCACATTAGGAAAAACATTTTCTATCCTCTACAACCCAAAGCAGATTATTTCTATCCTAAGATAGTTTGAAAATCTGTTTAATGCCAAATTTAAAAAACATATTTTTAGAAGTGTGTTGATTGCATGTGGGTGTATCATTTCTCATTAATACTACAGAGAATGTTTAAAATCTTACCACAAGGTGTTTTAACAAAGAAATGCATTTAATTTGGATGATAGCAATGGAAGATATATTTATAAGTATGAAACACCCACTTGATTCTTTTAAATTGCTTTAATATTTTAATAGGAATTAAGGGAAAAGATGAATTAGAACTTTCATGACAAAAAAGGTTAATAAACCCCCTCTATTATCTACAAAATATGTTATACATTTATTAAATAGAATTATTTCATGATTTTAAATTTTCTTTGAGCCTAATACTAGATTCCTATAGTAGTTAGACCATAAGCATACATTATCTTTCCGACAGTTACTTAAATGTTTTGTTGTGTATTGTTTTCTCTCACATCCTTTAAAAGAGGAAATCATTTGGATAAGAGGTAGAATTACAAATAATAAAAATTGTTTTAAATGGTGACTTTTCAGGATGCATAACTGAACATGTGTGCTAAGTAGCTATTGTTTTATTGTCCCATTACATTATATCATCACATTTACCAAAGTTCAAGATACATAATTACAGTCTCACTAACTTTATTTCCATTAACCCATTGGCTTTTCATTGTTGTTTCTGTGCTGGGTATTGGGGACTGAATCTATAGATGCTCCACCACTGAGCAACAACTCCAGTCCTTTTTGAGATAGTCTCCCCAAGTTTCTGAGGCTGGCCTTGAACTTGCAATCCTCCTGCCTCAACCTCCTGAGTCACTGGGATTACAGGTATGTGCCACTATACCTGGCACACCATCGATGGTTTTTAAGCATCACTTTTGAAAGTTGATCAAGCTTTTTTACTTGTTTTGTGTCCTCCATGATATGCAGTTTGGAGCAACTGGTGAGTCCACCGTGAATGTTGAGCACCATGGGGAAAGGTCCTTGATCTTGATGGCAGCCACATCTCCCACATGCTCACATTTTCCTTTCTATTGTACAATTGGCTGAGTTATTTGACTACTTATTATTGTCGTGGTTCCTCCTTCACACTGTCACCTCACCTTAACCATTGACTATTTTCTCTCTCTCTCCCTCTTTTTCCTCTCATATTTTAAATTCAAGTGATCCACTCAATTGAAATCCAACACTGTCACAAATGTCACATTCTGACTTTTCAGTATGGATAACCCATCTTATGAGTAAGTGTCATCCAGTTTGTTACGCTGTCCCCTCTCTGGCTAGAGAGGGAATTGGTATCTACCATCACTTCCAACATCATGAGCAGCCGAGGCACACAGACCTCTGAGTCAGAGTCCCCTGAAATCCACACTGGAATCTTACTTCCTGCTATTTCCTGGCTACTTTTGCATTCTAACCCCTCAGACTGCAAACCACTGCACAGACCATGTCAGCAAACCAAGGCTTGCCAGGGGCCTTGCCTTCATTTTATCCAGCCCTCACAATTGTCTGATTCTGGACACTGAAACCCAGGGAATAGTTTATTTAAAGATGTCAAAATAAGAAGAATTGAAGGTGGTGAACATGAACTAACCTAGTAATTTTTCTATCTTGAAGGCATGATAAAAGATAGTGGTCTGAACCTCGAAATGCCAGAAAGGAAGGACAGATCCACTATTTCAGTAATTGGAACTCACTGTCCATCACTCTACTTGCATTTTGTTCTGTTTTCTGTGATTTTGTTCCTCTGGTGATCATTTCAAAGAATCCTCTCCTTCCTTTTACCCCTTTGTTTTAGCTTCCATAAGTGGCCAAACAATCCCAGAAGCACAAAGAAATCTTTGAGTTCTGTGTTTTTAATCATATTTTGATATTTTATTCTATTTTTTTGTGGTAAGAACACTTAACATGAGATAAACTCTTACATTTTTAAGTGTGTAACACAATATTGCAGCAGAGAGGCATGTTGGAAAGCAGCTATTTAGGGCTATTTAATTTATTTAAAATGAAACTCATGCCAATGTTAGTAACTTACCAGTTCTTACTCTCCCCAAACCCTGGTAATCACCATTCCACTCTCTAATTGTGAATTTGACTATATCAGACACCTCACATTCATGGAATCATGTAGTATTTGTCTGTGACTAGCTAATTTCATTGACTATAATACTGTTTTATTAATGAACATGACTTTTAATCATTTCCATGCCACGTCCTCCTCTCACAAAATAGTCGTGCCAAATAACAAAAGTAAATTTTAACCTTCTATGACTAGAACTCAAAAATAAGGAAACAGAAACCAAGAAAGCCAGCTCTATTTGGTCATCTATGGCAAAGTCATGAAGAGCGGCATGGAAGCCTTGCTATCCATGACAAGCACTGGATCTCCCTGGGCCTTCTCCTCCTCTACCCCATCTCCTCTGCCTTGATGCCTTCTTTCAGAGGCCAGTTGAAGTGTCACTCCCTCCGAAAAGACTTCTAAGACCTCAGTAAACACCCACCTCCACAGTTTCATAACACCCCAGAATATTAAACACAACATTTAACAAAACTGTAGCAATTAAATTACTCATATGCTCTTGTTTGCTCTCCAAGGTTAGAAGCACCACAGGGGCAAGACCTCTTCCTGTTTCATCTGTCATTGTGGCTCCAACACCCAGCAAGTGACTGCCCCAGGGAGCTCTTGGTAGATCGCTGCCAAAGGAATGAATAAACACATGGATAAACTCATGGATGCCAGTTCCCTAAGTACTCAAGATTCCATGTCTCTCTTGGCTCTCCCCAGGGACATACAGATTTGGAAGTTCAGGGAATCTTTTGCTTAGCCTCTACCCAGTGTCTCTGCTGCTCCCCCCAGAGAATCTAAAATCCCATAGTCCACATCTCACCTTAGGTGCCAAGACTCACTCTTTTTAAAACGCCAGAGATACAAGCAAACATTTATTTACAGTCACCTACTATAAATGGACATGACAGAAGATGGACCTGTGAGATTTTTGCTTATATTCCCAGGGGATAGTAAATGATGAGAACAAAATCACATAAATAAAATGAGTCCCCAATTATTACAGGAACCTCTAGGGTACCTGAGAAAAGACGGGGATTATTTTCCATCTCAATGCATTTAAGATCTGTTGAGGTCAGTCACCCTGAAGTTATTCCTGTTCTTTGAAGCTGTTATAGGATTTTGATGAGCATATGACACAGGAGCAATTTTGCTAGGAAATTTTGAATACTTCACATTGACTATTTAAAATGGCTTTGGGCTATTAGTTCAGAAAATAAGCTTGTATTGAGCCTAGGATATGTCAGGGATGGTGAATTGAGTGATAGAATTAAGCAACCATGGCACTAGAACTAAATGCTCTAAAGGAGGCCTGAATATCTTGGCAGGAGCTCTTGGGAACAGGTGCTAGATCTGTGTACAGGGATCAGAAAAAGCTTCTCAGGGAAAGTATTATTTGCACTGAGCTTTGAAAGAGAAATATAAATTCATAAGAGAAGTTAGGTTAGAGGACATTCTAAGCAGAACAAACCATGTGTACAAAGCAATATAATCAGGAAAGGACATGGTATACTTAGTGGAAAATAAGAGCCTAAAGAATAGCAGGGGTGGAGAATGAGCCACAATATGGGGTCTGGACTCTATAAAGAGGCATATTCTCTGCATAAAATTATTTTGAATGAAAGATAGACAACATTTAGTAGATTCATATTTGAAGAGTTGGTACATTGTATTAAAGATCTAAAAAACACAAGTACTCCTTTTCTTAAGTAAGAAAGAAAACTATAAAGAAGTAGCAAAGAGATTAAAATGTTGCACCAAACTATTATATCTAAAGAAAAGGCTTATTTTGCATACATGGTCAGGATCAGAGATTATGAACATCTTTTTGTGCTACCACTGAAATATTTTCTGAGGCATGGCACAGACACGGTGGGTGTGTTCCGCTTAACAGGAAAACTGAACACGTTCCTCTTCTAAGTCAGTGAACCAGGGCCAGCATCTTAACACCTGTACAGAGCAACAGAGCAGAATAATCTAATTTGAAATAAAATTTGCTTCTCATTTACTCCAGAGGTTAAAACCACCTTATAAAGAGCAAGACTCACCAGTGGCCAGTGATCTGGGAGAATCAGATACAGAATCAAAAGAAGGGCTATTCTTTTGTGTGAAAGTGGGTTGAAGCCTGCTTTCTAAGAGCATGAAAAAGAACTGTATAAACTGGAGTGAACAATAGGGAAGCACCCAACCGCTTGAGTGGGAATGAGACTAGCCCTTGAAACAAGATCTCATAGGTATATTCTTGCCTGAAATTCCCTTTAGATTGTGGTTCCTGAGAATACGCAAGAGCACCACCTCTTTCATGGTGGCAGAATGCGAGGTCAGGGTTGATTAAAACTGCTCAGACTTCACATTTAAATCCTTGAAACGCTTTTATTCTACCAATCAAATAGAATAAATATGTGTATGTCTCATTTTATATAAACTTCTATACATGAAGGGTAACAGTCCTAGTCTATTTCATTCTCTTGAGTATTTTTATTCTACGGGTCCAATTCAGTCCTCTGCTCAGACTGTACTTTTGTTCAACATGTGGTCATGAAGTTTATGACACTGCTTGGAACAGCCTGAAACCTTCCAACAGTTTCAATTCATACTCAACATGTATTCCCAACCTTTAAGTCTGGGTCATCCCTTTTCTCACTGGACTCATCCCACACAGCTCTCCTACTTATTGCAGTTAGTCTTGTACCTATTCCTTGGGAATACCAAGCACCCTCTGCCTCAGTGTTCTGGGAATTGCTGTTTCCTTTATTGGAATGCCCTTCTCCCTGGGTATTCCTTTAACAGGTTCCTGGCAATTACTGTGACCTCCATTTAACTCTGTTTTAGTCAGCTTTTTTGCTGCTCTGACTAAAGAACCCGACCAAAACAACTATAGAGGAGTAAAAGTTTATTGGGGGGCTCACACTTTCAGAGGTCTCCATCCATAAACAATAGGTTCCATTCCTTGATGCTCAAGGTGAGGCAGATCAACCTGGTAGAAGAGTATAGTGGACAGAAGTGGCTCACATGACAATCAAGAAGCAGACAAATCTCCACTTGCCAGATATAAATATATACCCCAAAGCCATGCCCCCAAAGCCTTCAATTACTACTCAATTAATCCCATCAGGTGATTAATTCACCAATTGGGTTATGGTACTCACAACCCACTCATTTTACCAATGAACCCTCTTGCATTGTCTCACATGTAAGTTTTTGGGAGATGTCTCTCATCCAAACCATAACACTCTCCCTTCTATGGTAGCCAGCATCCGGAATGTCTCCTAAGGACCCTCACCTCCTGGAATTCACATCCTGTAATTGTCTTCTCCCCCAGCATCAGAATTAATCTGTGTGACCAATAGAATATGGTACAGTGATATCATGTGATCTTCAAGGCCAAGATTTAAAATATATTGCTATGCCTTACTAGCTTGGGTATTTTGTTTAAGGAGAAACCATTGAACATGTCAAGAAGACACTCCTGCAGCCCTAATGGAAAGACTCATGTGGGAAGGAACTTAGCCTTTCTGCCAGTAATTCTGGACTACACTACAACATCATGGAAGCAGATTCTCCAGCCAAGACAGGCCTTCAAATGATGGCAGTTCCTAAGAGAATCTGAGATACAACTACTTAGTTAAGCCATTTCTGAATTCCCATTTGTCAAAAACCATGTAACAGAAAAAAGAATGTTGGTTTTCTAAGCTTCAGGTGAGGGGAATAATTTGTTACATGTTCATAACGATTATGCCATCTCACATAGGTGTCCCCTGATACCCAGTCTCAGGAGACCTGACTCTGTTACAGATTATGAAATTATGTCATTTTATTTTCTTTCCCACACTATGTAGAACCTGTTATCCTCATTTTACTGTTTAGTTATTATCCATCTCCATCCACTGGATTACAAGCTTTTTAAAGGCAGTAAGTTTATATGTTTCATTAAGCTTTATGCTCAGAATTGTGTCATCCAGAGCAATAAAGATCAATGCTCAATAAAGATCCATTCAAAGAATACCCTATACTCTGTGAAAATTGTGTTTTACATATTTTCTCAAAGAACATAGTAGTTTGACTAATTAGCTCTCTGTCCCAAGTGATATGGTAGCTCACCTGCCTCACATTCGATGCAATATTAAGGAGACTTTTGAACCTAGCCAAGAATGGGAGCTAGGACTCTCAGCAGTCCTTTTGAGCACAACTTCATGTTCCACACTAAAGAAAGGCTAAATATTTTTGCATGACAACCATTGTTTAGTGAAAATTTTAGAATAGAGATCTAGTAGAAATGTACATGAGACAGAAAAGACCATTTTTTAAAACAAGAACAAATTGGCAAAATATGAGATCATAATTTATTCAGCATATTAGATCAGACTAAAGATAAATATGAGAAAATTAAAAATGGAAAAATGAAGTACTTATTTTAATGTGACCAAGAAATATCTCAAATGTAAAACAGGTAATTTTCAAGATATCTTCAAACCATCTCAAAGATTTGTACCTGACCTGTTGTCCAAAGCTGTTTAAAGAGTCTGAGGCAGAAAAACTTGCCCAGTATCTAACCATTTTCTCTGTTGTGTGAAATAGACATCTTTTTAAAGATTCAACACAGGTACTTGGTTTCAGACTTCACAAGCTTATAGTAGGTATAGTATATAAAATTCCATGACCAAAATAAGAAGTTAACATATCTACACACATACAACATGCATGTCTACTTACACAGCATGCATTTTCACCTGTTTTTTTTCCCCCCAACAATTCAGTGGGGAAAACTGGAGCTGCCTCTTGGCTTCATTCCAGAAAGTCCTTTCAGGCTTTCTGATTTGGATCCAGCCATCTGTACAAAGTCACAGCTGCAGAAAGGGCCTTTTAATCACAGTTCTCAACAATGAAGCAACTTTCTCACATACCCCCCCAATGCATTCCTGTATAGTATGATGTTTCAAATATGATGTACTGGGAAATATGTAAGTATCATGTAGCTATAAAAACACAAAGCATTTGTTATGTCAAATCCCAATCAAAATTTTTAAATAAAACACAGATATCTTAAATGTAATATCAGACATATTTTCCATGCAGATAAATTCTGTAGGGAGTTGAGTTGGAAGAGGCTTGAGGAAGAATGCTAGCCCATACTTTTCAACCAGTGGTAGTAATAAAATGAGTCTTGACTGACAGATAGAAAAAAGGGGAGAGTTTGTTTTCCCTTCTCTTACCCTCATCCTCAACGTTCACACTAATAAATAATTTCCCTATATTTAAAATTGTTAAACCTATTTTGGTTTTAAGAGTTTACTACTGCAGCCAAAGATTCACACTTGGAAAGGGTCTCATGTTTTTTGACTTTATATTTTTTCTGAATTTCCCCACTGTGCTAAGAAACTTAGCACTAGCTCATCAGTTCTGAGAAGAAACAGACCATTTCTGCAGAAAGCAGAAGAGAAGAATCTGTTTCTGAGAAGCCATTCGAAGTGAAGTGAGAAGCACAAAATACTCTCAAGGAGCAAAGGAGTGTGAGGGGGGTGTTGGAGTCAGTGCATCAAAATATAAAAGCACCACAAAGGGCTCCCAGTGGGCCTGGTTTGATGGGGTAATGACTAGGCTGGCAAACACACCTCTGTGGAATTCTCCATGGGAGGTCACAGCATCATCCCCAGCAGCCCCAGACACAAATCCCAAACACAGAGAGCACAGTCATTTTTCCACTGGATGAACAGAAACAGAAGCTGCCTCTTTGAATCAAAAGACATGAAAGAAAGGGGTGAATCTGGGTGTGATGAGAAGAGGAAAAAGGATAAAGATCTATTCATTCTCCACTCCTGGGGGGTCAAACCAGTGGCTCTTGTCCTGCCTCTTATGAAGAGCCAATTCAGTACCACTTATCCTGTCCTTCTTGTGCCAGCTGGATAGGCTTGGACATAATTGGGGGTAACAGAAGGAACACGTTATAATTCAAAACTGAAAAATGAAGAGTTGTGCTTGAACATCTCCTTGGCAATTGAGCCTAGCAGGTAGCAAATTTAAATTGAAATGTGAATGCATCATATTCAAATAGTATCTGGGTATAGAAATATTGTATTTTTTTCTTTCTTTTCAATGACCAAGACTTCAAAAAAAAAAAAAAGTATATAGAGAAAATGACACAATTTTAAAGGTGATTATAATTTTACTTGGCTTAATTCTAAGCAATGATAAAAATGTTTAAGAATTAAAGATCCGAGTGTATATATTAACACAGGGGTTTAAATAAGTGACAGTCTATTTCTTGATATACTGAACAAAGTTCAAATAGGCCAATATATACTAATTGCTTCTCCTAGAGAAATACAAGATATGGTATATTCATACACTTATAAATTTGCTCATTTATATATTTATTCATTCAATATATATTTAGGGAGCCTGGAAGGCACAAAGATGAAACAGACTCAAATGTTCATGATGTATAATGAAAAGATTAAATTCAGACATATCCACTAGTGAAGACTCATATGTCCACATGTAGTGTAGACTATGATGCTATGAAGTCAGGTAATGTGTGACAGGAAAGACAAATAGGAAACATTATTGACATATCTTATGTTCTCATTTTATCTGATCATATACTTGCTGCATTACTGTATTGTTTATTAAAAATCATGCCCTACGTTTTTAGAGCTCAGATACATGACAACAGTGAAGAGAAACGGGAACGAGGATTTAAACGTGTGCAGGGATGTACCATACGGGAATGTTAATTCTGTAACAACAATCTCATGTGACCAGATGTCTGACATTGAAAGGAGAAATCAAAACTTGACTTCCACGTTTCCCCTTTTCAGTGGATACACGTTCAGCTCCAGCTACCCAGGTCAACAATTACCACAGCAGAGCCCCGATGCCTGCATTGAGGTATTGACAAGAAACATGCCCATATTAGAGGACAGAAAAAGATGGCCCCGTCACCCAATCTGTCACCATGAATTGTTTTCCTATCTTCTTTTTCATCCTTTGGCACAGAAAGATAGAGATGGTATCAGCAGGCCGAGTGGCTATCAGTGAGGCAGAAGTTCAGCCTGTATTCTCCCATTGTGGTCGCCATTAAAAATGTCAGTGAGGTCACACTCAGGTTTCTAACATTGAAAGGAAGGTGTTCTTTGGTTCTGGGAACTTTAGAATGTTTCCCATTTTTCTTTTTTTAAATTTTATTTGTTCTAATTAGTTATTCATGACAGCAGAATGCATTTTGACATATTATACGTAAATGGAGTACAATTTCTCACTCCTTCGGTTGTACACAATGTAGAACCACACCAGTCGTGTAATCATATACCTTCATAGGGTAATAATGTCCAATTCATTCTATCCTTTCCACCCCTAGACCCCTTCCCCTCCCTTTACCCTCCTCTAACTCCAAGTACATATATTCTTTCCTAGCCCCACTTATTATGAATTAGTATTCACATATCAGAGAAAACATTCGGCATTTGGTTTTTGGGGATTGGTTTATTTCACTTAGCATGATATTCTTCAGTTCCATCCATTTACCAGCAAATGCCATAATTTCATTCTTCTTTAAGACTGAGTAATATTCCATTGTATATATATACCACATTTTATTTATCCATTTGGATAAATAAAACCACCTAGTTTGGTTTCATAATGTAGCTATTGTGAATTGAGCTGCTATAAACATTGATGTGGCTGCATCAGTGTAGTATGCTGATTTTAAATCCTTTGGGTATAAACTAAGGAGTGGGATAGCTGGGTCAAATGGTGTTTCCATTCCAGGTTTTCTGAGGAATCTCCATACTGCTTTTCATTGTGGTTTCACCAATTTGCAGTTCTACCAGCAATGTATGAGTGTACCTCTTCCCCCACATCCTCGCCAATGTTTATTATTACTTGTTAGAATATTTACTATTAATCTACTTTCCCAAAGCGCTTATTTAGCATATTGTGCCTGTGATGGTTTGGAACTGCTGGGGAAGATAAGGAATCTCTAAAGATAAGTCTGTGCTTGTGCAAAGCCCAAGTTATCCTCCCTACACACGTCTCCCAGGTATCATGAGATGTATCCTCTAAGTTAACCTTGATCTCTACAGTGGTAGCTTCCCAACACCTCAGTTATTTATATTCTATGTCAACGAAGACCCTCTTCCTCAACTCATCCTGCATCTCTCAATTCCACTTCCTGGCTATAATATGGGAAATGCCACCTGTTGTTTCTGTGCAATTATTTATAGGTAACAGGTCTTTGGATAACATCCACTTTCCACAGGTCCTCATGTTGCCAGTGGTTCTGTATGTGTGTGCTCACTCCTCCCTCAGGGCTGTGAGTGTTCTAACCATCTCCCTTTCAGTTCACCTGAGCTCCAGGCTGCCCAGGATTTCAGCCCACTTCTACTGCTGCCCTAGTGTCCTGGGCAGACTAGCAGAACAGAGATGTTCTCTGATTTATTTACACCTAAGGTTTGACTTCTAAATTCTCCAAGTACATTTCAAAAAGAGGTATATCTACTATACAGGAAGCCTTCCCTATACAGGTCTAGCAATGAAACTTCTGTTTTTATGTGTGAAGGAACCAAGTGACTTATTGAGTGAGACTACTTTCCTTTAGAATGAGAGAGCTGAGAGTACTATTGTCCTGCTTTCTTTCCACCAGACACACACCTAGTAAGGTGGTAGTGAAAGAACACGCCAAGCCCTTCATGCACTTGCAGGTCAGGTAAGGAGTCCTGTAAGGACCTGGCTACCTTCCCTTCCTCCAGGAAATGCTGCAAAGGCTAGATAATCTGTCAGCCACTGTCCGGCACTTACATAAGGAGAATTTTCACCAAGAAACTCTTTAAGAAACAATCTGCTAAGAGCCAGAAAACACTAACTTGAAAGCCTGACAGTGCTGAAGTGTCATTTCCTCACATAGAGGGCATATACTTCAAGCCACAAACCTAGGTATGCAAGGCATATCGCTAGATTTTTCCATAGTGGAAATTAATTTTTGCTTTGAGCTCCTAGTGCTCTTCATGGCAGAAACAATGTCAGGTTGGCATCTTCCCTTTCACCTTCAGTGATTTACCTGACTTTCTAGAGGTTTTGAAGTTAGGGCCTAATACAGACAGGGGAAGCCCTTCTGAAATACTGAAAACGTTTCCATTGAGTTTGCACAAAAAGGCACAGATACCTATCACCACTCCGATTCATCTTTGCTTGAGTTCCATAAATAAACTAAGGTGAGGAAAAATATTTGTATAAGAATTGGAAAAGAAAAAATACAATTATTTACCATGATGTGATTATGCCTACAGACAGTAAGAATGTTCCAAAAAATTATGATGACTGTTAATAAGCAAAATTAGGCATAAATGAAGGGTACAACATTCATGTGAATTTAAATTCATTAGGAATGAAATTTCAATAATGAAAACTTGTATTTAAAAATCACTACAAAAAATACCAGTACAAAAAATTCAAGGTCATGATCCCTACAGTCAAAATTATTACAATTATTGAAAGACACAAAAAAGTAGTTTAGTAAGTGGAACACTAGATTAATAGACTGGAATATTTAGTAGTTCCATAACGTTATTCAAAATTCAATCTACAGATCAATTTGTGACCAATCACAATTCCCAGCTGGGTGTGTTACATATGAAACCTGGCAAACTGATTCTAATATATAAGGAATTGCCAAGTTCCAATAATTACATAAATTAAGAAAAGGAATAATGTCATGGGACATGACTATCAGATTTCAAAATTTACTATAAAGCCATATTAATAAAGATAGGTTTTATAACAATGACTGACAAACAGAACAACCAACATGAGCCTAGAAACAGAATGATGGATACATGAAGGAGTTCATAGTTCAGAAAATTGGAGAAAGAATGAACTTGTTTAAGAGTGGTATTGATGCAATTCACTATGCATATGAAAAAAAAAATTCCCTGCCTACACCATGCACACATGTCAGTCCTTGATTAATCAAGCACACAAGTGTGAAAGAAAAAATTTTAAAAGCAATTTAGAGACTTTTAAAAAAATATTTGAGTTGAGTTGAATATTATTTCTTAAACAAGGCACAAAATGAGTAAATTTTAGGGGAAAACACTGGTAAATTCAATTACATAAAAAAATAAGAAGTTCTATCCTCAAAAACCACCATGGAATAAAAATAGAAGCTACAAATTTGGATAAAGCAACATAAATAATTAAAGATTACTATGCATTACACAAAAAATTCTATCAAGACAAAGTCAAATACTATTGAAAAATAAGAAAAATGAACATGAATTTCTCAAAAGTGAATAAATAAATGACTGGCAGGCATATTAAGAGCGGGGAGGGGAAGAGTATATTCAGTAGATTAGACAAAGGGAAATGAAAGGAAGGGAGGAGAACAGGAAAATGAAAGACAGGGGAATGAATCCAAAATAATTTTCCCGTGTACTTATATGAATACACCATGGTGAATCCCGCCATCATGTGCATCCATAAGAATTGGGTCCTAACTAGAATATGATGTATTTCATGCTTTATAATTATACCAAAATGAATTCTACTGTCATGTATAAATAAAAAAGAATGAATAAAAAAAGACTAGCCTTCTTAATAACCAGGGAAATATAAATTAAAATCATGAGATACAATTTATTTCAGCGGGCAAAAAATGTAGATGTAGAATAAAAGTGTTGCAATGAAGGAAGAACAAAGGATAGTCTCATGCCTTGAATGCAGGTGTATGAGGGAGGATTGGAAAGTCATGTAGGGAACTTAAACATGTATTAGTCTGTGGATCGGGGATTTTATTACAAGGTATTTATCCTTAAAAAAGTTTTCCCATGTGCACTAGAAGATACACGGAAGAACACGCACAACTACTCTGCTTACAATAGCAATAAAATTGGAAAACCCCTATGCATACCTCATAAATAAGTTGTGACATATTCATATCAAGGCATACTATATTATTATGAAAAAGAATGCGTTTTAATCAAAATAAATACGTCTCAAGAATGTAATACTGAATGTTATCATCAAGTTACCAGAGAGCTCAGTGTAATATTACACAAATTATAAAAACAGAAAAAAACTAAATAATATTTAGCAATTCCTAAATTTTTTAAACTTTAAAAAAGGCAGGTGACTAATTAACATGGTATTCAGGATACTGAACACTTAATTATGAAGGCCTGCACAAGAAAAAAAAGATGAGATTGAAATGTAAAGTATTTTTTCCTTGGGGCAAATTATACACAGATGCACACTTTTTTTTAACTGCATATAGTTTACTGAATGTTCTGATCTGTAGCCTACATTACTCTATAATTATAAAGTTGTTTTGTTATTTTGTTTTTTAAAAAACATTTTACCATGAGTCATTTCCCCTTGATATTAAATTCAACAGGAATCCATTTTAAGTTTGGGGAAAACTAGTGGGACACAAATCAAAGAACCAGGATTGAATTTGGTGATTTTAAACACTCATTTGAAAAGAGATGTAGAGCATAAAAAAATGTTACCATGTGTGAAATGCTGAAGTCTACAAATGAAATGTAATTACCTGATATGTTCACATATCAGTATTCTGGTTCAGATCTTTAATGTCCCTCCAAAAGCTTATGGGTTATCCACTGCACAATGTTCAGAGGTAAAATGATCAGATCAGATCAGATCAGATTAGATTAGATTAGATTGGATTAGATTGGATTAGATTGGGTTAGAGTAATCCATTTGATGGATTAATAATTTGAATAGCCTACTGGATGGTAAGTGTAGGCAATTAGGAGTACCTGGAGGAAGCATGTCACTGGGGCATGTCCTTGGGAACTCTGTCTTGTCCCTGGCTCCTCTGCTTCCTGGCTGCCATGAGCTGAGCCACTTTCCTCCACCATGCCCTGCTGCCATGATGTTCTCTCAACTCAGGCCCAGAGCAATGGAGTGGGCCAACAATGGACTGAGACCTCTGAAATCATCAGCCAAAATAAATTTGTCTTCCTCTATAGTTCTTGTTGAATATTTTGGTTACAGTGATGAAAAGTTGACTAACACAATCAGGTTAAAATGCAGAGTATTTCTCCAAAGAAAAAAATGTCTCAAATTTGGTCTGAACATAATATGACATTTCCATTTTGTTCAACAAATATCTATCCTGTAATCAAACAACATGAAAAGCAAAACATTCAAAAAGGAAAAACGTCTCATCTATCTATAATCCTCTTAACCCTGAAACAGTTAAGCATCACACTCCACAGATGTAAAGACAAGGTCAGAGACTAGAATTTTAAGTCAGGAGACTATTTACCTATTTACAAAAAAAAAAAAAAAGAAGAAGAAGAAGAAGAAAAATAAGAAAGAAAAATAAATGAAAGACAAAGGAAAAGACCTAATTATAGAGAATGTAGGATAATGACACAGTACTGTCCAGCACACTTCCTTCAGGTGTTCCTATTATTTCTATTAGTGCTGGTACTACGGATGCTACCTGGATGTTTCTCACATAACGTTAAACAGAAGTAATGTTCTATTCCTTGGCCCTCCTGCTCAATTAGTTAAGTTTAAGTAAAAGAAAAAACAACCACTATCCTAGGTCCTAGGACTTGGAAGTAAAGTATGGTCCCAGACTGGAAGTGGAGAAAACAATGATTCCTATAGAAGTGGTAAATTCCTCAAGAGAAAATGTGTAGGGTATCCCACAGAAGCACAGAACTTATACCTAGCCAAGCCAATGGGGTCTAGGAGGCTTCTCAGAGGAGAGGATGTCAGAGTGGAACCTAAAAGATGTTAGGGAATGCTATGAAGACCAAAATCAGAACAAAGTCAATATATGCCAAACTAGATGAAACCAGACCATGCTAGAAGAAAATCTTTTTAATACTCTGAGGAATACAGTGATTTTCAAAGAAATGCAATTCTTAAATGAATAAATATTATAGGCTATTAGGCATCAGAAAGAAGAATTTATGAAACTTTGTCACATGGTGCAAATGCAAACTTTATAGGTTTGACATCAAAGGCATAAACTATTTAGAATTAACCATATGTAATTGCTGTTTTTTTGCCATGTTTGATGGAAAGCAGCAGCAACTATATATATGGCTCAACTTGATAAAAAGAAATAGATGGACATATTTGACCATAAATAATCTGGAAACATGATTACACACTAAAATATCCATAGGTACCACAGATAGTAATCTTACCTATAAATGAAAAAGTCAAAGCACAAAAGAAAAAACAGGCAAGAAACAAGAGGTAATGCAGAAAGGAAATACCAATGACTAGTGATTTAGAAACAAAAATAGTCCATTATGATGGTAATCAAAGTCATACAAGTTAAAACAACAATAAAATACTATCCTTTTGGTCTGTAGCATGGTAAAGATCCCATTTATTTGTCAAGTTCACTTCTCAACAAACTTATCCTGTTTAGGTACAATAGAAGTACCCAATGACTATTTATGCTCATTATTTTCTTCCAGTCAAATTGTTGAAGAATACCCCATAGTGGAAATAAAAGGAGGTAACATGATTTACTTCAACAGATTGGCTTTGCTACAAATATTTCCTTTGGCCCAGCTTCTAAGCCCAAAATTTGCACACAGGCAGAAGAGGGCAACCCCTTCCTATGAAACTATCAACAGTTTGGGGTGATATCCACTGGGTAAAAAATATACTATGAAAAAAAATAAATCTCCAAATATGGGTAGTTATACAACAAAGCTCGAAGGTGTGCTGGCTTATTGAGTTTTTCCAAGGCAATAGAGGGTGTAGTCAACTATTTCTCCATCTGGTACTTTGAAAAGTATTTTCAAGAAAGAAACAATCTTCAATTGCAAGCAAATTTTTTCATCAAAATGAAAAAAACATCAAATTTTTCTCTTTACCAAGTACTGTATTAATGGTGAGTATCGGAAGGGTGCTAAGCAATTAAAGGAGGGGGCTATATGGCATGGAGCACTGTTGGGGACCGCAATGCATCATCATCAGAACAGTGGTAGGAACCTTGGAAGTTCTGGCCCCCTGAAAAGCATGCTAAGGAAAGGTATCCCGAGCTTGGAAAGAATCTAGTGGTGGGACTGAGGGTTGATGAAAGTCAATCAAGGAACAAGCTGAATTCATGCTTTGTCAAAAGTATCAGCACCCAGCATGAGTAGAGATGATCCCAAGGCTCTTGAGAGGATTTGTGGAGGAAAAGATACAATAGTCAATTAAGTCCTCAACATTAAGAAAGAGATCCAGGTCATTCTGTAGTCCATTCCTAACTCAATGCCACAAAAGCTTCAGTGCAGATTCGTAATCATGTTGGGTTTGCTCCTCTGAGCCAAAGGTCTCCACTCACATAAACACATATCTACACAAATGCAAATATAAGAATGTTGATTCCTTTCTTTTTATATCTAACAGAAGTGTCACATCATCAAAGAAGAACTCCCTAACCACCATATCTAAAGTTTTAGATTTTTCTTTCCTTCATAGAACTTCTCAGACTGACTTGTTAGGTTTTAGTATTTGTTTTTTTGTTTTGCTGTTGTTCCCCATCTAGATAAGCTCTGTTGCAGCAAGGATCTTGTCATTACTTAGCACAGTGCCTGACATTATGTTCTCAATCAATATTTCCCAATGAACACACAGGAGGAAGGTGCCCTGACACAGGCACAATCAGGACTCCAAAAGTGAGGTTGGGAGGTGTGTTGGTATGATGAATTCCTGTGCTGACTTGTCAAGGCTGACCTGAATCATGGAAGAAGCCAAGAAGGAAGCAGCAATTCAGGATACAAGGGACTGAGGCAAACATCAGCAGGAGCAGTGACAGATCTTGAGGGGCCATGAAAAAGACTCCAGAATATTCCTGAGACACTTACAGGGTCAAGCTTGGGATATCTTTCATCCTAACCATTTGTTTCCTTCTACTATTATTTACCTATTTTGTTTATTTTCTGGAATAAAGTCCCATTGGGAAGCATTTTGTCCATTGTTCTCTCCCCAAGCATAGTATTTGGGGCATATGTGCATTGGGTAAATATTTTACAGTACAATAAACTCTGCTGGTGGGGATTTAGAGTCAAATCTATTTCCTATCGTCACTTCTGTTGCTATCTACATCTCTTTAATTGTACTCTTCCTAATCTGGGAGGTCTGCTTTTCTTATTGTTTTACAGTTCACTGGATTCTGGGCCATCTTATCAGTTTCTTGCTAAAGTCATGGGGAAAAACAAAAACAAAACCAAAAGAACGAGAAAGGCACATCCTAAGCAATGGTATGGAACATACCCATGGAAAATTGTAATTAAGCAGAGGTTCCCTCACCCTAAGTGGTTGAGAGTGTGCCACTATTTTTCAAAATGAGAGGAAATGCCAAAACACCACAGAATTGCACATATTTATGTTTGAAACTTCAAGTCGAATTGTGATTTTTAGAAGTCTGCTGTTTGGAAACATCTGTTAGCACCATCTGCATGGAAACTCAAAGTCAAAATTAACAGCATGCTCTTTCTTATTTAAGGCTCATCAGCATGAGAACTCATATCAGCTGTGTCATTTTCTTCCTTGAGGATTATTATCACACCCGCTGCCGTTCCCTCCCAAAGTGAAATAACTCATCTACTAACTTTCTGAAATATAATCAGATCCCCCATTTGGTCAATGTGACTAGATACTTTGAGGTCAGTGTGAGATGTTCTGATGTCCAAGACATGGGTATGTATAGATTCTATCAGCATTAGCAGCTGCTCCTGGTAAAAATGTCTGTCCTTCCACTCAGACACTGCCAGGTGGTGACTTCCCATATTATTGATCAGTCTACTCAGTCTCACTTTCAGGCCAGTTTTCTGCTTCTCAAGGTGCCATTTTTTGACCCCTTCTCTTTTACCTATAATTCCTTTCTTAGACTCATACATTCATATTTTTTAAAAACATTGTGGCCGGGTATACATAATATAAAATTGAACATCTTAGCTGTTTCAAGTGCACATTCAGTAGTGTTAAGCACATTCACAACATTGTACAACTCATCTCCAGAATGCAAAACTGAAACTCTATACTCTAAGACTCTGACTACTGTAGATATTTCATGTAAGTGGAATTATGCTGCAGTCTTTGTGACTGGCCTGCTTCACTCAGCATAATATCCTGTAGCGTATGTCAAAATTTTCTTCCTTTTTAAGCATGTGTATGTGCATGTGTGTGTGTATGTACGCGTCTATACACACAAATCCATATTTTCTTTATCCAATTGTCTGCTGATGGACACTTGGGTTGCTTCCTTCTTAGTTATTGTGAATAATACTGCTATAAATATGGATATACAAATATCTCATAGACAATATGCTTTCAATTTCTTTTATCTATACCCAGCTCTATTCTTACAGTTTTCACTACACCATTCTTAGGGACTGTAAGTCTGAGTCAAGTACACTAATATATCAATATCTCTATGAGTTCTGATACTGTCCTCTTATGCCTGGGTTTTATAATTGTGTCTGTGATCCTTCTCTTAAAATAATGTATGACTTTGTCACATGCTCAATCACCATTGGGTTTACTTAGGACCTTCTGAAAGGCAGCAATACATCAGGCAGACAGATTGCCTGGATTTGAGCCCTGGTCTGGCACTTGCTAGCCAAATGGCCCTGGGCAAGTCACTTCATCTTCATGGTCTTTAGTTTTCTCATCTGTATCACCATTCTCCATGGATAAAAGGAGAAAAAAAAGGACAAAAGGAAATAGTATGTGGGAAATTAAGTACCCAACAACGCATAGACTGCACCTACTATGTCATAAAACCAAAATGCTGGCTGTTATCATTTTAGACTTTAAGCAGAAATACTTACAAAAATAAAATTTGCGCTGGGGCGCTGTGGCGCACCCCTGTAATCCCAGCTGCTAGCGAGGCTGAGGCAGGAGGATTGCGAGTTCAAAGCCAGCCTCAGCAACTTAGTGAGGCCCTAAGCAACTCAGGGAGACCCTGTCTCTAAATAAAATACAAAATAGGGCTGGGGATGTGGCTCAGTGGTGGAGTGCCCCTGGGTTCAATCCCCAGTACCAAAAAAATAAATAAAATAAAATAAAATTTGCATTTCTTGATAAAAGATGGTGGTTCATGTTTATAGTCTGATAGTTTTAAAACTTCAGGTAATTTGCCTCAATGTTAATAGAAATCAAGAATTTCAATTCAAATTTTTCATTCAAATTGGCCATTCTTATATGTGAAGAAAACATGAAGAACACAATTCCTGACCTATCTTTGGCAGAGGAGACTAGTCCAGGTGCCTGGCAAGCTCTCTCTCGACTTGTTTCTCAGAATCTAACAAGCCCTTCGTGGCTACATTGGCTTATGATTCTTGAGTGGTAGACTGCCCATTATGTTTGGATCTGGAATGTCCCCTGGATCTCATATGTTGAAGGCTTGGCCCCTGGTGCAGAAGTGCTCAGAGGTGGGGCTCTTAGAAAGTGATTTTTGGATCATGAGTACTCTGATCTAACCAGTGATTAGTCCATCGAAGGATCAATAGTTTGACGGCATTACTGGGAAGCAGAAGTTTTAGGAGACGGGCCTAATTGAGAGGTCACTGGGAGTGAGTGTCCTTCCAAGGTATATCCTGTACCCCGCCCTTCCCCCCACCCCATCCCTCTGCTTCCTGTCTGCCCTGAGGTGAGCAGCTTTCCCCTGCCCACACCCTTCTGCCATGATATTTCTGCCTTGAAGCCTGACAGCCATGAACTGAAACCTCTGAAATGTAATGTTTTAGGAGAAAGTTTTTGCATTTCAAGACAGAATCAACTTTTTTCTCCTCTCTTTGGCAGGTTATGTCTACCACTTTGTAGATTTTTCAGGCCTATCTGCAAATCCAAACATTTCTAATTTTAAGAATCATGTTTCTGTAGTTAAATGATAAGTATAACTTAACATGCTAATCACTAAAAATACTCTTTAAATTGTTATTTATTAAATACTAAATTTACTATTAAGATTTTGGGGTTGTGAAAGGAACGGAAGAAGGATGGGACGGGGAAAGACAGTGGAATGAATCTGACCTAACATTCCTATGTTTATATATGAATATACCACAGTGGAGCTCACCATCAAACACATCTACAAGTTACTAATTTTAAAAAATAACCAAGTAAATAGCAGAACAATTGGTGGAGTCAAAGGAAGGAAAAAGGGGCAGAGAACAAGGGTGGGGAGGGGGAGTACTGGGGACTGAAAAAAGAACAAATTATATTCCAGGCTGTTGTAATTATGTCAAAATAAATTGTATAGTCATGCATTACTAAAGAGAATTGATTAAAGAAATATTTTATAGCTTAAAGACTAATATGTTGTACACTACTTAGTACATATAGCTAGGAAATAAAAGAATGTTCATTCTTTGAAGTGCTGTAAAAATATATGAACTTCTAATTAGGAAATAATTGAGAATTAAGTCTGAATTTTGTATTGCACTTCTGAGTACTAAAATTTTTGTTCAAAATAAATTTACAGACTAAAAATTTATCCACGATTTTGTAAAATTAACAAAAAAGATAATTACATTTTTTTAAAAGTGCTTCTCAATTGTATAAGCTTTAGGCGCCTCTGAACTCAAACCCAATCCCCAGGAGCTTGCTTCATGTATCTGAGGGTTAGAAATAATCTGCCCATCTCCCTGGTCAAATTACCTGCATTCTTACCTTCATCCACTAGAGGGCCCTAGCTGCATTGTGTAAAGAGATGGCTCTTTGCCTCTTTTTCTTTCTATTCCTGTTTGTGTGCCCAAGCAAGGAAACACTGAGCAAACAGTATAGCTCTCAGAGTTGAAAAGCTGCCTATTAGCTCAAACTGCTGCCATCAAGAGACTGATGTGGCAAAAATGTCTTGCACTGTTTTGCGGTTGCCAATCCTTTTACTTGGCAAACTCAGAGGGAAGCAAGGCCCAGCATGCCCTTGTTTAACAAAGTTGAATGAAAGGCCATTTCATCTCAGGGCTGTTTGTTCCAAATCAAATAATGCCTAAGCTGTCTGGTCCAAGCCATCTCAAGTGCTCAGACATTACACAAGGTTTTCTTTGCTGAGGATAAGCACCAATGCCGCCAGTTTCTGTCCACATTTGCTTTCCCTGATGAAGCCTAACTTCCCAGCTGGAGTTTGTACCAAATTTCAAAATCAAGCCTAAGGATTGTCACCTAGCCTCCCCTTGACAATCACTCTGCAGGTACAAATTAATCAATTTTTTCTTCCTAATTTTTGAACAGTGACATATCCATTTTATAAAAGCAGGGACTGATAATGCCATAGCACAAAATTATTCAAATTTGCCTATAATTTTCTTCCAAATCTTGGTTTCCTCCAATATCAAAAAACTGACTTTCATAAAATAGTGATTCCTGTCTGGAGACCTATGACCCACAAAATCAAGGGCCTCACATGTATTTATGAGTAGGTTTGAGAATATTCCAATTATCAGAAGTCCCCTTCTTAACCCCGATCACAGGTAGGGAAATGTAATCACTGCAATTTAAGGTACCATCGGATCAAGCATAGTAGTTTTATAGCGTCCCAATCAACTTGTTGATAAATCATGATTAACAGTTCAGGAAACTCCTATTACACAATAGTAATTCAAATTAAGCTAAGCCAAGGGAGGGCATGTAATTTATTCAGATTTGCAATCTGTTTATTGAAAGAAGCCAGAATCTTGCTGTGATCTGCCCTTCAATGTGCAAAGCTCACTTTGCAGAATCCATCTTCCATAAAAGGGAAATCTCTAACCAGAGAATGCATACCCTTATCCATTTATTCTTTGACACATCACTAATTAAACTCATTCTGTTGGCCACTAGTACCCAAAGGAGTTTTGATGAGAAAGGAAGACTGGGATATGAAGAATGGTATTCACTGACACCAGTAGCTTAGACACAGGAAATAGCAACAGTTCACAGGGAGAAGAGACAAAATGAAATAGAAGCCAATATGGTAAGTTCTGTTCATCTCTACCTGGCATTTAGTTAATAGAAATCATATATCCAATTATCTAGCCATTATAGGCTTCTCACATTTTATGTAGTATCACTCTATCCCTTGTTTATTGTGTTCCAGACACACTGGCCTTCTTCCTGTTTTCAAAATGCCAATTTCTTTCCCCCTGCCTGGATTGTTCCTTTCATCTTCAGATGCTTCAGATTGTTTAATTCAAAGCTCAAATGCCATCACTCTCAGAAGCTTTCCCTACCCACTATTTACAATCCTTGTTCATTTACACATTTTTCTGTCTCCCTCTAAGCCAATGTAAATTCCATGACCTCATAGTTCTTGTTCACAAACATAGACCCCAGAGCCTAGAAGTTGTAGTTATCTTTTATTAGGTGCTCGATTGATACTTCAATTAGTAGATTATTCTCAAACACTTAATATATATTGAGTAATTAACATAAGAAAACTGTATCTACATTGCCATTCTCTGGAGATTTACCATCTAATTTGAGAACTACAGTGCATAAGAGAAACAATACCCGGATATATTGCACAAATGCCAAAGAGAGGAAGAATTACAGGAGTCTTGAGAAAAAGCAATGACTTGCCTTTCCTTCCTGCTTCTCAGGTATCTCAGAATAAACCTCAGTGAGCATTTGTGGCTGCATGTCTGATTTTAATAGTGCCAATCACTGTGAGGTTGAGCCACAAAATCCATCTTATTTAGAGAACAGAAAAAGCATTAAGCTAGGTTCAAAAATCTATAAGTGCTTGCAAGCAATAGACAGATGTTGTATAAATGCTGAGCAACTTCAGAGAACTTCATGAAAAGTGTACATTCTCAGTTGAGATAGAGACAAAGACCTTCAAAAGTCAACTGCTGGAGTCATGCATGGTGGTGCACACATTTAAGACCAGCAACTAGGGAGGCTGAATTAGGAGGATCTCAAGTTCAAGGCCAGCCTAACAACTTATTGAGACTATCTCAAAATAAATATAAAGAGTGGAGAGGGCCTGAGGATGTAGCTCAGTGGTAAAGCAGCCCTAGGTTCAGGTCCCCAGTAAAACCTTCCCACAAAAAGTCAACTGCTAGAATTCAATGTTCGTCCACAAAAGGCTAAAACTTCAGAATCTTACTCAGAAAATAATACCCGGCCTATGAATACTTCATACGAGCCACTGGTCACATTCTATGTGTCAACTAAACAAGATTTTTTTCACAGCAGTAACATGAGATGGGTGCATTTATGAATTATTCCCATTAGTTCACTTAATAAATGAAATAACAGGGAGGTTAAGCAATGCTTAACCCTATGTCACATGTTTGGTAAGAGCTGAGTTCAAACTCTGGAAACAGTCACTCTACAAGCAAAGCGGTAATTCTGGGAAGACCTAAGTCAGGTTTCTCAGATAATCATAGGCACTGCCAAATGCAGGTAACAATTAGCCTGAATGTAAATGTTCTAGACAACAGTAAGCCTACATTAACTGCTTCCCTTTTTTTCCGTATTTTTTATTATAGTTGTATATAATAATGGGATTTGTTGTTACATACCCATACACACACAACCTAACAATATAATTTGGCCAACATCACACCCCAACACTTCCCTGTCCCCCCTCCTTCCACACCCTGTTCCTTTCCTCTATTCTACTTACCTTTTGATTTTCATGAGATAACTGATTTTTTTCTTGGTACTTCAATCCTAAGAGTTTATTAAATAGCCTTATTCTTTATCAGCTGGATGGAAGTTCCCTCTATCATTTGCTGCTTTTGCTGTGAAATTTTTTCCCACTATTCCTCAAACTAAATCTGTGATAATTTATTTAAATTGTGACATAAAGTAACATAGGGATAAAAGGAGAAGGCATGTTATGTGGGAATAATTTCTAACCCCATAACGTGATATGTAGTATATTTTTATATGTAAAGCTAAAATTTTTTGATTGTTAAAATCCACTTATAATATCCATGCACATTAAATTATTATAGCCTTAAATGTTTATTCATACATAACATTAAATTACATGTGCATCCATATATACACATATGGAAAGAAAGAAAATAAAAAGTTTATCACAAATTTCTCCAGTAAAATATGTGCATTTGGCTTTCAGGAGCATAATAGACTAGTTTTACACACACATACACAATTCATTAGCACAGAAGAACTAAAAATGGTTTTTTACATCACTTTAATGCAGGGCTGAGCTAGTAAGGAAATGAAGACATTTCTTTGGCAGTCAGAAATGAAACAAAAGAATGAGTACAAAGAGGTGAGCAACACTGAAGCCAGAATTCATTCTGGAGCTTCAGTCCTTCCACAGTGACCCAGAGCCTAGTTTGCTGAAGACTGAACAGAAAACAGAAGAAAAGCTCAGAGTCCAACAGATAGGGGGTCACACAGAAGAACTGCAGAGAGGAACTTGGAAATCCTCACATGGTTGAGCAAGAAAAATTTCCTATGGGGGTAAGAGTAGGGTATCCAGGTCTTCTTGGTCTAGGTGGGAATGGGGTGGGGGTACTTTCCCCAAACATTTTCCATCCCCAAGCCCAATAATGTATTGGGAGGGCACAACTCATACAACCTGAGAGATTCAACAGTTACTAATGTGCTCTGTATTATCAAGTAGTGAACGAGTTACCCATCTAGCAACAGACACCAAGTACAAATTCTGTCTGGAGGAACAATTTAACTCTGGCGGGCGGGGTGGGGGGCACATGGAAGAAAACAGCACAAAATGCCAACTATCAGATCTGTCCTGCAAACTCCAAATATCTAATTTCTCTAAATATATTTAAAGAAATACAATACTGAGTATGTCAAAGGTAAAAAAGAAATTGTCAAAGAATGACCACAAAGTTTTGAAAAAGCAAGCAATAACACTTCTAGAGTATTGCCTATCATAGAAATTAGAAACTCCATGAATGCATTTAACAGAGTAGGCACTTCTGGTTTAAAAATAAATGTACACTTACAAATAATACTGAGGAAACAACCCTAAGCAGCACTGAGAATCAGGAAAGGGCAAATGGAAGAGAAGTTAAGAGGTTCGAGGATAGAATAGGAAAATGCAACACAGATGTGATAGTTAATCTGAATTGCCAACCTAATTGATTCAAGAGATGCCTAAGACTAAGAGGGTTCTGGTGTGTCAATGAAGCTGTTTCTAGAAATGATTGGCATGTGGGATAGAAAACTGAGGTGAATAGCCACCCTGTGTGTGGAGAGCATAATCCAATAGGTTGGGGGCCTGGATAGAACAAAAATTGAAAGAATAAGGAAGCAGCAGCAGGTGCAAGCAAGCTCCATTTTTCTTGATTGCTGTTGTGATCGCCTGAGGACTCTAGCTCTTTCACTCTTGCAAAATGGACTCTGCTCAGTGACTCTCCAGGGAGGTTCCAGGTCTTCGGTCCTGGACTGGGGCTGCATCACTGATCCCTCTTGTTCTGAGGCTCCAGCTTGTTGGACTGAGCAGCTATTGGTTGTTCCTAGTTCTCCAGTCTGCAGATGGCCATTGCAGGATTATCCAGCTTTTGATCATGTAAGCCAATTTAATAAATCCTCATTTTAAAAACACATGTGTGTGTTATCCTTTTATATAAATCTCAGTTTTATATACATGTGTATATATGTGATATACATATGGATAGCTATATAGAGAGAATATAGATATATAAGATAGATATACATATATCCTGTTGGTTCTGTTCCTCCAGAGAACCCTAAATAATAAAACAGGTTTATAGACTCAAAGTTCACAAAAGAGAAGAAAGACAAAATGGGACAGAAACATTTTTTGAAGAAGTAATGACTTAGCTAATCCCCAAAAAACAAAAGCGGAATGTTTTCCATGATAAGTAGATGATGATAAAGAATCTGGTTGGGGGTGGTGAGAGAAGAATGGAGGATCTTTAGATTACATAGAGGGAAATGAGAGGGAGAGGGGGCAGGGGTATGAAAAGTGGTGGAATGAGAGACATCATTACCCTATGTACATGTATGATTAACAAGAATGGTATGAATGTACATCATTCACAACCACAGAAATGAAAAGTTGTACGCCATATGCATACAATGAATCAAAATGAAGTCTAAAAATGACAGAAAAAGAAAGCTTATATATCTTATGTTCACATTCTTTTTGTAGAATTGCAGAGATAAAATTATATAGATTATGAACCCCCCAAAAAAGAAAACATTATTAAGAAATGTAAAATATCTTACTCATAATTTTTCATTATTTAATACTTATACATTAAAATGATAATAGTGTGGATACCTTGTATTAAAAAATATGTAATATTAAAATTAAAAAAAAAGAAGTAATGACTTTGCATTTCTCAGAACTGATAAGACACCAAGTCATATATTTAAGTAGTCCAGGATATCCCATTGGTTAAAAAAAAAAAAAAAAATCCTAGTGAAACCTCATAGTTCCAAGTACCAAGAAATGATATTTTAAGTGGAGAAAAAAAGAAAAACTGATATGTGAAATAATTATACTGAATGATGTTTTACTTGCAAAAGTTGAAACCAGTATTTGGGATAAATCTTTCAAAATACTGAGAGAAAAGTCAGCCAAGAATTGTATGTCCAAATGAATAAGGGTGAAATGATGATTTTTTTCAGAATAACCAGAACAGTTTAAAATCACAAGAATCTAAGACTTTATAAAGGATGTATGTTAGGAAAAAAATAACCTCAAAGGAACATAAAATCCAAGAAATGATAAACAAAGGAAATTTGCAAACATATGAGTGAACCTGTGTAGAAAAACTATAACGTTTGTTTCACTTTTAGAGTTAAAAGAATCAAGACAAGGCCGAAAATCAGGATAACTAAGTCAGGAAGCAAGTACTTAAAATTAAATTTTTCTAAAACCCTTATAGTATCTGGGAAGATATAAAAAAAGAATTAGACTTTACTAAGTTAAATAAGTTTATTATAAGGCATGTGACCTAAAAGAATACTCATAGTGTAGTATAATTTCTACAGAGAAAAATGGAACAAAGAAATTTCTGATCATATCAAGAGATGCAGAAAAAGCATTTGACAAAATACAGCACCGCTTCATGCTCAAAACACTAGAAAAACTAGGGATAGTAGGAACATACCTCAACATTATAAAAGTTATATATGCTAAACCCAAGGCCAACATCATTCTGAATGGAGAAAAATTGAAAGCATTCCCCCTAAAAACCGGAACAAGACAGGGATGCCCTCTTTCACCACTTCTATTCAACATTGTCCTTGAAATTCTAGCCAGAGCAATTAGACAGAAATTAAAGAGATATGAAAAGGAAAAGACGAACTCAAACTATCACTATTTGCTGATGACATAATTCTATATTTAGAAGATTCAAAAAATTCTTTCAGGAAACTTCTAGAACTAATAAATGATTTCAGCAAAGTTAGGATATAAAATCAACACCCATAAATCAAACACATTCCTAAACATCAGTGATGAATCCTCCGAAAGAAAAATTAGGAAAACTACCCCATTCACAATAACCTCAAAAAATAAATAAAATATTTGGGAATCGATTTAACAAAAGAGGTGAAAGACCTCTACAACAAAAACTACAGAACATTAAAGAAAGAAATTGAAGAAGACTTTAGAAGATGGAAAGACCTCCCATGCTCCTGGAAAAGCAGAATTAATATTGTCAAAATGGCCATACTACCAAAAGCATTATACAGATTTAATGCAATTTCTATTAAAATCCCAATGACATTCTTTACAAAACAAGAAAAAGCAATCATGAAATTCATTTGGAAAAATAAGAGAACCAGAATAGCCAAAGCAATCCTTAGCAAGAAGAGCGAAGCAGGAGGCATCATAATACCAGACCTTAAACTATACTACAGAGCCACTCTAACAAAAATAGCATGGTATTGGCACCAAACCAGACAAGTACACCAATGGTATAGAAGACACAGACAAACTCACATGAATACAGTTATCTCATACTAGAGAAAGACACCAAAAACATTCACTGGAGAAAAGATAGCCTCTTCAACAAATGATGCTGGGGAAATTGGAAATCCACATGTAACACACTAAAATTAAACCCCTGTCTCTCACTCTGTAAGAAATTCAACTCACTGTGGATCAAAGACTTGGACACTAGAACAGAGACCTGTGCATAATAGAAGAAAAAGTAGGCTCAAATCTTTACTATGTCAGCTTAGGACTTGACATCCTTAGCAAGACTCTTAAAGTACAAGAAGCAAAATCAAGAATCAACAAATGGGATGGTATCAATTATCCCATTCTTCTCAGCAAAGGAAACAATAAAGTGAAGAGAGCCTATAGAATGGGAAAAAATCTTTGCCACCTGCACCTCAGATAAAGCACTAATCTCCAAGATATATAAAGAACTCAAAAAACTCAACACCAAAAAAACAAGGAACTCAATAAATGGGCTAAGGAACAAAACAGACACTTCACAGAAGATATATAACTGATCAACAAATATATGAAAAAATGTTCAACATCTCTAGCAATTAGAGAAATGCAAATCAAAACTACTGTAAGATTTCATCCCACTCCAGACAGATTGGCAATCATCAAGAACAAAAGCAACAATAAACATTGGTGAGGATGTGGGGGAAAGGTACACTCACACATTGCTGGTGGGACTACAAATTGGTGCAACCACTATGGAAAGCAGTATGGAGATTCCTCAGAAAACTTGGAATGGAACCACCATTTGACCCAGTCATCACACTCCTAGGTTTATACTCAAAGGACTTAAAATCAGCATACTATGGTGATTCAGTCACATCAATGCTTACAGCAGCTCAACTCACAATAGCCAAACTATGGAACCAACCTAGGTGTCCTTCAGCAAATGAATGGATAAAGAAAATGTGGTATATACACATTGGAATCTTACTCAGCCTCAAAGAAGAATGAAATTATGGCATTTGCTGGTAAATGGATGGAGCTGGAGAATATTATACTAAGCAAAATAAGCCAGTCCCAAAAATATTTTCTCTGATATGTAGATGCTAATTCACAATAAGGCTGGGAGGGGCTAGGGAAGAATACAGTTACTTGGATTAGGTAGAGGGGAGTGAAGGAAGGCAAGGGAATATGGGGATAAGAAGGAAAGTAGAGTGAAACAGACATTATTACCCTATGTACACCCGTGACTACACAACCAGTGTGATTCTACATCATGTATAACCAGAAGAGTGAGAAATCATACTCCACTTAGTACATATCTCAAAGTGCATTCTACTGTCATGTATAACTAATTAGAATTAAAAATAAAGAAAATAAAATTCTGAAGGATGCAAGAAAAAAATGAAAACAAAGCACAAGAATATGTTAGACATATAGGCAATAATCAAGTTTCATTGTATTTCAGATCATCGATGTCATATAGATCCTGTTCTTACTCTCCCACAATTAAGTTAGAAATAAAATTCCAAGTTTTAAGAAGGAAGAAGACAAAAACAGCAGGTAGAGCCAGGAGTGGTGGTGCATGCCTGTAATCCCAGCAACTCAGGACGCTGATGCAAGAGGATCACAAGTTCAAGGCCAGTCTCAGCAACTTAGCAAGGCCCCATCTCAAAAATTTTAGAAATGGTTGGGGATGTAGCTCAGTGACAAAGTGTTCCTAAGTTCAATCCCCAGTACAAACAAACAAACAAAAAATCAACCCAAAACAAAAAACCAACAGGTAAAATAAGGAGGAGGAAGACAGAAAAAAATAGGAATTAAAGAACACACTTCTAAAATAGCTCATGTAAAAATGAAAAGCAATGAAAGTAAAATACTTAAAGCTTGATGAATGATGATTAAAAGTCAATCAAAATGTAGAAGGAAAAGTACATATATACACCTGCACCTGACAAAGTTAGGCTAAGAACTAGATTTAGCAAGAATGGTTTTAAAAGTTAGCAGAAGAAAACAATATCATGGAATCCAGAAATAGATAATAAAGAAGAATGGAAACAAAACAAAGATACAATAGAAAGAATTAACAAAGTCAAAATCCATTTTTAATAAATTAAGCACTCTCAAAAATGTTTTCTTTAAAAAGAGGCAGAAATTAAGGCATGAAAAGTACTAAAACTAATAATTTCAAAGGTAATAAAATATAAAAAATAGAATTAAAAATGAAACAAAGTAAAAAGGAAAAGTCTCAGAATTGCATGAATTATTAATACTGACTTAAGAAGAGAGAAAATTTGAGTACTCCTAAATAGCATTTTTAAAGTCAGTTGTTTACCATCTTTCTTCAAAGAAAACATACCCAGAGCAGTATTTTGCAAACAAGTTCTCACAAACTGTCAAGGAATCAATGGCCTCACTACCACTTCTAAGGAGAGGAAGGGAAGAAACATCGCCAACTCATTTTGTACCTCAGTACAATTTGACAGTAACCTCAGATATAGAGACACCAGGAAAGAAAAACAACAGGCTAGTTCTAACCATAAATACATATTTATTTTTTCAACCAAAATAACAAACCAAACACATTAAAGAATACCCAAGAAAGTAATACATTATGATCATATTATGTTTATCTCAAGGAAGGGGAATGTTGCTTGAACATTAGAAACCAAAAATGTAATTCATCACATCTTCAGTTCAAAAAGGAGAGAGAAAATTTACATTTTTTTTTTTTTAGTAAAAGCATTCTACAAAATTCAAGAAAAACTTTTTAAAAACTAAGAATCAAAGACAATCCACCACCTCTTTTTAATCTCCATAGAGGTTATCCACACAAAAAAAGCAACCATCATATTCAATGGAGAAGGTTTCAAGTCATTCTTTTCTAAATCATACCAAAAATGTCCACTATTTCTTCTATACATTATCTTTGATATTTGCGTCAGTGCACTAAGAAAAAAAAAGCACATAAATGGTTTAAAAATGAAACAAAACTTCCATGATAACCTTATTATGTACATAAAAGCAAGTATTTTCAAATTATTCAAACTAATAAATGTATAGTGCTTTTTAATGGAACAAATTTGAAATGAAATTTTAAAGTGTATCCTTTACAAATCCAAAAAGGGAGTATCTAGGAATAAAACTAAGAAGTGAAAATCCTTTATGTAGTAAGTACATTTATACTTTCAATGCAATTCCCCTGAAAATCCCAACAGAATATTTCATATAACTGGACAGAAGGGTTCTAAACTTTCTTGTGCAAAGGATTAAGAATATGATGAAAAGAATTGCCCTACAAGTTATTGAGGTTTATTATAAAATTATAGCAACTTTGGAAGTATGGTATTATCCCTGGGCTTGACAATAGGTCAATCAAACAAGAGCCTAGAAATAGACTCAGCACGTAAGGAGACTTAATGTATGACAGACCTAGTACTGCACATCTGTGGGAAATGTATGGAGTTTTGAATAAATTATGTGAAAGCAATATACAGAAAGCAATAGAATTTTTTTTACTTGGAGTATACATGGAAATTTATTCCCAAACTTTAATGTGAAGAGTAAAGATTTTTCAGAAATGTTGAAGAGTATCTTTGACATGAAAAATGTTTTATGTATTAATTTTAAAGAAAAATATTGATGCATTCAACTATATTGAAATTTAAAACATCTGCTTATCCAGAGGAACCATAACAATCCAAAACCAGAAAATGTTTGCTGTACATATGACAAACAAAACCCAGAAAGTATTTAGAATATGTAAAAAACAAAAACATAAACTCATAAATCACTAAGATAAAGACAAAAAAACCCAATAAATAAAACGTGAACTATCACTTTCCAGAAGAGGAAATGGGAATGCCAAAATAAACATATGAAAAGATGCGCAGTCTCTTTAGTAAGCAAGGAAATGCAGATGAAAACCTCAAGGAGATCCATTTCACACCTGCCCGACTGGCAAGACTTGAAAAGGCTGACAACCCTCTTAACATGTGCAGGAGGATATAAAACCCCATGAATTTTCATGTTCCACTCCAGTGGGGGTTATAATTTGGTATCACTTTGGAAAACAAGTTGGTATTGCCTAGCAGAGTTGAACACGAGAATATTTTATGAAAAAGAATTACCAACTCTCAGTATAAACCTTAGAAAACTCTTACACATGTATACCAGGAGATATAAGAAAATGTCCACATCATCATCATCCAGAATAGCCAAAATCCCTGAACAACAACCCAAATATCTATCAACAAGACGATGGAGAAATAATTGTGATTTACTCACATAATGCAATTCTGTACCAAAGTGAGCATGACTGAATCAGTTATATTCAACACAGATAATCTCAAATCCACAATGTAAAATGAGAAACAGGTTGCAAAAAATTATATATGACGCCATCCCATTTGTATGAAATGGACAGAAACAGACAAAATTAAACGTACATAATTTGGGGATAAAAAGAAAAGTAAGGACATGATTATTGCCAAATTTGGATGCAACCACTTCTGTAAGTGGAGGGGGTATACATAGGGAAGGTCAAGCACACCTATCATGTACTCTTTCTATAACCTGGATGGTGAAAACAGAGATGTTCACTTAATTGTTCTTTAAACCATACATATGTTCTTGTCAATATACACACCTTTGTACGTTTGATAGATCTCATAACCTTTTTTCATTACACACAATTATATCAGCAATATAGGTGCCTGAATATGAATCTTGCTAATTCATTATAAAAATAACACAAAGCTTAGCAGGATAGAACAGGAAGTTATTCTTTCAGAGGAAATTATGATGGCCAATACTTTCAAAGTCTGGAAATAAAAATTTTAAATTATACTGGGGAGCTGAAGTAGAGAAAGTATGAGAGTATAGAATGAAAGTTCACACCAATTGTTGAATCTTAGAAGATTTTAGAGGAGTCTGGTAAGTCTCTTTCTTTGGACCTTTAAGTGACTAGAATAGGAAAATGGTTATGGAAGTGGCATAAAAATAGCAAGAAATGTAAGTACAGATGCTCAACAGCTTTTATGTGCTAAGCACAGATCCTAGCTGTTTTACATGTAGTTTTGCAGTTACCCTTCAAAATGAGTTGGCAAGATGGGTACTGTTTGGCCGTTACACAAGAATGCATTCAGTCACTAAACAAGTACTGAATATATTGAAATGGAAATAGTAATAGTTATGATTCCAGATGTTTATGAACTGGACTAAGAAGGTCCCTACTCCCTTAGGGCTTTATATTCTGGTAGGACAAATATTATCAATTGAACTAATAAAAAATTCAGAATATGTTGGGGACTGCTTTTACCTAGGATGATTGTCTCTCCAAGAAGGTAACGTTTGACCCAGGTAGAGTGACAAGAAGGAAGCAGGCTTACAAAGATCTGGGCAGGAATGCTGAAGGCTGAGGAACATCAAATGTGGAAAACACAAGGAGAAAACAAGCCGTATGTTTTTGACCAGGCTGACCAGCTCAGACTGTGATGGGGCTGAGATTAGGGAAGAAGGTGGAGACTGTGAAGGTCATGGTTAGATGTTTAGATTTTTTTCTACAACACTGAAATCCCAGGCAAATTATCTGGTAAATATTTTAAACACTCAGGTTGCTCCTGATAAAAAGAACTATGGAAACCATTGGAAGGTTACTGCAGGACAACAGGGAAGAGATGGTGATAGCAATAACACCTTGAAAGAGCTTGTTTGGAGGTATATTTTAAAGGTGAAAGGAATGAATTTACTGATGGGGCTCCTAAGCGTGGAACATGAACTGGGGACTACTGGGTAATGCCATTTACAGAGAGGAGAGACTGGGAAGATGAAATTTAAAGAGATGAAAATTGAAACATACATGAACAAACACGGGATGCAAGTCTTTTCCTTCTTGTTATCTCCAAGGAAGGAATCAACAGTCACCTCTAACAATAGCTGTGTGACATCTGTGGAGAATTTACTAAGGACTGAGCCCTATTTCTGGCCTGAACCCTAAGCTATAGGTGCTATTATCTACCCATTTGATTGATGGTACAATAGTGAGCCACCAAGCTTCTTCACTCACCCCAGATCTCGTGGCTAGTCCATGGCAGAGGTAATTTGTGTCCAGGCAGTCTAGCCCCATGTTCTGCACTCTTAGACATGTTTCACTGCACGGTCACAGTTTCCTTAGCACACCTATGATGTGACTGACCTTCACCCATGATAAAAGGTGGATGGAATCTTCTGCTCTCTTGAATATCTTTTTGGAATCACAGTATCAAAATGTTCATAGTTGGATTTAGAGTGTATTAGCCTAGATTCTGCAGGACAGTCCTTGGTAGATCTGTAAACTGCATCACCAAAAACAAAAAGTGCAGTAAACTGAGTTGAATAAAATCTAAATATGATTTTTTTTAACTGCAGGATATCATGAGTCTTTAAAATACACATTAGAACATCCAAGAGAAGTGCACAATGCATTGTATCCTAATTGTTCTTGATCTAGAAATCCTTAAGATATGCTTTGGGTTTTTTGCTTGTTTGGCATGCCATCAGGAAGCATAACCCAGAGACTGATGTGAGTCAGTCCACTTCCTCTTATGCAGATCAGGAAACCCACGCACTAAGACTTGCCCAAGCTCAAGGGGCAAAACATGAGTTTACAGTTCCATCATGGTAAACTTTGATTCCACAAAATAGTCTGATCCAAGTTTTTTTTCTTACATAGATGAGGGTGTAAAGATTGCTGGTTTCAAGATTGTTCAGCAACAGTGTATGATCAACATCGTACCTCACTAATCCCACTTAACTATACTGTCATTTTTGCAATTCTGTTTCCCTCAATATAGGAATTCAGAACCCAAACAGATGCCCCATTACAGCTTGGCCAGGGCCCAAGAGCAAACGGCAGGTAGCAAGACAGGAAAAGCCTTATAATGTCACCTCCACAATCTCTCTCGAGCTCAAAACAGGCCTCCTTCAGAGCACTTGCGTCACCAGGCAAATGTGCATTCACCTGCAGAATAGGTGTGAGTATTTTTGTGGAACCTTCCATATTAAGGAAAAAGAAGACTATCAAAATAACAAGTGGGGAAAAAGAACCAATTCATTTAGCCCACACTGTCCTACTTTCCTAGGTAAAGCAAACAACTTGGTATTTGATTCCTCTCATTTTCACCAATACTATTATTTTTTGCTCTGGGGAAAAAAAAAAAGTAAAATGCACACTGCTGAACTTAGTTTCCTAATGTCCTTATTAAACTCAGAATACTCTTTTCTACTCATGACCAGAACTTTCTAATGCACACTGCATGATGAAAAGCACTCATCTTGCTCTCAATCTAGGGGAGTGGCTGACTGGACAAAAGCCAGTGGATGTGACTTTGAGCTCTCCATGTGTACTAACTAACTCAAGTACTTCAAGCAAGTCTAAGAACACCAGCACTCCAGAGACTATGAGGGCTTTAATATTCTAAGTCTGCAGGTCTTCAGTGAGATGTTAATTTTAAGAACAAAAAACACATGATATTCCAACTTCTCTGTATTTCTGCTGCTGAGCTAGGTGCTGGTGCATGCCCATTTCTTCCATTTCAACAGCTCTCTGTATAGACAAGTCAAATATTCTTCTAATTTTAGAGATGAGGAAATTAAAGCCCAGTATTTTTATATGAATGGTACAATTCCCTCATTTTAAGATGAGAAAACTAATTTCACAGGATGTTTCATCAAGTCCTTGCCATAGAGTTTGGATTTTATTCTATGATCTAGATACACACTTTCTTTGTCTGAGACATTCTTTGACTCAATATTTTTTTTCACCAAGACTCTAAACCAAATGAAATACAGACAAAACAAGGTTTTTTTTTAAATGGAGTTATAACCAAAGATTTTAGTATTTATATCCTAAAAACTTAGTCAGTAAAAAGCTAACAAATTGAAAGAAAAATTTTTATTTTAAATTTCTTTTTTATTTTTTAAAGTTTTATTGTTTGTATTTGAGGCTTACAACATGATGCTACAAGATATACAGAGAGTAAAATTGTTAGTTTTACAGTGGAGCAAATTAATATATGTCATCTCACAGTATCACATTTTTTTGATAAAAGCTACATAAATCTACTTCTTTACCAAAAATCCCTAATACAATTTTTTAAATTATTTTTTTTCTAGAGACTGCATTTTGATTCATTGTACACAAATGGGGTACATCTTTTCATTTCTATGGTTGTGCATGATGTAGATTCAAGCCATTTGTGTAATCATACATGTACATAGGGTAATGATGTCTGTCTCATTCCACCATTTTGAAAATTTTTATTTCATCCTGAAGTAGTCACATTACTTACTACTGAGATGTGTGTAGGTGGGTACTTCCCATCTTCATAGATTTTGGAATAAGATTAGATACTGCCACCTTCTTGTCATTTTTTACTTTAAATTTATGTAATACTAGCTTCATATATATCATAGCAACCCCTGAAAACCTAGCTTTGTAGATGATGATGAAGGATATGGAAAATGCCACCCTCCAGAACAAGGAAATAACCCCCCCAAAACTGTCTGACCCAGAGGAAGAGGAAGGAGGAAGGCAATCATTAATCCTCTCCCAATAAATCCTTTCCCAGTAACAATGGGCCCTGAGGGAAAAAAGCAAACCTTCATCCCTTCCCCAGTTCATCCCCAGCATCCCCACCAAAAGTAAGTACTCATCCCTTCCCAGTGACTATGGGCCATGAAGGGAGGAGGCAGATACTCAACACTGGGCCCTGGACTTCTACCCTTTCCCATTGCCAATGAGTCCTAGAAGGAGAATAGCAAACAGTGAAACTCTGGGTCACAATGGGTCCCAGAGGAAGAAGATAAACAGCAAACTTCAAGCCGGGCGTGGTAGCACACACCTGTAATCCAAGCGACTCAGGAGGCTGAGTCAGGAGGATCGCGAGTTCAAAGCCAGCCTCAGCAACTTAGTGAGGCCCTAAGCAACTCAGTGAGACCCTGTCTCTAAATGAAAATACAAAAAATAGGGCTGGGGATGTGGCTCAATGGCCGAGTGTCCCTGAGTTCAATCCCTGGTTCCAAAAAAAAAATAAAAATAAAAATAAAAAAACCGCAAACTTCAGTTGAGTTCTGAATTTTCATCCTTTCCCAGTAACAGGAAGTGTTGGACATTTTACAACTTTTTTCCTGACTTCCCAAACCAACACATTCTGCTTCAGTCTCCAAAGGTTAATTCACTCTCATTGTAAACTATTACCCAGAATCCCTCTGTAACTGGGGGCCATTTTTCTACACAGAAAGTGAGCCCCTCCAGTACCTGACTATGGACTTGGCTGCAGAATAAAGAAAAGCTTGCTGATCCATTTGAGGTCTGCTTCTGTCCCAGTTATTTGTGTTTTCATAATAGTGCAGAAACCATGTTGGTTATTTTTGCTTACAGATGACATCATTGAAAGGAACACAGCTGATCTGTTGTTGAAACAAAACCACCTCAAGCTAGTACAAGGGGCTCAACAGATGTCAAGTATTGTTTTGTTTTCCCCAAATACTTGAAGTATCTCATGTACCTATGTGTGTTCACTGCAGTGCCTGGGCAGTTTCCTACACAGCAGCTTGGGGACCACAGCTCCAGGACTTACACAAAGATCTGAAGCAGAATGACATGATCAGATGTACATTCTGAAAAGATCATCATGGCCGCTGGCTGTAGAAAAGGTAAAAGTGTCGAAATCCTAGGCAAAGGAAATGTTCTAGCAGTGGTTTCAGCACTTCAGGAGTAAATCTGGGCAATATTAAGCCACTGTAAAGCTCTGAAAACAGTCTCTTTAGTTAGATTATTAGAGAAGAATTTTATTTAAAAAGTCACTCATGTACTATCAGGTTTAAATAAAGGTAAGGGGTCAAGGGGAAAAAGGATGTGAGCCGAAGTCATTTCATTGTACCCTCGTGAAATATGTTTTGTCATCATTGACAAGAATAGATTTTGCTATACAGAACAACCTAGCAGGTGTTGGAATAGAGGGTTGGGGTAGATGAAAGATAAAAAAGGAAGTGTTTTGATAAATGTACCATCATTATGTAAGATGTTAACTTTGAGGAAAATCAGATGAATGATATGGGGATTCTTTGTATTATCTTTAAATTCAACTCATCTATGAAAATTACATCAAAACAAAAGTTTAAAATGCAAAAATAAAAGATATACAAGCAAAGAAGGATAGAATGGAAGAGGAAGGAAAGAAGATTTAGAGAGGGGAAGAGGGAAAGAAAAAAGAAGAGATGAAGAATGGAAGGATGGAGGGAGTGGGAATTCAACTGTTAGCTGTAGTATGAAATGTGCTTCTTGGTTCTCAGAAAAATCAGAATACTTCCCATCTAGAAAGTCATAGGAGTGGACAAACTTCATGTGTATATCATTTTCCACTGGGTGATTAGATCACACACATTCCTTCAAAATGATCCCACACATATTTAAAAATACAAAAATTAAAGTTTGTGAAAAACTACCACTATTAAGGAACAAACTCTAGATGAAGGAGGAAAAGTTACCTGAGTTTAAATAGATGCATCAGACTGCAATGTAAGAGAGAGTGAGTCAGATAAAACCCCACAAGAAATGTGTATTTATATAAGAAAGACTCAGTGGTAGAGGTCTCCCTTGGAAAGTCTAATAAAATTACCTAGGACCTCTCTCATCTACCTCCATGTAATGTATCCCATATGTAAAGAAGAAAAGGAATTTCTAATTGAAAATAATCTCTCTGTACCTGGAGCTATAAATAATCAGACATCACAAACACTGCTCCTCATTTCATGGTTCTTAAAGATAAAAGGAACTCTGTAATAGTGGAATATTATTAATCACAAGGCAACCAAAGAAATAGTAACATTAACTTTATAAAAATTTCAATATATTCTACTGGTGGTCAAAACACACTTTTGAAATTCATGAAGCTCTGAGCTGCTTTTAATGGCTCTATCATGGACATGGGATGCCTGCCTATTAATGGGTTAGTAAATTATTTAACTGGATTCATCTCTCCATTCGGTTGTAAAATACACTCATTTCTTAGCTTGCATAAGGTATCTTAGCCCCTTCTTAAAAACTCATCAAAAGAGAGTTACACACTAACCACAACTGTTGACATCAGTCTTTCAACTCAGTATAGTTCAGTTTGAATGGTGAATATAGGTTTTTGTTTATATTTTTGTTTTTAAAGATGATATTAACAAAGGTATTTTTTTTTCAAGGTACTGGAAATTGAACCCAGGAACATTCTACCTCTGAACTATATCCCCAGCCTTTTTTCTTATTATTAATAATAATTGATGTCTATTTTCAAAGCAAGATATTTAAAAGATGCAAATGGCTCGGCTTGGAATGGAGTATTAGTGGAAGCCAATTTGCACAACAGTTTGCTGATGTGCAAAAAACCACCCTCAAGCTGTCAGCATATCCTTATCTTGTACTGGCAGACATTAGGAGTAAGCTCCCCCACCCCACCAACCACTCCCGCACTTAGTGCAGCCGTGGGCATAAAACAGTAAACTCGATTGGTCCAAAGTTAGCCCACATCTACTCTTTTTTAAAGAAATACCTCTAGATTTGATTAGTTCAGTGGCCAACCAAAAGGGTATGACCTTATAAGGAAACTTGGGTGCCATCCGGGGCAGATCATAACCCCATAGTAATCAGCCTATGAGGAACCAGGGGAGGGACCTGTGTGCCTGCTCATCAGACATTCCATCTTCAGCGACTGCTGGTTTCTGCTGTACCTTGTGTCTCCAAGTCCATTCTTTGGGTTTGGGCAGGTAAGAGTGTTTCTTATAATTATTTCATTTTGAGACAGCGTACTGCTAAGGTCCTCAGGCTGACCTTGATCTTGTGATCCTCCTGCAGTAGACTCCTGAGTAGTTGGTATTACAGGTATATACCACCATTCCCAGTATTAAATATATTTCTATTAGTAACTTTTTCATATTTTCCAATTTAGGATCCTTAACCAACCCAAGGTAGTGTTTATAATATAGAAGTTCATTTTAAAATTTTAAAATTTTATTTATTGGTTCTTTTTAGTTAATATGACAGTAGAATCCATCTTGATATAATTACACAAGCATCTTATTCTAGTCAGGACCCCATTCATGTGGATGTACATGATGGAATTCACTGTAATGTTTTCATAAAGTACATAGGAAAATTAGATTCATTCCACTGTCTTCTCTTTTCCTATCTCCCCTCTCTTCCCCATTGTCTAATATGCTGAACTTCATATAGAAGGACATTAGTAAGACAATCCCTGCCAGTTTTTTTTTCAAATTTCATCATAATTCCTAGATAATGTTTATAAAATCAATTTAGTTGTGAAATGGAAATAAGTGAACCTAAAGCCAGTCATTTGACAAGGTATATGGGATTCAGCTTTTACCTGCTACTGACTCATGTTCACAGGATCGTACTGAACCCTCAAACAAGTCTCTAGAAGCACCTTAATATTAATTACATTGAATTGAATTTCAACATTAATCAGTGTGATTAACATCAGTGTGAATATGTATCAATACATATGCCATCACCATCATATATGTTTAGGGTACTCCTATGTACACACCATTAATACGTATAAAAAGAAGTACAGGAGAACAGTACAACTGCCCTCAGGAAACTGGTTTCATGGTGATATGTGACAAAGTTTTATATAGTGTTGACATCTGATTCCATGCAAGAGACCATGTCTTACTCATCTGTTTCCTAAGCAAGTGACACAGGACCCTGCCCAAAAGCACCTAAGATGTATTTGCATGCTATTGGCGCTTTTTCAGTTTATAGATAGGGCGAGCATTCAAAGGGCAATCTTTCTATTTCTAAAATAATTCCCAAGAGAAGAAACTGATGTTTTATATATTGACAATTATTCTCAACTCCAGGAGTCACTTAATTTGTGCCTAAGTATTGTATTCAATTATTATCAAAATCACTTACTATACCCAATTACAAAGACATGGTGAGTCGATATATTAAAAAAATAAATTTTCACATTTTATGATATAAAATGTGAAATGCTCCTAACTGATTATTTCTTGGTTATATGGTTAACCTTTTTCTATGAGTGACTATTTTTGAGAGAAATCACCTTATTCAACTATTGTCTGCCTCTCATCTGATGGAGGGAACGATGATTTTTTTGTGTTTGTTAGTGGGTTATAGGGAGAGGCCTAGTTTTTTTAATTCTAGCTTGGTGATGTGCTAGTTGCTTCATTATAAAGGACTTTCGTACTGTAAGACCTACCTACCTAATAGGGACTAAATAAAATATCACATACATGTGAACCTTTAAGTAGTACCTGATCTACAGTGGATGCTCCATAAAAATTAGTTTCCTTTACATTTCTGTGGAAATGGATTTTCCCTCAATATGTTTTCTTGATTCTTAGAAAATCGGATCAAATTATTCCCCCTACCAACTCTACATTGAATGAAATAGCTTTTGTTTTTAATGCCCCTCTTTATTCTGAACCATTAGAGATAACTGCCATGGCTTTGGGAACAATAGAATAAACTCCCAATGTCTATATAAAACAAAAAACATGTACAATTTGGTGTCACAAATCAACTCCTACACTGTGGGATTTTAAATTACTTTCTATATAACTGTGGTTTTAAAAATCTGCACGGTTGAAAATCAACTGCAGTTATTTTAATCACAGTTAGAATAAAGGTCATTGCAGATACTCTAATATGTATGGGATCATAAAAATTTATCAACAAATATTAGTAAATACTTTGTGCAACCTTTTTATCATGATTAAAATGAAAGGTCAACAGACTACTTGAGTATAAAGCATTGCCTTTAAAGTCCAAAACCACCAAATATTCTACAGAATACTGGACAAAAAAACCAATATGTAGGAACTATAACTCTTCTGCAATTTGAAATAATTCTGCAATATTGTTTGATATGGTTTCATTTCTCCTATTCCCAACAACCTAGTCTATACTTCTTGAAATTAAGGTATGTATTGGTTCAGGAGAAAAGTGGCATCTCTATGTATGTATGTATGTATGTATGTATGTATGTATTAACCAAGAAGGAAAGGAAAGGAGGAAGAGGAGGAAGAGAAGGGGTGAGCAAGCCCTTAGTAAGCTACGTACATCATGGTTTGAGGAGACTAGAAAGGGAAAAACTTAATAGGCCACAGTGCCCATGCCATTCAGAAAGGCCAGAGGCAAGGCCAAGACTCCAGAGGAAATTGTATAAACTCCAAATAGATTTATAGATTTATCCTAAAAGTAGATGATCTATCTATCTATCTATCTATCTATCTATTTATTTATTTTTACAGACTGCATTTTGATTCATTGTACACAAAGCCATAAAAAGACTAAAACTATGGCATTTGCAGATAAATGAATGGAATTGGAGAATATCATGCTAAGTGAAATAAGCCAATCCCAAAAAGTAGGGGATCTTGTTCCCTAGCTTACATTTGGGTATCAGAGAAAACCTAGTGGCTACAGGGAGATGGTCCTGAATTTGGACAGCTCAGGACATGGCACACTAGTGGGCGCTCACCAAGGCCAGGGGCTGTGTCAATATAGTCCCTTCCCTCAGAGTGTCCCAAGGAAGCCCAGAGGACATCCTGAGCACCTATTCCACACACAGCCCCACCACCATGGTGTTGCCTAAGCTTTTTCCTGGACTCACTACCTTATCTAAAGCCCAAGTCATGCAAAGGAAGAGCAAATTCTTTTGAAAAGTCAAGATAAGTCTTATTTTCCACCACCATCAACAAAAATGGGAGCTCATGACCAAGTTGTGCTTAATTATATTACACAAGGTTACATTTCTGTATATTTGCATCCTACAGTGTAAATTTTAATAGGTCACAGTGTTATTCTAGTTGTTGACTTTTGAATAATGGTGGAATGGAGAAGCAGAAGTACCCAGTAGGAATCTCAAGAGATCCAAACACCAGGTAAGAAATCAGAGTAGATGAAGGTAAAAAGAGGCAAGAGCCACTCACACCAGCAGCCATAATCCCAAGCATTTCTTAGCAATTCACTGTTTTTAAATATTCAGCTCATTAGTGAAAAGAAAGGATAAGCTGAGTGGGAGGTGGGGTTGGTAAACCCCATAGGAGAAAGCTCAAGTCATGCCTTGAGTTAGGCAAAATTAAATCTAATTACCCAGCTTGTTCCACTAGCTTATTAAAATATAAAAGATACAGAAAATAAAATTCTATTATCAAAACCTCAAGAGAAAAGGTAAAATATAACAGTTTTTATGTTATTTTAAATAGTTTTTTTAACAAATAATGAAAAAAACGATGCTTTATGTTTATTACATTGCTTTGGCATTATTTAAGACTTATTCTATGAATTATAAAAACTGAAAAAACACATTTCAGACCTATATAAAAACATGTATAAACATACTTTGACCACTGAGACATGCATCCTGTGGACCAATGTAGAAAATTCCTAGCTTGAAAAGCTACACATAATTAAAGCGACAGATGGAGCTTAATGTACTGAAGTTCTCTATACTGCCATGGAAAGTGATATAATATTATAGAGTTATCCATGTTAAATTAACATACAAAGATAAGAGTCATTAGAGTTCTCCAGGTCTCATTTTGATTTGGGTTTTGTTTTTCACATACATTTTCATCTGCCAAACTCATTGCAGCTTCAAGAAGCTGCAGAAGGCTGCTGTGTGTCCGTCTCATCTGATGGAGGTGCAGCTCCAAAACATTGGTTCAAGTGGGATGAGACGTCTGTATTCTAACTACTGGCTTAAGCTGTGAATAAGAATAATCTACCAAACCATCAGCCACATGATAATTAGATGAAGACTTACAAACTTCAAACAAGTTCCATCTAGCTTTTATTGTGAAGAGGATCCTTTAAGTCAAGTTCCATTCTCAATCAAGCCTAAATGAACTATTCAAGACTCCACACTTCCAATAGTGCCTAACAGACATACATGCTCCTATGACAGAGTTCTAAAAATTAGGTCAGCAATTTACAAAGGTTGTTTAAAGCAGGAATCTGGCCACCGATGCTCTCTCAAAGCAACTTAAATACTTAAGAACAAGGAGAAGAATAATAGAAGTAGTGAAGTCATATGCAGATGAACAGTTACATAGTAGTGGTGACTAATTTGATTCTATGACTTGAATGAATCTCTGATTTTGATCCTGGTCTCCTCTCTCTGCAGAAGATTCCAAGAGCTTCTTAAACACCATCACCACCCCCCAAAATTGGTCTCATTTTTTAGCAGTCACCAAAACTGAGGACTTGGTCTTCCTTTGTGCACTTATTCTTTGTAATGTTCCTGTGAGACAGACATTATTTTCCCATTTTACAGATAAGAAATCTGAGGTGGGATGAGATCAAATATTTCGTCTAAATATATAGAGCTAGTAATAAGAATACAAGAACAAGTATTTCTATGAAGAATATGTTCTTATTATACTAGCAAGAGAGGTACGGGCATTTGGTACAGTGAGAAAACCTACGTACCTATGCTTTTAAAAGTTTAATTACAATCAAAACGCACTTGGAATGCTGCAGAAGCAAAGGAAGACCAAGAACCAAAATTTGACAACTGCTAAGATTCATTAGAATGGAGACTGATCCCTAGACATTTTAGTAAAAATAACCTTTCCAAGAATGGCCTTGTAACAATAACTGAATTCATTGCCTGGGGTAACCCAAAATTTTGCCCATGTTGACCTAAATTATTTTAAGTTTCCTGATACCGCTGTTATTTTTCTCAAAACTAAGGGTCTGGGAACTTACAAAAGAAACATGGAGTTGAAAAATAGCAAAGACAGAGCTCTGTGAAGGTAATTAGTGCAGGTAAAAGTGGCTAAACTAACAAATTTTGAGATAAAAATGATAATTTTTATATAAAATTAATTTTCCAGATAACCAAATGGGTTCCAACGTAACTAGGAGCACAATTCCCAAAATGATTCTAGTCCATAAGGAAAGGTTCCTGGTGAATTTTAGGATTATTTTTGAGCCTGGTAGGAAAGCTGGAGCTAATGAAGTCACTAAGCAGAGCTTAGAGAGGAGGCAACCTCTGTCCACTGGCAGTGCTGTCTGGAGTTCACATCATCATCACTGAATAGTGGTCCTTGAGGTGTTCTAAGCACCAGTACCATCAGCATCACCTGGGAGCTTTATTAAAATGCCAACTGTCAGGCCTTAATGCAATCAAACTCTAAGGGTGAAGCCCAATATTCTATGTTCTAATAAGTCTTCCAGGTGATCCTCATGCAAGCCAAAGTTTGAGAGCCACCAATCTGTGTAGATTTAAAAAGGATACAATGCCATGCTCCATTCTGGGAGGATCCAATTTAATTAATCGGGGGTGAGCACCAAGCATTTTTTTCCCCAGAAGTTGCTAGGAGATTGTAATGTTTCTGCCAGAAAGGAGAAACACTGGCCTGTTTCTTATAGGATTTGTTCCAAGTGGTACTAATACACATAGTATCCCCTCTGGAAAACAGTACAGAAACAAAATACAATCTGGCTGAATTGAATATACTAATGCTGTTCCTCGCTCAGTAATTCTGACCTCCAGAGAGTTCAATTACTGGGTTCATTCCACCCTGACAAATGGAGTTCCACTAACTTCATAACAAGGAAATCATAAACAGCTTCCAGGATGTGCTCCACTGATTCAACTGTCTTAGAAAATATCACGAGATATATAAAGACATAAGAAAAAGACACCCAATTTTCAATCACACAATTCAAGCGTGTTTTTGCGGGCCATACTAAGTATGGGATTTGTGGATCATAGGTCCCACCAGCCCTGCCACACAATTTGGAATTACAGAATCAGCATCCATCAATTGCTACAAAACACTTAAAGGAAAACAACATTATACAAGTAAGAAAATCAAGTGGTTCTTAAAATCACCAATTAGTAAAATCCAAAGATCACCAACCTTATTAGGACATATAGTAGTTCTCCCTTATCCATGGAGATACTTTCCAAGACCCCCAGCAGATACCTCGAACAGTAAATAATCATCAGATCATACAATTTACTGCCTTGTCCAGTTTAACTAAGCATTTACCAATCATTGTGAGGTATGACAGCAAAACTAGCATGAATTTCATTTTCCTTTACAGTATCATAGGAAGAAGATTCATTCTTACATTGCTTTTTAGCAACCTTAACATATTTTCTTATTAAGCCAAGAACTTTCACATTTACACTTATTTTTTTCAGCATTTCTATTTAATTTTACTCCAAGAACACTACTAACAAGTACATTTGAATATCATCATTTCCCACTGACTCAGAAATAAAAGATATAAAACCAGCCAATGGGAAAATCAGAATTAAAGATCTAAGACCAGAGGATCTGAAAATGTGGTTCCCAACACAAGAGCATCAGCAACACCTGGAAGCTTGTTAGAAATGCAGTTTCTCACTCCACATCTTCTCATCAATCCGCTTTAAAGGTCCTTCCAGAGTCTTCTGATGCCTGCTAGAATCTGGGAAGTAATGTCCTGTAGATGAACCATTCTATTGTGGTCTATCTGGCCAGAGAGGAAATTTTTTCCTCCAAATTCTCCCCAAGAACCAGTAGGGTGAAAAGGACACATGACAGACCAAGTCAGCTTTTTGATTACTGGAGCTAACTGGATCCAGGTATGGTTTCCACATCAACAGAGTCACTGATGTACAACAAAGTAAAGACTTTTCCAAGGCCACAGGCTGATGTTTCATTTGTTCTTACACTCCCCCTCTTCCTTCTCACCTCTTCATGTCAGTCTCTGGAACTTGCCTCAACTCATGTAAGAGATGATTTAATGTCATTATTTAGGGTCCTTCATCATCAAATCTTTCACTAGTAGTTTACCTCAGACCATGTGCCTTAACTCTTACTTAGGCCTTATTTCTGAAAACTGTTAACTTGTGTAACTAAACCTCCATCCTATTTATTTTATATCCAATGACTTATTCACAAATTATGCAATAAGATCAACTGATCATGGAGCCTCAATAAATATAAACTGCCTTTCTGCCAACAACTTTTAACCTATGAGCAGAAAATACCAAGATTTGTTTGACTTACACTGTGGACCCAGTGATTTTTCAAAAATGAATTCTCCATCCTTAATGATGTGAATGACTTTACATGCAAATCTCAATCTGTTTTCATCCAAGATATCAGACAGCATGGCAATGATGGTGTCTACATTCCCAGTACCCACAGGGTGAGGTTGAGGATCAGGGCCATTAGTGTGACTTATGAATTTTAGTTGCCTTCTTACACTAGTGCTGACATTTTCATGTAGTTAATGAGAAATATGTCTTATGCCCAATCCTCTGTTGAACTCAGATACATAAAAGAGAGGTCTAAGTAGCTATGTGTTTTAGGAATAAAACTTTTTGTTGAATAAACTATTCACATGTTTAATATGTAAGCAAAGCATTTGTGTTGAAAGAAAACTACTGAAGACAGCATTATGGGAACTGTATGGTCAGATTCACCCACTGACATGGTCAGAATCCCACAGATATTTGTATGTGCAGACCCTAGTTTATAAAATAACTCTCCGACCAGAGAGTTTATTAAGGTCCTGGTTCTCAACACTGGCTGCATATCAGTATTGCCTGGAGAGATTTAAAAATACTGATGCTTGGGTTCCACCCCCAGAGATTCTATTTTAATGGGTCTGTGTTGTGGGCCAGATGTCAGGATTTTTTCTGCACTCTAAGTTGGTACTAATGTGCAGCCAGGGTTCAGAATTGTTCTCTACCTGAGAAAGTGAAATGGGAGTCAGGTTTAGAAGTTTGGAGAGGTTTTACTGTGCCTTTATCTCTCTCTCAAATTCCTTATGTGAACAGGGATTTTTCCTGATAAGGGCTTTTGTTTGCAATGCTAAACATAAAGATATGTTTAAAAAAAAAAAAGGTCTTGTTTTATATACTAACTTTCTCATTCTGCATTTCAAGTTGACAGTCAAATCCTCCTGCAGAATTAGAGAACTGCCATAAATAAGTAGGATGTCTGATGGTCATGCACATACATGCTGTTTTACATGCCTGGTCTCTCAATTGTCAAGCTGAATAAAGAGGGGACATGCTGTTGTTCCTTGGTAACTATCACCACAAGCTTATTTGCTTGATTACAGGTTAGCAAATGGGAAAAGAAACATTTAGGTTACTGAGATCAGATCATAATCCTATAGCCTAAATTCTAGACTGAACAAGAAATCCCTGAAGATTTGATAACTTCTCTAATTTAACTAAAACATCTTTTCTCTCACACAAGTTCATGGAGCCCTGGAGCAAGTGATTTGAATTGTCTTACAAAGCTTCCATTTGTAACTACGGTCTCTCTGCAGAGAAATTCTGCCTACATTAAATGAAGAGCTTCCCTACAATTTTTTTTTCTTCTCAGTCTGATATTTTTATAACTGACAGATGTGGTCAATATAGAAAAATTTCCTCCACTTCTCAGTTTGAGTTGATTCTTTAAAATGTCAAATTCAGAGAATAGATTACCTATAAATTTACTATTGTAATATGACATCTATAAGCCTTCTATATGTTTATTTTCAAATATAGGTTTTAAATTTTTTGAAGTATCTGCTTCACGATTATTTCCATATTGTTTCTTAGGTATCTTTGTTACTTACTGTCTATAAAATATTCCTTTTACATCAGTATGAATCAGTTTAACACTTTTCATATATCATTTACTGTTTTGTTTCCTTCTGATTTTTTCACTACAATTAATTCTGCCGTGCTGAACATTTTTTGTGTTTGTTTTGTTTCTGCCCTGTTTCGACTGTTTCATAATTTGGAATAGCAGAGTGGGATTACAGGGTCCAAGGCTGTGAGCACTTTTGTTACTACCAATAATCTGTGAAGTTTTATGTGACCAAAGTAGCGACCATGTGAGCAGTGGCTTCATGTCAACCTTATTTGGTGGGGCTATTTTCTTCCTTTTAGATTTTTATTTTTCCTCTGCTCATTCCTACATTTCTTTCCTAATACGGTATATGCTTGGATCTTTCCCTGTTCGCATGTTTGTCAATTGTACAATTAAATTTTATTTTTTAAATTTCTCCTACCCATTTAGATTTCATTTTTTTCTTATAAAAGCTGACATATATTTTCATTTCTTTCTATATATTTTCAAGTTTATTTACTGGAAATGTCGAAGATTATTGTAGTGAATTGCATAAACTATACATTTCATTTTCCCCCTAAACTGCTAATCATTTAAAACTATTTTCTATAGTCTACCTCTTCCCACCTCTCTCTCCCCTCTTTTTAGAGGGGGAGGACTACATGCATCGTAACTGAATTTGTTCAGTAGTTACCAAGTTTGTTCCAACAATTCATGTCTTTTCTTAAGTACAACATTATTTTAAGATATATTTTGGATGACAGACATTTATAAACTTTAGTTTTCCCACTATATCTGTTTACGTACATTTGCTTTTTATAATTTCAGTCAAGTTTTATGAGAAATGCACATTCCCTTTGCTGATTATCTTTTAGATATTTCATGCATGTTTACTGCAATGATTGATATTGACGTAATTTCTAGCTGATTCTTCCTAGTAAGACATTTAGTTTGTTTTAAAAATTTATGTATCTCCTAGAAGTTTTTTTGGTTTTTTTTTGTTTGTTTGTTTGTTTGTTTTGTGTGTGTGTGTGTGTGTGTGTGTGTGTGTGTGTTTGCTTTTGGTGCTGAGGGATTGAAGCCAGGACCTCATGAGTGCCAAGCATGCACTTTACCATACAGTTATATCCTCAGCCCTAGAATCTTATATTAAGTGTTTTTCTTTTAACAGCTTGCACTAATTTTCCTGGTTATTCTTAACGCTGATTTGGGGGTCAACATTGCATTTATCAAACTACCCCAAATATTAAAAATCTTATGTTACAATAATCATGACAAACATGTTCTGTATTTTACATAAATAGAAATTTTTATATCTTGGCATAATTACATATTACTTTGGAGTACTTGTTAACTGATCCAAGAAAGTATCCATATGTTTTTATTTTGGGGTGGCTTAATAAATTTGTGTTAGTTTTTATTGAATGCCTTTTTCCCTTCTATAAACACATAAGCATAACCCTATGAGTTTCCTTGTTATATCTCATTCATGTAGAGTGTTTAATTTTATATAGGTTTCAGTATTACTTAACATCCCTGCTCTCCCAAACATCAAGAACATAACTGTGTTTATAATCTACAGGAAAGTATGATCATTGACAAAAAAACTAAGACTATTTGTTTTTCTACTTTGTCACTGCCTAAGGGAGTATAAATCTGAGCAGGAATTCAGGAGAACTGAGGGGGAGGTTACCAGGGATGTTTAGACATCTAATTTAAACATCGATTTGTGACTACTACTTTTATCTAGTCTTATTAGCAATTCAGGCAGAGTCTAGTTGTCATAACTCTTTAATGATCAGTTATCACTTCATTAAGATGCATATCCTCAAGGTAGTATTTAACACCCTTAAATTAAAGGAACTAATCATTTTCTTCTTGTGGGACCAGTTGGAGGTTAGGTAGGACTTTGGCTGACTGGAATGAAAACTATTTTATACCTCAGCAAACAAAGTAATGGGTGGTTTTGACTTAAGTAGCACTGCTGTGCTCTGTAATTGAAGCTCAAAGATGGACCATAAAACCACAGAAGCAGAAAAACGTAAATTTTCAATGGAAAGAAATAGAAGCCAAAGGTGCTTCTGCTTAACCCATTATGTCCCATCATCCTATATGTTGAACAGCTACAAAAATCAAATTGAAAAATTTTGTAGGTGCCCTATAAAAATTATATGGGTTTTTGTAGGTGTCCTATGTATGTAGGACCAATGGGACATAATGGATTAAGACTGAATCCAAATCTCCAGGAACATATGATTACAAAGCCAATTCTAATGCATTGGGATCTTGCATCGGCATTAAATCAGATTCCTTCCTTGGTGTACTCTCCAAGGACACCTCAGAATATATTATTCACACATCAAGGGACATCACAACATTAGAATGATTGGGACTTCAACAGGTTATTGGAGTTTTCCACTGGGTAGAACCCTGTCCTTCTCTGGTTACTCTGGCGGTGTTGCTTTGTGTTCCACAGCATCCTAGGAACCACCTGATGAGAAAGGATAAAATGTGAGGTGTACACCTATCACCAACTGAAATTCACTTTTAATCTTTTAATGTTCATGAAATAGTACAGCTTTTCTAGATTATTTCTATTTGAAAAAAATCACAATGTATTAGCTTTTTTTGTCACTGTGCCAAAGGATCTGACCAGAACTATTGTTGAGGAGGAAAAGTTTATTTGAGGGCTCATGGTTTCAGAGGTCTTAGTCCAGAGAAGGACAGCTCCATTCCTTGGGGCTCGAGGTGAGGCAGAACATCGTGGTGGAAGAGTGTGGCAGAGGGAAGCAGCTCACATCATTAGGAAGCAGAGACTCCACTTACTCGATACAAATATGTACTCCAAAGCCAAGCCCCAATGTCCCACCTCCTCCAGCAACACCCCAGTTTTTTGTTACCACTCAATCCCATCAATTGATTAATTCACTGTCTGGGTTAAAGCCTTTGTAACCAAATCATTTCTTCTCTGAATCTTCTTGCATTGTTTCACATGTGAGCTTTTGGGGGACACCTTGTATCCAACCCATAACATACAACAACTCCTCTATTGGCCATTTCCTTGTAGCTATGTTTTGTGTGTTGTATCCAAGGAAAGATTGACATTGGTTTCATGTGTATTCTTAATACAAATATATTCAATGTAGTATAATATTTAAGCATGCTTTATTTTTTTCCACAAAGACACCATTCCAACTTCCATGTTTATTGCCAACAAAATGACATGCCTCAATATAAATTGTTAAAGGTGAAATCTTTAAACTTTTTTAGCAGATATATGCAAAGATTCCAGGTCATCATTATAACCACATATCACCCAAAAGCAAGTAACATGCTTGGCAACAGCCATCATAATTTCATTTCCCAATGCTGAATCTTCAGTTATTTTCTTGCATTTATAATTTTGGTATAATTCTGAAATAATGGGCATATGAATAACATGCTGTACTAACTCAACATTTTTGGGAAAAACACAACTTGAATACTGAATTCATTGTTTCTATCTCCTTAGAATTACATACTTCCTGCAACCAATATGCTGACATATTAATTTACAACTGAAAAGCACACAATTCATTTTCATCAAAATGCCATGAAAATATCATGGCAGAGATGACAAAAGTGACAGCAAAAAGAAAAGCTTCTCTCTGCATGCTATTTTCCTTTTAGTTTCTAATGGCGATTTGTGGGATTCAAATTTGAATGAAAGATTTCTATCATTATCATTCAGCCTACAAACTGAATTATGAAAGAACTTGATAGTAGGGAACAAACCTTTCTTTAGAAAGAACTTATCTTTCATAAAAGAAAACAGGTGTAACATAAAGGTAGATAGCAAAAATGCTGACCTGTTAATATTTGTAAACCCTCAAAATAAAACAGAAAATTTCAATGTTGATATCAGTCTATCATTCAATATGCTACAAGAAAGAAAAAAAGCTAAAAGTACAAATACAATATTAAATAAAAGTGTAGCAATCTCTGAAATTAAGTAATCAATACACAATAGCTGAAATTCATTGTAATTTATGATATTAATATTTTTAGATGTTTTAGGAGGAGGAAGTATCTCAGTCAGCAAAAAGAACCTATAACACATTAAAAAACTAATTTGAAGTATACTGTGATCTTGGAAACTGAAACCAACATTTCATGAAGGATGATTTAATAACAGTATGTTATAGTCACCTTAACCAATCTAAAGAAAGAAATGGCAAGCAAAATTTTTAAGAAGAGACATAGGCCACATCTTTGATAATTATAATAGAAAATCTCTAGAGGGTGAAAGGGTAAATTATCAGACTCTCTTAGCTGTAATAAATATCTATTAATATTCAATTCCCACTTCTCTAATTTCATAGCCTCCAAACAAGTTTCCTATCTATAATGTGGCCACTGGAGTACATCTATTCACCCAAAGGGAGTGTCTTGCTCAGTTAACTGATCCAGTTATTTTATTAAATGTAGCTCCCACTGTTAATGAGTGGGCATTAAGATTTATAAATCAGTCTCTTGTGTCTTTGGCCACTATGAATCAATCACTCAGTCTATATCTCTTCCAGCTGATCACACATGGTCCCATGTTTCAAGTATAGGACAATATTTTGAATAACCCTTTTCCAAAACCTAGGTATTAAATAAGGTTTCACCTGAAATAGCTTCATGCTCTTCCTTTTACCAGAGTGGAAGCTACCAATTAAATGGGATGAAAGAAGTAGATCTGTTTATAATCTGATGCTGATTTGTTAACTTCTCAATCTGCTCCTTCACTGGGTTTTACTCTTTAGTAGTAGAACTCCCACTAAAAATTACTAGGAAGATTATTTTGAAATTGTGGTGAATGAATGTTTTTCTTTTATTTCTTCATCTCTTTTTCCAAAATTTTTTGGAGGATGACTTTTTAAAAAAACCACAGAATTGCAATCTAATGCCAGTCTAATAATTCATTTCATATTAATGCCTCTAAGAAACAAATGCTTTAAACACTTATACACAAATAGATACAGTTAAGCAAATGGTCTTTAAGAAAGGATTTTTTTGTAAATTCATCTTCAATACTACTCAAGTTCTTAAAAACATCAAAACCAATTTTTACATTAGAGAAAAATATTCTACAGGAGTGCCATTGTTTTTAAAAAATGTGTCAAACTCAAGTGGAAGGAATACTACTTCCTTTGAGTTTTAAAAGAAAGATACTTTCAAGTAAGTGTAATGTTGGTAAAAGAATGGATGATTTGATCAATGCAACAGACTAGAGAGACCAGAAATACACCTACATAAATAGTCAACTGATCTTTGAAAAAGGTGCAAAGGAAATACAATAGAAAAGAGTCTTTTCAACAAATTGTGCTGGCATTTGTACCAGCTGGAGAGATATGCAAGTAAAGGCGTGAATCTAGATACTGACCTCTCAATCTTTCGAAATTGTAAAGGTAAACTATAAAACTTTTAGAAGGTAGGAAAACACCTAGATGGTTCTTGGGTATGAACACGAGTCATTAGATGTAACTTCAGAGGCACTCTCTATGAAAGAAATAATTGGCTGGCTTGAATTCATTAAAATTAAAATTTCTCAATGAAGGACAAAGTCAATAAGAAAATAAGCTGCAAACTGGAAGAAAACATGCTAATGATATATCTCATAAAGCGCTACTGTACAAAATATACTCTTAAAATTTAAGAGTAAGAAAAAATAATTAAAAATGTGGAAAAGATCTGAACAGGCAGTTCTCTAGAGAAGATATACAGATAAGCATACTTAAAACAAGAATGAGATATGACTTCACATTTATTAAAACAACCAAAATCCAGAACCACGAAGTCAAATGCTGACAAGAATGTGGAGCAAGAGGAACTCTCCATTATTGACTGTGGGAATACAAAATAGCGCAGCTACTTAGGAAGACAGTGTGGCAGTGTCTTACAAAACTAAACAGTCTGCCATCCAATCTAGCAATCATACTCCTTGGTATTTATTTACATGAAGTGAAAATTGAAGTCCACACAAAAACTTATAGGCATATATTTATAACAGATGTTTGATATATATAATTAATGAAGACAGAAGCAACCAAGATGTCCTATAGCAGGTGAATGGATAAATAAACCATGTTACATTTCAACAATGGCAGGTTATTCACTACTAAAATAGAAGTGAGCTAACATGCCATGAATAGACATGGAGGAACCTCAAACACAGAAGAGTAGCCAATCTGAAAATACTAAATAGTATATATTTCCAAATATATGGCATTCTGAAAAACTATGGAGACAGTAAAAAGAACAGTATTGGCTAAGGGTCGGAGGGAGAGGGAGATAAAAAGGCAGAGCACAGAGGATTTTTAGGGAAGTGAAATTATTCTGCATAGTCCCATGATGTTAGGTACATATCATTATAATTTTTCAAAACCCACAGAAAGTTCAACTCCAAAAACTGAATTCTAGCTTAAACCATGGACTTTGTATGATTGATCATTTGTCAATGTAGGTTCATCAATTGTAACCACTGTACCACTTTGGTGTGGGATATTGATAGTTGGGGAGGCTATATGTAGTGGGGGACAAAGCATATGGAAAAATAAGAAATCTCTGTACCTTCTGCTCAATTTTGCTGCAAATCTCAAATTGTCCATGAAAAATTGTTTAGCTTTGGGTTTCTTTTTAATCATTTTAAAAGTAATACCTATAAATTTACATAATGCTTAATGATGTGGATATGCAAATCAAGTATTTAATAGACAAAAATAACCAATATTTTATAGTTGGTTCCTAAAATTTCTCCATTTTTTTTTTGACAGAGGTAATTTTATATTAAAGGAATGACCTGTTTGGGTTTTCTAGAAGTGATTTTATATAAAAGGAAATAGTACTAAGGAAGAACACAACAACCCATTAAGATTGTATTCATACTTCATGTCAAGATTAGTTAATGTATATGTATTTGCATCCACAGATAAATCATTTTCATGTTTAAATCATGTACCTCATAGGACTCCTGATATCCCTTATCAGTTGGACTTTTGTTACATAACTTTTCTAATTTTCTTTTGCTGAAATAACATTATATTTAGGTTTATATTCATTACCTGATTCTCACTGACTTTAATCTGAACACGAAGATCACAGAATTAATTTAACTTGCAACAATAAATTCCTTCTGGCCAGAAGGGTACTTGTTTCCTCATTGGCCACTTGAAAATACTCAAACTTTCCTGTTCATTTTCCCCCTTTTGTTGTAAATACTAGGAGAATATAACATAGGGGAAAAAATCATCAATAAGCCAAAACTCCCCACATACTTAACATTTTAGTACTCTTGTTTAGAATTTTTAATAATTTTCATAATCACAAAAGTATCCTATACCTAACTTTTGATCTTGTTTTTAAACTGTTGTAACTTTTTGCCTATTCAATTCTTTATAAGCACCACTTGATATAGGTTGAATATGTCATATCAGGATTCAGGAGTTTGTTTTTGTTTTGTTTTGTTTTTAACCATTTTCCTGTGCCAGCCATTATAATGTGAATATCTTTTCATTTAAAATACTCCTTTGCTATTGTGAATTGAGCAGCTATGAACATTGATGTGGCTGCATCACTGTAGTAATCTGATTTTAAGTCCTTTGGGTATAGGCCAAGGAGTGGGATAGCTGGGTCAAAAGGTGGATCCATTCCAGTGGGGGGCAAGAATAATAACAGAATGTGACAGACATCATTGCCCTGTGTACATGGATGAATGCACAGATGGTGTGACTCTACTTTGTGTACAACCAGAGAAACAATGGCTGTACTCCGTTTGTGTTCAATGAATCAAAATTAAATAAATTAAAAAAGAAAAAAAAATTCCTTTGCTGGAGTTTTTTGAAATAGTATTATATTGGCCTTAAAGACAGTTCACATAACTATGGTAAATATGTCATGAACACAATCATTGTGTCAGCTTTTTCATCGCTGTGATTAAAAGTTATGACAAGAACAATTAGGGAGGAAAAGTTTATTTGGCTCATAGAGTCAGAGTCTCAGTCCATAGCTGGCAAATTCTATCCTATTGCTCTGTGAGATGAGGCGGAACATGGTAGAGGAAAGCAGCTCAGGCTGTAGCCACCAAGGACAAACTATAAATCCCAAAGGCATGTTCCCAGTGACCCACCTCCTCCAGCCACACCCTCCCTGCCTACAGTTACCACCAAGTTAATCCACATCCAGAAATCAACCCATGGATTAAGGCTCTCATAACCCAATTGTTTCACTCTGAAAATTCTTGCATTGTCTCACTCATGAGCTTTTGGGGAACACCTCATATCCAAAGCATAACACATATGATTCCTTATCAAATAAAAATCTTATATATCTGTCCTTCTTTTTATGCAACATTCTCCACATATTACTACCTTCCTCATTCTTCAAGACAGATTCTCTTTCAGTGACCTGTGTGATAATTTCTTCTACTCTGTAGTCTCAGTTTCAAAGGTCTTTTAAAAATCAGGAAAATATTTTGCTCCCTACCCCACGCACATTAACCCCTGATGAGTGTAAGGACTAGAGGAATGGAAAATGACACCACAGTCTGTAAGGACATCTCAGGATGTCCTGGCAGAACAGGGACAATTTGAGCTGAAGTGCAATCATGTTCTAATTCCATGCAGAGAGTGGCAGGTGCCACATTCTACGAGGAGGTTCTCCGGAGGAGGTTCATAACTCAGGAGGCAGGCCACAGGGTAGAGGAGTCAATGAATCACACAACTAGGACAGCAAGAAAGACTCAGTGACTTGAAGGCATTTGATTTGTGGGCCCTGGGCTGTGTTAGGGAATCATATAAACCTGTCAACATGAGAGATTTTGAGGAAACCAGCTTGCCTTTTCTTGGCTGGCACTGTGATCTTTTTGGGAAAAGGAATCAAAGAAAAAAAAAATGTGCCTCAAAGTTTGGGTAGTCAGTATGGAGGTGATGGGAAAAAGCAAAGCTCAGGAGTCCAGCCTTGGAGAGTTCAAGCCTACTTAGGGTGGGCTTGACCTTACACAAGGTTCCTGGCTATCAAGTCTTAGTTTTCTCCCTTAGTTAATAAGTAACTCAAAGACATTGTGGCGATGCCTATAGAGAGGAAGCAGTATATCAGGTTTTTTTTTAATAAGCATTAATTCCCTTCCCTGCCTCCAGAAGTCAAAAGGGTACAATAATTATCCAAGTCAATATGGCAATAATTTATATTCATGTATGAATTAACTTTTAGGAGTAATTCCACTGCAAAATTCAGATACTCATTGTATATAAAACCAGATATTGCTCTTTTACAGAGAACAATAAGGGGAGGAGACATTTTGCAAACTTTCTGTGCATTTGAAGATGAAGAATTTACCAGGACATGTTAAATTGTCCTCTTGCCCTTCTTAGATTTCTACTTTACTCAACTGTGACTGATTTTAGAGCTTGTGTTCTGAATTCCAAACTACAAGTAACTTCAACATCATCAAATCCAGTGACACTTCTAGTTTTCTATTAGGTTAACATAAATATTAATTTCGTCTAACTCATTTATTAAGATCAATTTCAGCAAGAAAAAAATAGAGTTTAAAAGGATTCTGCAATAAATGAAAGGCATTTAATTAACTAAAACAATGAGGACATGACCTTACAAAGTTTTAAAAAGATATTAAAAGTGTAAGCTGTCTTTTTCCTTATCAATTATTTTTTCTAATAAGTGGAATATATTATTGTGCTAATTTAAAAACTAGAACAAAATCTTGCCTTTCTTTTGATGTGTGTATCAGTTTCATCTATGTAAGTGAAACGTGGATCCTGGATACACTTTAGACAAGAAATTTTAGGTTTAAAAATTATCAACTTAGTTCTTTTTATTTTAATAAATTTCAACCAATTTATATAAAAATATACCGCAGAACTTCAAGTCCCTAAATGATGGAATTACATCTGCTCCCCAGATTGAGAAACAGATGACAGACTAGGCCATTAGTGTAATTAGTTTATTTAAATACTGAATGAACAAAGAGTTGCACTATGTGCAAAATGGGGCAATGAGAAACTAGAAGATGTTATCCTAATACCTCCTTTTCTTGCTGTTGATAATTCTTTTTCATTTGTTGATGTTCTTATTGAAAAATCTCAAAAGCATGCTTGGTAATTCAATTTCTTTCATTCCTCAACTGTTCTAGTATTTTATTCATATGGAAGATGAAATAATGACCTCCCAAAGACATCCATGTCTTATCCTTGGAACCTGTGAATATGTCACCTTACATTGCAAAGGGATCAAAGTTAAGGACCTTGAGTCAGGAAGATTATCCTGGACTGTGCAGGTGGGCCCAACCTAATCACATGAGTTCTTACAAGAACCTTTCTGTCTACAAGTCAGAAATCAGACACACAACATTGCTGTCATCGACGATGGCAGGAACCAGAGAAGGGAGGGCAGCCCCTAGAAGCTAAAAGAGGCCCAGTGAACTGGTCCTGCCCTGGAGCCTCCCAAAGAAGCACAGCCTACTGCCTCCTTGGGGTTAGCCCAGCGAGACCCACATTGGACTTGACTGGAACAGGTCTAAGATATTACATTTTCATGATTTTAAGTCACTTGGGGTGTAGAATTTAGTTGCAAGAGCAATAGAAAAACAAAAACCCTTCAGGCCAAATGAAAGACAGGCCAATGTTATTTACAACTCTACAATGGAGCTTAATTCTTTTCTATGAAGGTAATTTATACATATTGAGTCCTCAATTTTCTTAGATTACACAGAAAACATACTCCTTATGCTATGTTTTGGTTTCTGTCATTTTACTTTGCTCTCTCCTTCAGAAGACTTCAAGATATACTCTCAATCAGGATGTAATTCTGACCTGTCATATCATATTCACATCAAGGCCATGTGATACCAAGATTAGAAGTCCCAAAGACAAACATGTGAAAAAGATTAATCAACTACAACTGCTTCTAGTGAAAAAGGAATTATATATTTTTTGACCTGAATGATGTTTTGCTAAGTAAAAGAATTCTGAATGATAAATAAAAACGATGTCTTTGTGTGTTCTATATAATCAAGAAGACAAATTGTTCAAATTATAGAAAATGGTCATTTTATTCTATTTATGTTTTAAAACTATTATTCTCATTCTTTCTCCTAAAAAATATTTTATTTGTAAGAAAGTACTCAGCATTAATCAAAAATAGCATTATCCATGTTTGTTAAAGTTGTGGCCCATCTGTGACCACAGGGTTGAAACAAAACTTAGAAACACATTCTAGAAAAAGTACAGGCCGAGTATAGGACTTCAGTATTTAAAATAGAGCAGGAAAAGAATGAAGCTTGGCAAGTAGTGTCTATTAATACAAAGTTCATGATAATTGAGATACACTTGATTACTATTGAATTATAAGTTATTAAAAAGCAGCCCAAGGCAATATAATACTTTTTGACAACTAAACTGGTATTTTCTTTAAATTTTTCTTGTTATACATTTGGACAGGATTTATACAACTGTATTTTGATGATGAGGTTTGACTGAAGAAAAACTGAATGACAAGTGTTTGATTTTTCAACAATGTGTTCACAGCATGCACACTTCTTCAACCAACATGCCTACTAATATTTCAGAGACTCCTTAGACTCTCCAAAACAAAATCAGTTGTTGGGAATTTGCAACCAGTTACCATAACCAACTGCTTTTAATGCTGGTTATGGGAATAACTTTCATGATTTCTCTTTATTTTTTTAGTGCATTGTCCTTATACATAGTAGTTGGCTTCATTTTGACAAAAATCGTACATGCATGGAATTTAATTAACTCCATTCTGGTCCCTAGTGATTCCCATTTCCTCCCTTTCTTCCTCCCTTTATTTTCCTTCCTCTACTGGTCTTACTTTTCATGTATTTTTTATTGGTGTTTTAATAGATTTATATAAAAGTGGAAAATTCATTGTGGTATATTTATACATGCACATAGCATAATTTTCTCCAGTTCATTCTGCATTGGAAATAACTTATGTACTTTACCTTCGATCCCTTCATCTCTAAAAGAGAAACACAGAATATGAGAGTTGAAAGGAATTTTAATGTTTCTTTTCCTTCCTGAGTTATAGTATTTAAAAACTTCATTGAAGTTTTATTAAAGTAAAATAAATTTGCAAATATTTAAAATTTGTAATTGGATTAATTTTTATATTTGAAAACAAAACTATAGTCAAGATAATGAGCATCCTTGTGCCCCTTGGTAATCTAGCCCAGGCCTTTCTCGAACCCCGCAAACCTCACCTCCAAGCAACATGCAACTACTTTCTGTTACTATAGATCAATTGATTTCTTTCACTTAGGACAATGATTTTTGAGATTCATGTGTTTTGTTCTTTTTAAATAGTTGTTTTTCTTAGTATTCCTGTCAATTTTTAAAATTCATGCAAGCTCAATGGGCAGATTAATGAACTGAGATTCAAAGTTATCTTTGTAGCCAAGTACTTTGTGCCTGCCTTTGTCAGGGTTCTCCAGAGAAACAGAACCAAAAGGACACATGTAAATATATAGAAATTTATTGTGAGGAACTGACCACTATGATTGCAGAGAAGGAGAGGTCCCACAATCTACTGTATGCCAGGAAGATCAGTGGTGTAGTTCCCGACCAGACCTGAAGGCTTGAGAACCAGTGGAGTCCATGGTTTAAGTTCTAGTCAGAATCCAAAGGCCTAAGAACCAGGATCACCAATGTTGAAGGACAGGAAAGATGAATGCCTCAACTCAAGAAGAGTGAATTCAAACTTCCTCTGCCATTGTGTTCTATTCAGGGCTTTAATGATGCCTGTCCACAGTGGTGAGGGTAATCCTCAATGTCCACACACAAATGCTAATTTCTTCTGGAAACCTGCATGCACACAGGTGAGAGTGTGTGTGTGTGTGTGTGCGCGCATAAATAATGATAATAATGATTTAATAAGCTTTCTGGCCACCTCTTAGCCCAGTCAAGTTGACACATGATATTAACCATTGTAGTATGCGCTACAAGATATTATTAAATTATTACTATATAAAAACATTGATTTCAGCCTCAGAAATCCACTGCTTTGGTAACAAGCAAATGGCCCTTAGGGGTCAATTAGGCCATGGCTATCACTGCACACAATAGGAAGGGCATTTTGAGAGAGAACAAAAACTTCTCTGTGCCATTGTTTCTGATTTCTTAGATGCCTGAAAAAGCATGATTATGACATTTTAATATGAGAAGACTTTATATCAGTTGAACTTTGTTATTTTAAAAAAAATTGTGCTACTGTAACTAGAATTTATGGTTAAGAAGCAGTTAGAAACCATTTCCAATGAAGTTTCGAGAAGAATAGGGATTTGAGTAAGGGGTTGGGGAATCTTTTGGAGCACAGCCATCCAGAAAATAGTGTCTTCCCTAAATTATGAAAGGTCATCTTAAAAAAAAAAAAAAAAAAGCAAGATAGAGTGCATCTCTAGAAGTATCCTTCCTGTAATTCTGCTGCTGCAAACATTTTCAATGTTAATTAAAAAGTGAATGCATGTTCTATGGTTTAAACCCTGAGCAACTTCTCATTAAACTAGAATTCTCTGTTTATCAGAAGAAACTCCAAGAAGAGACCAGACTAACATAGGACAGTGTAGGAACGAGAAACCATCAGTGTTTTTCACAAGACAGAACAGCACACCCCTTTTGGCAGTGTCCTGCATGGTCTTCATCACTTTTCCTTTACTGTCCCTGCTCAGATGCAGCCCTGGCCACTCCTTCCCCATGTCCTTGGCAGGTGTAACTATCTCTACTCCATGTGTCAACACTCAGGTTTCTCTCTGCTAGTCCTCTTTCTTTTTCTTTCTGGCAATCTTATCCAGTTTCATACCTTTAATTCCCACCTACACATGATGACTCACAATTGTGTATCTCCAACCCAGATCTTCTCTCATAACTCACCTACTCAAAAAATCCTTTTGAGTGTTCCAAAGCCATCTCAAAACCAACATGCCAAAAAGATACTTTTTCTCTTCCTCCCACACAAAATCCTCTTCCACACTTTTCTCTCCCAGTCAATGATTTATCATATACTCCCACACGGGGGTCATTCTTGACATTTCCCCTTCTCCCCCCGCCTTTCATAACCTAAGCTGTCACCGCTTCCTATCTTTATTCCCTGACCACAGTATCTCTTGGTCCACTTCTACCCACTTCTGCTGCTTTCACCCAAATCTAAGTTACCATGATGGACGACGACAAGAAGTCCAAAACAAGCCAACCCACATCTCTTCTGCTTTCCTTTATTTATTCTCTGAAATGCAACAGCACATCTTTCAAACACTCCCTCCTGCTCAATGTACTGGAAATCCAATCATCATTTTTAAGATTTCTACCTCTCTTGAATCTATTCCTTGTCCTCCAATCCCAAAAACACTAAGCTGGACCCTGACATTGTCATGTCTTGCCTCAATGATATTGGTCTCAACTGGTCTCACCTCCAGTCTTTTTACCTCTCTACTGTTTTTACAAGTGAAAAGATTGTGCAAAAAAAAAAAAAATCAAGTAAAAGATTTGTATAGGCAAAACAAAAACAAAAATCAAAAAAGGTTATGATTCTCCCTGGCTTGAACCACTTAGTACAAATCAAACAGAAAATAACAGTAGCATGAAATTAGGACTATACATAAATACCATTTTCACCTCATATGATACTCACTATTCTGGAATACACCCTAAGATGGAAGATAAAAAATAACGTTAAAAATTGCATGTATTTGCTAAGAAGATGTAAAATGTATTAAAGTTGTTGCATTGAAGAAATGACAACAGTTTCTGTGAAAAGAGCCTGCTAGCAGACATAAATGACTACAGAAAGGAGATGAAAAGTGCCTATGAGCTGCTTAGGGATATAAACTGGGACTGTCATCTATAAAGAGTAAAATCACCATTCTGTAAACACTTATGGAACAGCTTCTACATGCAAGTTAATTCCATGAGCAATTTTTAGAATATACAATGTATGGGAAATCATCCCTATCTTCAAGGTTGGGGCAGAAGCTTGAACTCATGGACGCTTTCACCAAGGTTTTAGTTATATGAATGACTTGGATATTTTTTGTTATAAGCAATAGAGGTATGCAATAAATTTTAGTATTTGAAATTCCATCCCATGTTTAGTAGTGATCTTACATCCCTAAAGATTTTAGATCACTAAAGTCAGCTATTTATTTGATTATAGCATCTTGGAGGTCAAGAGAGACCTCACTGTGATTAAACAAATGTTAGCCTGTGAATTTTTCCCAGAAAATTTATTAACAAACCACCAAAATGGTCCATCCAATCAGATTAGCAAAATATTATTAAATACTGTTGTTCAAAATAAACCATTGATATTCAATGGTGTTATTCAAAATCTTTCTTGTAGGATTTCAATAATTTATCTTAAGTGAAAATTTATTTAGCATCTTCATATGCACCTACAATCTGATATATTAGACTAGAAATGACACTTCAGCAAAGTCACATCGCCTCAGGTTACAGCCGAGATAGACTATACCAGCTTTTCTGTGTAAGCAAGGTGATTGCAAGGAAAATGTCAAATCCCGTGTCATGAACAACACATTAGGAGCAAGGCTGAGTCAGTTGGCCTTTTCCAGTTTATATTTCAGGGTGTCAATAGAGACCACTAAAAAAATAAACTATTAGAGATTTAGCCTAGAATTTCATGAAAAAAAATCATCATATTGACTAGTTTATTTTGTGTGCCTGATCTAAATTTTGATTTATTTACATAATGATGTGCTGCACATTTAAGCAATTCTCCCTATATAACATTGATATTTTTTTTAAGGCAAACCTTATGGTGTAGTGCACAGACTTGATAAAAAGTCATTAGTTCAATTAACAATTAGTTCAAGGTTCATCGTTCAGGTATAAAGTATGCTTGTTGATAAAAATTAGCTACTTTTGTTCTCCTTTTTATAATATTGCTAAGTCTTTTTGTCCTCCGTACTAAAAAAGGTGATATACCATGTGTCACAATTCAGCAGTACAGCAAATATTTCAACATTTGGGAACACAAAACAGCTCCATCCTTTCCTTTTTTTCTTTCACACTAATTTTGTGCTCTTCTCATATTCTAGTAATTTAAACAGTATGGTCTCCATTCTTCAAAACCACCATTAGCCTTCATGCCATACAGCATGATTTGGATTAAAGTATAAAATGAGTTAGACTGAATTTAAAGTGAAATAGCTTTAGTGTCAAGAATATCAGTTGGTAAATGCTTCACCTTAGCAACAACTATCCCCTAGAGTTGTCCTTTCTACTTGTTGGGCTCTATAATTCAACAATCTCACACAATATTAACTCTTCTTCACATTATCCTTTGAAGGGTGTCATGAATGTGTGCAGATACACACACACACACACACACACACACACACATATGCATATATACAAACATATACACACACACACACACTCACACACATACACATAAATTTTTCCCCAGAAAAGAAAATTGATTTGAGTATTAACCAAGCCAGTAAGGATATCATATTAGACATGGTTTACTGTCTGCACCTTTCCCACCCAAAACTGTTAATCAGGAATGGATAACTGATCCCAAACCAACCAACAATGATGAGTGTGATTATCTTAATTTGAACCAAAACATAGACCACAGTCAGGGGCATTGAAACGAAGGGCTTCCCTATAATCTGAAGGACCAAAAACCAACTTGGCTAAGTCATATCCAACTTATGATCAAGCAAAATAAGCCAATTAATGAAATGAAGCTGGCATGCCAAAATCAGAGAGAAGAGAGCATGAAGGAAAGCATGCAGACTACAAGAGAGAAATACAGAGACCTCGTTCTTGACTTTCTATCCTGATCTCCAGAAGGCCCTGCTGTACTTTACTTCCTGATCTTGGGTGACAGTGAAACTGAATACTGGAGGCTCACGCCAAATCCCATGGCTTAACCTGGCCTGGGTTAGCTATGTCACATCAAAGCTGCCCTGGCTACAGAGCAATGGTAAAGATCTGACAACTCACGAAGCTTTGCACTTTATTCTCAATGCTCATTGTCATGCACAAAATCAAACTTGTAACCTACAAGAAGGAGCATTTATTTGATACTTTAAATAGAAGGACTGTCAGAATGTGCTCCTCTGGTGTGAGTTTCTAATCAATCTATAGATTATACAGATTGATGGCTTTTTATTTATACATGCAATATAATTATTGTTTATATATTTGTACATACATATGTATGCCAACATATGTGTATGTATATGCAAGTATGGATCTGTAGATTTTTGAGGAAAATAACTATAGTTAGGAAAGTAACAATTAGGAATTAGGGAAGCAATATTTAGGGAACAAATGAAGAATCTTAAAAATCATAGGTCTCTTACACAACCCAAAATTTTCAGTATTTTTTTGCAACCCAAACCAAAAACATAGACCTTCTCTAGCAAAAAGTCAAAACAGGCTTCCATGTGACAGTGGAGCAAGACTCATGTCAACCGCAACCATGTTCTCCATTTTGAGGCAATGTGATAAATGATCATGTTCCTCAAGCACCAGCCTGTTATCATGTGACATCTATGAAGGCTGCTGCTTTATTTGTGACTTTCACACATGCTTATTAAATTCTCACAAAAACCTTGTGATGAAAGTGCTACCCCATTTCATGGGTGAGAAAATTGAGGTTTATTGGTGAGAAAACAGGTTCTTAGAGACCAAATATCAAGTCCAGGGACATAGAGACTCTAAGTTAGAAAATCCCATTTTGCCCATGAAGAAGTCAAGACAGATTACATTTTAAAGACAGCCTCTAACATAATAGGTAAACAATCTGTTATACAATGAAAGAATTGCTTAAAGTCAGGGAAAAGACCAAGTATCCAAATCTTCAAACATGCAACTTTCCTCCTTTCTTCTCAACGATACTGACCATATCCCCCCTCAACACACACACACACACACACACACACACACACACAAAGTGATGTTGGACCTTTTAAACTTTATTAAATGGGAACAGTAATTTGATAATTTTTCCATTGTATTTTGAATTCTCTATTTTAACATTTTAATAACTAATCATCACTGGATTCACCTAGAGATTTGACACATTTGTTGCACACTTGAGAGGAATCTAGATTATCATTTAGAAGATGTTTTCACCACAGCATGAATCCCATCTAAAGAATCAATTCTATAAATGTCATAAACATTACAATGCATTTGATGTATTTATTTCCTTCAATTCAATAATAATATTTGCCCATGTTAGAAAATAGCTTTACTTTTTCTGATAGCTTTAAAATATAGGCATTGAGTCTAATAACCCAATATTGTTGGTCAAGTGTTTGCTAAATATGGTAAAGAACATACATAGTGACAAGTGACAATATTGCTATTTTATATCCAACAAAATAGTTTACAATCCTAAGAATCATGACATTTATTAATAGTGGCTCAGAAGGAATCAGGAGACAGAAGACGTGGAGAAGAGCCAGAAAACTATTGCATGTGTTATTTCCATTTTTACAGATAAGGAAACTAAGGCTTTCTCAGGTAACCAAAAGATTAACAATATTTATCAGATGCTTTGGTATTACAAGTATTAATTAGCAGACTATAAGCTCTTGAGGGGCAGGGAAAGTGTATTTTATTCACCTTTGAATCTAATACCCAATAACGCACCTGACTCCGCACTAGTGTGCTGTTTAGTATTGGCTGAATATGTAACATTCTGAAAAAGCAACAGACTGCTTGAGCATGAGTTATAATAAAGGTGAGGAAATAGGGGATTGCTATTTTAATAATGCAAACTTTGTCTTCACTGATATTGCTATTTAGCATTCCTGGTGGTTTCACAAAGAAACCCAGGTACATCCTTTTGTGGTAAGGAAGATGAACAGGAAAGAGAAGAGCCAGCTGGAGCTTCTCCAGGTCCAGAAACACCTTTTCTATCCTCTAACTCTGAGGTTCTAGCAATGAATGAGAGTCCCTTCTCGTGACCTTCTAGAACCCAGTGGATGAAAAATAAGCCAGTGTCCCTATGCAGCTCCCAAGCTCTATTCCTGCTGAGAGTGCACAGTAATGACTTCACCTGTCAAGATCACACCAGGACTGTGTCTCTGAACATACTGGCCAACCAACATGCACCATTTCCATAACCTCCAGTCTTACAAAATCACCTTAGTCCAGGATCCAACCTGGACTAGTTAATAAGATCTGCTGTTCAGAACTACGCTACTTCTCCACCTTCCTTGCACCACACTAACTACCTTATTGTATTGAGGTTTAATATCTTCGTTTTTGTTAAAGGGGTTCTAAAGATTTGGTATCAAATTAGAATTTTGTTTTCATCTCATAAGGACCAGGAAATCATCAAAATGATGCAAGCAATGGAGAGCAATGGGCAACTGGCCAATGCCTTTGTTCTTGTGATTTAATATGCTTGTGTTTCTGGGAATGTCTAAGAACCATTATGCCGGAGCAGATTGACTGATGATCACACCATACACCCTTTGGCTCCCCAGGTCAGCATCCCTAGAGACAAGAAGCAGTGACTTTCCAGGTATGCACAAAAGGATTATATGTGCAGAATGTCACAATGATGGACTGAAATGAAATTTACTAGGTAAATGTGCAATATGAGATTAGCACTCTGAAGAGATGGTACAATGCAGTATAAATTATCTATTGGATGTCAATCCCCAAAATGTGCAGTGAATGAACCAGTGTTTCGAAAGGTTTAAGTAATGTAGTATGGTTTTTAATTCTGTGTACCAAACAATGTGAACAAAATACACACTGTTCTCAGGTTCCTCAACCTTCTTTCATCCATCCAACATCCCCTGAATTGCCTTCAGAAGTCACTTTGCTTCAGAAGCAATCTGTGCCTACTAACACCTCCCTGAGAGGGTTTATCAATGTTTAAAAATGCTATGATGTATTAATCATCATACCTTGCCTGCTTCTGAAAAGGATGTAAGAGGGATGGTTTCACGTGTGCCACCCAGGTGTGGTACTTACTCTGAAATACCACGACAGCAATGGCAGCTCTTCAAACAGCCAGTTTGCCTGCCCTGGAGCTGTGCAGGTTGGACTCATTTGGGAGATGAACTGCCCTCTGGTATCAAAGAGGAAATGACTACAGATGGCATTAGCCAAAAAAAGTGGTAGATCATTTTCCAAAGGGAAAAAAATGCTGAAATGAACAGAATGAAGAAGTCAAAGGGTCCCCAACTCCCGGTCTATATTCTGACTTCTCTTTCATCTTTGCCACATCCCTGGAAGCCCAACCTGCCCATGTTAGTCCCTAAGATGTCCTCCAACACCACCTCATGTTTCTTCTGATCCTTTCTTCTCTTTCCCTTCTCTTCTGGCTGTGAGTATAATGACCAAGTCATTAGCATATGACTGAGGTATAGTTTCTCTGAAATTATAAGCCAAGGAGAATGATTTTACCTACTTAGCTAACACCCTAGAACTAACTGACCACAACAGTCTAGAGGCTACCTGTCACTATTTCTCAGGGGTCCTGCAAATGGGTTTGAATTAGTTCACAAATAGCTTTTGGAGCAGAATATGATTAAATAATTAAGGGGATCAAACTTATTTCTAAGAACATTTAAAAGATTGCAAAAAAGTAAAAAAAAAAAACAAATCAGCTTTCCACATATAAGTAATTAATGTTAAATTCTCATCCAGGCTCCTTTGACAAGCACAGGTAATTATTACAGATTTAAAAATTGCAATTTAAATATGTTCAGACAGCACAAAAGAATAGGCATTTTTTTACCATGTGCCCCAAGTCTGAGGAAATAAAGGTTTGATGGAGAGGTGATTGAAATGCTGAATTTTTTGATATGTCCCTGGTCCTGTAGCGTAGAACAAGTCATTATTCTCATGCTACAGGGCTATCTTTTCATGGGTTTCCTCATCCTTTCCGAGGGGAATGGCAATACATGTAACACAATAGTTATAGTATAATCCCTTCATATCAATGTTAATGCTTATGAAGCTGCATTCAAAATACAAAAGATGAGTCAGTCAATTTGTTATTTTATTATATCTTGTGTTGCATCACGGGTCTCATTTGCATTTGAACTGCTACCTTTGATGCTATCAGAGAAGGAAGTACATCTCTATAACAATGTCCCAGAGGCCAAGAACTTACATAATCACATCTGGATAACTGAATCCTAATGCAATGTAATAATCAAGAATATGAACGTAACACAATTCAAAACTTAGCCCTGGTGTTTATGGGTGAGAAACTTGACATCTCAGCTTCAGTTTCCTTTTATATAACAGACAATAGAGCTCTTGTGAGGATAAAATGGGATATGGAGCATGAGACCACATTCATGTAACTTATTAGAGTATACTGTTAGACTTGTTCTACTGTGTCACTAGTTATTGCTATTAATTTTTTATTGTGCCTAACATACAAATTAAACTATCTTAGGTTTGTTTGAATAGGAAAAAAAAAACAGTATATACAGGATTCAGTATCTGTGGTTTCAGGCATCCACTCGGGATCTGGAATGTATCCCTGTGGAAAGGGGTGGGGGACACTACTGTATTGAATAAATGTTAGCCAATACTTCTTAGCTTTGTAACACACACAAACACTAACAATAGTGACAACCCCCAGAACAGCAATGTAGCTCTACTTAATTATCAACTGCCTTGATGGTTTACTTTCATTTTCTTTGTCTCTGAAACTGGCACCTAGAGAGGAACAATTAGATCTTAAAATTTTCTGTGTTTTACACAGTATCTAGTATGACTCCAGGAATTCAGTACAGTCAGAATAAAATGGTTTTAATTATCCAATAATTCCTCACTATTACAATTGATCAAGGAGTAGTGCATATGGATTATCTCAAAGTCATGTAGCTGAGTTAAGCATCAGGGATTCAGAAAGTGTCTCCTAAGGAGCCAGCTGAAGGAATTAAAGGAACTCTGATTTATGAAAGATCCGAACAAAATTAGTAAAGTGGAGATTTAAATGAGTTGAAAACAAGTACCATGAATGATCAGAATAACCTTCAACCATAAATACAAATCAATATATGCCTTTAATTTCTTGCGTCAAATCAAGAATTTCTAGATTCTTTTGTAGTCTTCTATACTCTTCCTGCATTTTTTCTCCTGAGGAAAAGATATGTGCATGTCCCCAGACTTTGGGGGTACCATCTTCCTTTAAGAATGGGTGTTTATTGTTCCCAAATTCTATTTAAAGAATATTCCTGTGCAGAGACAGCATTCAATAACTCCAATTTAAGTACCCATGAACCAGTGTGCAAATAAATGTAGAAAATTTCTTGGAAGCATCATATTCTGAGTTTTAATTTGAAAGAATTGTGGGATGCAAGTTGGCAGACTAGAAAAAATAAGCCAGAGGAAAAAAGGGACCAAATTTAGCAAGACAATAGAGGAAGCCAACCCACTAGACATCAGAGTCTGGTGGCAGCTGCAGCATGTTCCCAACATAGCACCTAAAAAGCACCCTCCTTAGGCACAGGCCTGCTGCAGCCTTCTTGCAGGCAACTCTTGTGTCAATGAGATCACACACACAAGCAGTTTACTCGGCTTGGCTAACGACAACAGAAACTGCAGTCTGAAGTCATGTAAAATCAAGCTGCAGATTTTTTTTTTTAAAGTTACACAGTTTAATTACATTCAAGAACACACAGTAACTCAATTAGGCAAACAAAAACGTTTTGTTCATGTGGGACCTGCTTTAACAAGAGAAAAACATTCTTAGAATCCTTATATAGATTCGTACATAAATGGAATTACTAAAATTCAGAATCTTAGACTGATTATTTACACTAAATGAAGGACAAGGAGTATCATTTATTGAAGGCCAGCCAGCTACTAATGTCGAATCTCTAAAATGTTAGAAAAACACTGAATATAATAAATTCTAACAGCAAGGAATACAATTTTCATTATGGTGTAGTAGGAGGAATACAGAATACCTTTCTGATTTCTCCTCAGAGAAACAGGGACAAGGTTAAAGGTATTAAGGTATTTTGAAGATTAATAGTAAGGCATGTTCTAAAGGTTATACAGGAAACAAGGATGTGGGGAAGAGAAGCAGAAAAGTCATGCAAGTCATCCCAACCATCGGTACACCCTAACAGGCTAAAGGGTGTCACCGTGCAGCTGTGCAAACTGCCCATGATGGACTGTTAGGGACACCTGTCACACTGAAGTGTTTGTGAGTGAGGCCCACTGGAGGGATGCAGTACCTAACCTGTGAGATCCAGGTGTCTGCCCTGGAAGAGGAAGTCAGAATCTGAGTACAAGGTAGAAGTAAGGTCAGATCCAAGGACACAGGAGGACTGAGGAGTTTTCAGACAATTAGAGGCAGAGGCTGCAGAAATTCCTACAGTCAGAGGGGTGCTGACATCTTTCCTGGTAGGGTTTCCCTTAGCCTTAGTTGTGGCCAGAACTAATGGAGGTGCTTACCTGGCCTAGGTAACTCTCCATTTTTCCTAAGACTGGGACTCAGGAAAAAGACTTTGCTTATCTTTAGCAGGACAAGTTAGAACTCCAAAGCACCTTGTATAATTTCAAACCATTTCATTTTACAGAATATCATTAACATTTAGAAGAGTACTTCATAATCTCCAATGTGGGTTAATTACACCCAATTAAAAAAAATCCTAAATTAGGGACAATTTCAGATTGTTTATAAAGCTTCTTGTGAGAATTATATGACAGAAACATATCAAGAAGTTTACATAGTAGACTCTTAATGTTAAAGGGCAGAAGAAAAATTTCATTACCATTCAGACGAAATAGCTACATATTAATCTTTGCCAAGTAATATTTCATACTCATATATGATGTACAATCATAATAAGTGTCTCAACACTAAGTAGCATATGGCTTCCTAAGTTACAATATAGCTGCCACAACTTTCTACTATATTCTATATTCTACTTAGACATAAGAGAAGTCCCAGTTCTTAGTAAGCAAGGTTCACACATCATTTCTATTCTATAAATAGTAAAAAAGAATATGGTAAATAAACATTTAAATGTTATTGTGCATAAACAGTGTTTATAAAATAAATTCTCTGACAAAATAAAGTCAGAATAGAAAGTTCTGGTTAATTGAATGTAGTGACTAAAGAGCATAATCAATACATCTGGAAAACTAATAACCCCTTTACTAGAGAAATTACTAGAATATTAAAATCTTCAATCATTTAAAAAATATACTTCAGAATCTTGTTGCACATCAGTTTATATTTTAGATATTTGTAATTATAAGGAAAAGCAAGCTTTTACTCTAATAAACTGTTTTATGGCTTTCAGTTAAGAATAAAGCTTTTTACTAGAGATACATTTTGCTAATGTTTCTTTAACCCAAAGGAATACTAATCTAGATCAATGATTTTTAATGTTTATATTAGCAGCAAAATCCTTGCTTTCATAAAAAGCTTACGCAATAAGGCAATTCAACTAAAATTGATATTTTACTAGTAAATATATTCACATTTTCAAAAAGTTACTCATTTTAAAATCAGTAAATTAAAATATATTTTAGTATGACGAACTGCAAAATGTGAAATCAGGGGACAGAGAAAAGGAGAGTTGAACCTGCTTCAATACCAATACATTCATAAATTACATTTTACTTGCATAAGTCCATGAAGATCTTGCTTCACACCACTGAGAATTCATGTACAATTTTACAATTTTACTTCAAAAAAGATTAATTCAGGGCTACAAGCTTCTTAGAGCAAGAACTTTAAATCATGAGAAAAGTAGAAACTTCACCCAGAAAAGCACAAATTAAGCTTTGTTAGAATTTAAGTGCAATAACTTTTATGTAATATATTCCTAGTAGATATTCGTAAACAATTTTTTAAAAATTAAATCTCTATTTTAGTAAAATTTGTATCAAAATTTAAAGAATTCCTAAAGAACTTCCAAAAAAACCAAAGGTATATGTTAAAACAACTGATCGGTATTAAATCTGGTTTCTTTCAGATCTAATATGCTGATTCCATGTGGTTATCATGTCCCCATTGGGAGGAGTGGGAAAGAATTTGGAACTGTGGATCAAATATTTCTACAAAAAAATAAAATATAAAAGATGGTGACAATGACATTAAACAGAGATGGCAAACAAACTGCATTTAGAATCTCGGTAGGGAACACAAGTCTGTTAAGGGGACTGGACAAGGTTTACCGACTTATAGGGAGCAAATGTATGTGCTGGGAAACTCAGGAAGGGCGAGCTTTCAGCAGCATTCACAGCCTTTGGTAACCTTCTCCCCTTCAGCATGGGCTGGACCTGGTGACTTGCTTGCAGTGAAAACACACAGTAGAAATAATACAATGTCAAGACTATGACTTCTGTCCTCGAAGAATGCTCCTGAGCTCTTCTCATTTTTGCTCTAATGAGTCCAACTTCCTTGTGAGGAACTGCCGGTGTAGAGGCCCACCCGAGAAGGACCCAAGAGTGACCTTTGTACCATATTCCTTTAGAAAGTGAACCTTCCAATAACCAAGGGGGTGGGCTGGATGATCCCTCTCCCGGAGTCTTAGATGACTTCAACCGCAGCAGGGGCCGTGAATGAAGCTCTGTGAGAAGCTACCTGTAGCCAGAGGACCTAATTACACTGTATTTGGATTTCTGACCCATAGAAACTGACATAATGATGGTGGTTGTTTTCAACAGTAGCTGCATAATAGAGTGTCAACCAATTTTCCAATTTTTTTTTTAAGAGCAGGCTCAAATCTAGATTTAAGTGTATGAAATCTCCTATATTTTTAAAGTAGGAAACCAATTTATTGTAAATGTGTAGCACAGTAGAATATAACAAATATGAAAACTAAGAGGATAGGAAAATCCCATTTTTCTGCAGTACACTACCACAGGTAATGCCAGAGATGATGATCAAAAGTGAGCATTCATTGATAAATACATGGAAAGAAGAAAAAGTCTTCTAAAACAAAATAAAACAAACTACTTTTCCTTCTACTGATAAAGTGCAAATGTTGACAGAGATAGTATACTGAAAGGTTAAAAAATTCCCGTCCAAGTATGACAATTAATAAAATTAGAGGAAAACAATAACTGAGCAATTCACCAGATACCTTGAATCAATCAAAGTGCTCATATTAAGCCTGCTTAACATTCTGCTCATGTTTCCAAAGAATGCTAATAAGCAAGCACTGGATAAAACTCAAGGGATTATTTTTTTCTTTTTAAATTTGAAAGGCTATACTATGGTTAATATACATGAGTTGCAAACTGCTAGGAGAAAAAGGCCAATTTCTAATACCGAAATGCATTCAGGGATATAAGTCACACTAAAACATTTTAAGACAAAATGTTTCTATAAATTTGTGCCACAGAATTACCATAACATCATCTGCTGTATTACAGATGATGGCTAATCCTGTCTTACCCACTCTCTACATTCCATCTATCACTTCTCTGAGAATGAATCCCAAATAGGCCTTTCTATCCCTGGCCATATCCCTGAACTATAATCCTTCATCCCAAATTGTATTTTCTCTTAGCTCTCCTATTTCTTATTCAATAGCCATCTTTCTCCCAAGATTACCTCCTCCTACACCATTCCACCACAGCCATTTCTTTCAGTTTCCAAATCTGATTAGGTGTTCTTTAATTTTATTTCTTTAATTATCTTAAATATTACTTCCTTTATATTTCTACAAGAATGACACTGTTTTAAGACTTCACCAGCTAACATCCTAATCACTGTGTCATTTTCTTTCATTCTTTCCAAATATTTAATCCATTATTATTTATTTTATGCCCACAAACCAATATAGCACTCCTTAAAACATCACTCAATAGAATATCAATTATTGATAATATGATTAAATTGTGTACCACATTGCAAAAAATGCACTCACCACTCAAATTTTAACTGCCATAATGGAATGAAATAAACTAGGAGTTAATAGAGAGGACATCATAGATAACCAAAAAATTATGGTTAAAATCAATAATAACCAACTTCAATGACATGCAAGTTTATTAGTAAGTTTGTAAACATGAGATGTGGTCATCACTCAGTGGGAATCTAGGGTTAGCTCTCCTGGACAAAATTTGCTAATTATTACAGATAATATAATACAGATAATTTCTCCTCTGAAACCCTAGGTAGAATTTTGACAAATCAAATTTTTATGATTATATTTTCTTTTAAAATATCAGAAGTTCAATTCTACAAAACCAATATTAAGGAGATAATGCTTCATAAGGTTACTAGCTATCTTTAAACTTAACAGCTAGCAGTTAAATTTTCATATACTGAGTTCTCTAAAAATAAAACACACCTTTGTAATCTTCCTAATGTATGACTCATACTAAATACTTTAAAATGTGATGATGCTACAGATGAAAGGATCCCTTCATATGAAATTCTGAAGACACTTGCCAAAATTAGGCTCACCTAATTCCACTTAAAATCATATGAAAAAGAAACGAATGTCTGATGTTTGGTCCCTGAGACCAATAAACTGGGTTATTTGAAAGAATAAGCATATAAACTATTTGGAAAATGAGTTATTTTCTATAGGTTTATCATATACTGTTTTAAATATTCAAATTAATTTTGTTAATCCTTTTTGACAGGTAGGGTCTAATATCAGGCAGAATCTATCAGAATCTAGCATTTAGAAACTAGTTTTACACTGCAATACTAACATCTTTGAGCTTTTTAGAAGTTGAAAGACATTCATGCTCTTTTGCATGCAACTCTGCACAGAAAGGGAGCAGGAGCAGCAGACAGGTTCACTAAAGTCAAAAGTCACCATAGGGTTCATGAGCAGTCCAGAGGAAATATCCAAACTGATTGCAAAACAGAGAAGCCACTGGCATATTAACATACTCCAAGAAGACCATCAGATATTTCGTGGCAACCTAGTTTTGAAAAATAACTTGAAATATTAAAAATAATTTCTCATACCTAACAAGTGCAATCAGAATGGTTAGGACAGTGGCAAAAAGAATATGCACTTCAGAAGTAATCCCCCTGAAATGAGTACTGGTTCTGGCCTTCTGGATTCAAGTAATGCAAGAGTCCTTGTACCAGACTCAACTTCTTGCTGTTAACAAAAAATTTCTAAGGAAAATATTTTTTCATTGTTTGGAGATATTGGAGACTGCCCCAAAGTAAATAGGAAGTGGAAAAACCCCTCCTCTGGAAGAAGGAAGTGACACTGTGTAAGATCTCCATGTCCCAGTAGATCAGAAGAAGAAGAATGGGAGAGGGAGGAAGGGAGAGAAAAGGGAGGTACTGAGGAATGAATTGGCCCTATCATACTGTTAAGTTGTGCACATGTATGAATATGCAATGATGAATCCCACTCATGTATAAATATAATGCGCCAATAAAATTTTTTTCATATGTCTACAGTTATTCCTCTGAAAGCATCACTTATTCTTCCCAGATGAAGGCCTAGAACTCATGCAGAAAAGGCAATGAACTGAGGACTCAAAGGTCACAGTCTGAGGTTGCTGGTACTGTGTATAAATCCAGGTTAAAACTCCCTAAAAGATGGGAAATGGGGCAGGGGGGAGCCCCCAAAATATGTACAATCTCTCAAAATGTTTGGATGACTCCTAATTGTACATTTTCATGTTAAGGCTCCAAATTGCTCAGGGGGAAAACACACACACTCACACACACACGCACACACACATATACACACAGAGATGGAATGCTAAAAGGGCTGACCAGAAACTTCAGCTGCGGGCAAACTCAAAAAGCTTGGTAAATACCTCAGTCATCCTATTAAGTTTCTCTTTACTTGAGTAAAAAAAAAAAAAAAAAAAAAAAAAAAAAAAAAAAAAACTCACAGCTCATACTATCAGACTGAGGCAATTTAGGACTGACCAACAAAATCTGAAACCAAGTCTCCAGATCAAGGTGATCTACCAGCAGCTCAATCCTTGGCTAAATCAACACTCAACAACCTTCAGAGGGAAATGACAGAATGTGAAGTCTCCTCAGTGTGTCAACTATATCATTCAGAATATTGGTAGAAAAACATGATTATATGTGATTATATGACTCATGGTCCTATGTAACTTAAAAGAAACAGACCCAGTCACAAGGCATATTTTAGAATTTATGCACAATTAAAAAAAACTCTCAGATGATTGGTTGGATGACCAATGTTAAACTATTAGTAAAAGTGAATATATGAATAAAGAGATGGAGATTTGCCCAGTGGTTGGGGGGGGGTGCTGAGGCAGGAAGACTAAAGTTCAAGGCCAGCCTTATCAACTTCACAAGACCCTGTCTTAAAATAAAAAGTAAAAAGGGCTGAGATGTGACTCAGTGGTTGAGCACCGCTGGGTTCAACCCCAGTATAAAGAGAGAGAGAAAGAGAGAGAGGAAAACTATGAAAAAAACTAATGGAAATTCTAAAATGGATAAAAAATAGTATCTGAAATAAAACACTTATTGGGCTATGAAATAGCTCTTGACAAAAATTCAACACCATTTATGTTCTTATTAGTGCCTTATAATTTACACATAATAGTGAGATTTATTTTGACATAATCATGAAGTTTGCTCATTCTCAATCCCCAGTACTTTCCCATTCCTCTCCCCTGCTCTCTCCTTCAATCCCATTCCTCTACTCTACTGGTCTTCCTTCTATTTATTTATTACGTTTTAAATTGGTGCATTATAGTTATACAAAAAGTAGAATTCATTGTGAGGTATTCATACATGCATATAGCATAAGTTGGTCAATTTCATTCTATATTTGTTCCCCTTACCCATCCTTCATTCCTAACCTCTTGATCACCTTCCTGTTGATCACCTCCACTATTCTGCTTTTAATTTTCATGAAACCCCTTTATTTTTTTTCCATTTTTTAAAATTGGTGCATTATAGTTGTACATAATGGTGTGACTTGTTGGTACATATTCGTACAGGCACACAATTTAACAATATCATTTGGCCAATATAATTCCCCAGAATTTCCCCTTTTCCTCCCCTCTACCCTCCCCAGGTCCTTTTCGTCTCCTCTACTGATCTCCCTTTGATTTGCATAAGACTCTCTCCCACCTTTCTTTTCCATTTTCCTCTCTAGCTTCCACATATAAGAGAAAACATGACCATTGACCTTCTGAGTTTGGCCTATTTCACCTACATATTGTTCTAAAGTTCCATCTATTTTCCTGCAAATGATATAATTTCATTCTTATTATGGGTGAGTAAAACCCCATTGTGTATATATACCACATTTTCTTTATCCATTTATCTGCTGATGGACACCTAGGCTGGTTCCACAACTTGGCTGCCATAAACATATATTTCTAATAAAAATTATTGATAAAGAGAAATAAATGGATACACACACTCTCCCTGAGTCTCAGTTAAAATCTTACCTTCTGGGAAAAATTACTGACTTTTCTACTAAGGCCAAGAAGAAAGCAAGGATGTCCAATTTTCACTATTTCAATACTATTTAACTTTGCAGTACAGGGATTAGCCAATAATATACTTGCGCATGAGAAAGGAAGAAAGCTATCCCTACTTGTAGATAGCATGATAGTGCAGACCTATAAATGCTTAGAGAATAATAAAACTCACATGATAAAAGAACTAGCCAAAACAGTAAATTTAAAGTTTTCTTTATAGGGTGTTAGAAGGTGAAAATGGGAAAATTCAATACACAATAGCAGCAAGATAAATAAAAATAAGGTTAGACAACTTCAAATATCTTCAAAATATTTATGACATTATAGCACCTGTAAAACACATGAATAGACTTGCATAAATTTAAAACATCCCCTATTGTTTCATACTCAGTTTATTTTTTCTTGCTCTTTAAATATAAGCCCCATTCCTCTCCCAAGTCCAGTTGAGAAAATAATAAAGTCTCAAATATCAAGATGCAAGATCTCTTTGAAGTTATTAGTGTAATCACAAAACAATTTTTCCAGAACCACACAAGTTGATACTACATTCAAATAAAAAAGTTAAGCAACAATACTAGAAAAACAGTTTAAAAGAACAACTATGAGAAAAATAAACCTCTCCCAGATACCTAACTATAATACAAAGCTGCTGAAATATAATACAAAATTAAACAAGTGTGAATACTGACATATGAAAAGACAAACCAATAGAAAAGAGTAAGAAGACTTGAAATAGATCCAACAACTTATGGAAATTTAACATATGATAAAGGTAACATCTCAAACTGCTGGGGCAAATATACACTCTTAAATAATGTGGGGACAATTGTACAGCCATCTGGAGAAATGGTAATATTGGATCTACTCCTCATACCATATACTAGAATAAACTCCAGATGTATGAGAGATACAAATTTTTAAAATGAAACTATGCAAACACTAGAAGGAAAAAATAAGTGAATTCTTTTGCAATCTCAGTGCAGGATATGCCTTTCAAATATGATACCAAATCTGTATTCGATAAAATTATATATAGTAACTGACTATGTGCAGACAAAATATTTAGTGCGAATAAAAAATACCATATTAAAAGAATGAAAAGACTGCCCATACACTGCAAGTAAATACATGCTAATCGTATTTCTGAAAAAGAACATATGTCCAGAAAATATACAGAATGCTCAAAATCAGTATTAAAATGAATGAATAAAAAAAATGGGCAAAACAGTTAACAGTTTATCTCATTATGGTAAAAGGAAGAGAAGGAGAAGGAGAATGAAGAGGAAGAGGAAGAAGAGGAAGAGGAGGAAGAGGAAGTACATAGGAGGAAGGGGAGGAGGAAGAAGAGGAAGAAGAGGAGGAGAGAAATACTAAGTCATGTGCTGGAGGAAAATGAAGTAATGAACACTGATGATGTGAATGCAAAATTGTAAGGCTAGTCTGGAAACAGTTTGGCAGTTTCTTATTGAAGAAGAAACCTACCATATGATGCAGCAATGCCAGCTCTAGGTGACTTAAAAATCAGCATACTACAGTAACACAGCCACATCAATGTTTATAGCAGCTCAATTCACAATAGCTAGACTGTGGAACCAACCTAGATGCCCTTCAACAGATGAATGAATACAGAAACTGTGGTGTTTATACACAATGGAATTTTATTCAGTCATAAAGAAGAATGAAATTATGGTATTTGCTGGTAAATGGATGGAGTTGGAGAAGATTATGCTAAGTGAAATAAGCCAATCCTCCCAAAAAAACAAAGGCCGAATGTTTTTCCTAATAAGTGGATGATGATATATAATGGGGGTGGGGGGTAAGAAAAGAATGGAGGACCTTTAGATTATGTAGAGTGGGCATGGGGGTATGAAAGATGGTGGAATGAGACAGACATCGATACCCTATGTACATGTATGATTACATGAATGGTGTGATTCCACATCATGAACAACCACAGAAACAAAAAGTTGTACCCCATTTGTGTACAGTGAGTCAAAATGAAGTCTGTAAAAATGAAAAAAAATTTTAAAAGAATATTAAAAAGTAACAAACTACTGACTCACAGTAACAATGAATCTTAACTAATTGTGTTAAGTGAAAGATGCTAGATTCAAAAGCATAAATATTGTATGATTCCACTTATCTAATACCCTGGAAAAGCAAATTTATAGGGTTACACTCAAGATCTTTGTTTTCCAGAGGTGCAGAGATGGGGCAAGGAACAGACTCTAAGGTGGGGGTAGGATGCGTTCTGTGAAATGGGATTGTCTGCGAGAACTGATAGTGGATACAGGACCTTCAAAAGCCTTATACAACTATATACCACAGACTTTTCTGTATATGTAAATTAAAACAAAAATAGGTTATAGAGAAAGATGGAATTGCAGAATGACAAATTAATCGAACTAAACTATAGATGAATCACAATCACAAAGAAAATAGGGAATAAAAGTGACCAAAGCATCTTTGAAAGTGTTTTAATTGAACACTATAAGGCTAAAGACAAAAAAGGGTCCACACACCACCATTCTCTAGTTGGTAGTTCTTTTAATGTTACAGTTTAATATTTCTGAAAATAATTTTATATATGTGTGTGTATATGTGTGTATACATACAAACACATACATGTATTGTGTACATATGCATATGTATACATGCATGCTAGGGTTGAACAAATGTATAAAACACACTGTACTAAGAGACAGATTTATCATTGGCAGAAAAAGTAACTACACCTAAAGAAAAGGGGAAAGCTAGAATAAACTCAGAGGCTTTGGGCTAGAGTGGGATGTACCCCCGTGGACTCATGGTTTTGTTACAAACACATCTACACAGATGCGTAGTGTGTGAGAATGTGAGTTGGTTTACACCCATGTTGAGAGGAACTAGAAGTAGTGGCAAGTCTGGAGCAATGAAGCACACTTAGCAACCCGATCTTTATTTTTAATGACCATTCTCCAACAAAATGGACAGGGCTCCTTGCTGATGACAACAGGGAAAATAGAGTTCAGAGAGGAAGGAACCTGGCAGAACAAACTTACCCAAATCTAAGTTAACACTGCTAGTAACATGGCACGGTATCATCATGTACTCCATGATGTGTCACTGGGAAGAGCACTTCACCTCTGTACTGTCTTACACAATAGCACACAACCTCAATCTATTCACTAGGAAGTGTCAAATGAGCCCAAATCGAGAAACATTCCACAAAAGAAGTGACTAGTACCGTTCAAAATCGCCAAGGTTAGGAAAGACAAAGAAAGCCATTGAACTATCAGATTGGAGAAGACGAGGGAGATGTTCTAATTAAATTCAATGTGAAATCCTAGTTAGGATCCTGGAAGAGAAAACAGACACCAGGAGAGAAAAAAAAAAAAAAAAACAGTAAAATTTTAATGAAACCTACAGTTTAGTTAATAGCATACACCAATGTTAATTTCTTAGTCTTGGCAATTTTTATTTTTATGTGAGATAAATGGAAACTGAGAAAAGGATATATGAACATTCTACTAATTCTGTATCTCTTCTTTATTAAAAAAATACCATAAACAGTCACAATTCAATTGGCAAGTTTAGAAGAAATATTTGAGGGATGCTTGCGTGGAAGAAGGAAGATACAAATATGAAATGAAGGAAAGTACAGAAGAACCTGGTGAGATTCATATTCCATCTCTGTCCATTACAATAAGCCTCCAATTAATACCATCCCGGTGGCAATGAGCACATTTGACATCCAAAATTAGTCTCCTATCATGGCATTTCCCTTTAGAGGGGACCAAGGACCCAGGAATCTTTGAAGAAATGGAAGAGTCCAATGCTGCAGTAAGGGAAATAGAAGAGCTTGTGCCACTGTTTTCTTTTTAATAATCTAGATTGGACCCGGGGGTGCTTAACTATTGAGCTGCATCCCCAGTCCTTTATATTGTTTTATTTTGACACAGAGCCTTGCTAAGTTGCTGAGGCTGACCTTGACTTTGCAATCCTCCTGCTTCAGCCTCCCAAGTTGTTGCTATCACAGGTCTGCACCATAGCACCCTTCTTGTGCCATTTTTTATTCCAGAGAGTAAAGAAGTTGTTGCAAAACTTGATGGAGGTATTTCAAAACAATGAAGACTCAGCATGAATTTTCACTCACTGATCATACCTGGGACAATTTGGTAATCAAAATAAATGAAAACCGTTTATTATGACCTATTGAATAAAACAAATCTATTGTTCCATGTTGATTAGAGAGAGTGGAGGAATTCTTACACATAACTGATAAATATGGTAGAGTTGGAAATCTGCCATTTTTAAACCATCTTAGAAAAAATTAATTGGGGCCTGGAGCTATAGCTCAGTTGGTAGAGTGCTTGCCTGTCAAGCATAAGGCCCTGGGTTCTATCCCTAGCACTGCAAAACAACAACAACAACAATAATAATAACAACAACAACAACAACAATAATACTTTGGGCAAGAAATCAATGGACATTAAATCTACCAGATGAAAAATAGAATATTTGCATGACCTTTACACATCTTTCACAAGTTGCTCATTAATTGCAAGGGAAAAGAGTAGCTATATTAGAAATGAAAAAGTTAAAACCTTTAGAAGAAAACAGTTTCAGTTCCATTGTGATTCAAAGATTTCACAGGATTCAAAATACACCACCTAAATTGTAAACAAGCTTTAATAAAAAATTAAGAACTGTTGTTCATGACAAAAACTACTAAGAAAGTGTAAATGCATGCCACAGACTGGGAGAAAATATTCACTAACTATATATCTGACAAGTGATTTATAACCAGAATATATAAAGAATTCCTGTGACTCAGTAACAAGAAAATGAACACTCAAGCTTAAAAATGCCAAGATTTGGATAACCATCCCTATGAAAATACATGAATATACGAAAACTACATAAAAGATGCTGAAGATTATTAGTTACAAGGGAAATCCAAATTAAAATCATGATTGCACCATTCACAAGAATGGCTCATGCTGAAAAGATCAATAAGATAGAAAGTTGGCAAGATGTGAAGCAACTGGAACTCAACTTTCTCAGTATACTTTGAAATGTTCAGTGCATTTTTCTTAAAATATTTGCCTATTAAAATTTAACTGCACACTTAAATATATTCTCAAAAGAAATGCAAGTATATATATCCTTAAACAGAGTTGCACAAGAATATTCATAGTAGTTTTGCTCATAATATCCCCAAATTGGAAACAATGCCTATCAATAGATACACAAATGATGATGCTCATATAATGGACTATTATTCATCAATATAAAGGAATCAATTATTGATACATAAAGAATGAATATCCCAAGTATCAAGATGTACACATAAAATCTGCATTTCATTGCATGCAAATTAATACCAATTTTTTTCATTTAAAAAGCAAATGTCAACGCTTCTTGTTATGCCCATTTTTTACTGTAGTTCTTGCATCTGTCTCTACTGATCTAGGAATTTTTTTTTACCAAGAACTTAAGTATCTGCTGTTTCTCTGGGCTAACTTTAAGAAATAAAACAAAATTAGGCATTGGGCCTAATTAGCCTCCATCAGCAGCATACTAAACCCATATCTGATTACCCACAGGGAACTCAAACTCTACGAAGGAACCAGTGCCACTAACAGCCATTGTAAACCAGAAAAATATAAGAGAAAAATTCTAATTAAGAAGAGGAACTTTCTGAGAAGGAGAGGAGTCATTGAATATGAGTCAAAGGAAGCAGAGAGGAGATCACAGGAAAAAGGGCTGGTCTCAGATACACTAATAGAAGATGTGAAAGATGAGGGACAAAACCATCTCCATCTTGGTATCTGGACTGAAAAAGAGTCAAAGGGACAACCACTAGCTGTGTGCACAAGGGATCAGAGTGAGTGTAAAGCACCTTTCTGCTTTAGGAGAACTACACCAATGAGGAAGGTGCTGTCAAGTCAGAGACTCCTTTTCTAACTTCCTGGGTATGGGTATGGGTATGCTCCCATCTCTTTGCAAAGAAATGTGGCACAAACCATGAGCAAACTCCAATGTGAGAAACTGACATTTCTGACATATGGGGAAGTCTTGTTACTAAGCAAATTCCTAAAGATGTGGGGGAGAAGGTGAGGTCCCTATAAAGAAAAAGGAAGTCATGTATGAGAACTTTATATTCTGCTTTTCACAAGACAACTCCAATGAATTCCCATTGTTCAATATCACACCTGGTTGAGCAATTTGGTGGTTCAAAGATATCCCCACTTGGACAATAAGTTATAAGGTCATGCAAGCATGATGTTGCTAAGAAAGTTTACCATGATGGATGTACAAATGTCTGATATCAAATAGGAATTTAGTTAGTATCAGTTGCTTCTGAAACTCTCCTTGGAATTCTTTTTCTCATTAAAGCCCTGTAAGCACGTGCATTTTTTCTTCCAGAGTTGGCACTTTCGACTTTTGTTTTCTGCCTGGGCACTAGAGGGTCTTTGTCCATGGCTTTTACCTTGATCTGTTCAATTTCTTTCTTTTTTTTTTTTTTAGTTAATTTACTTACTATTACTGAAGTGCACTATTATCAGGAATAGGAGAGAATGGTGGATTTTTAAATTTATGAAATTTTGTATGGATATTACAGTTATACAGTTTTAAATCTATAAACATATTTTGGATTAAATAACTTAATTTTTACCTACTAGAAAATAAATTCAACTGCAGCTTCACATGATTTTTTAAAAAAACTAAAAATTAAAAATGTTATATTTTAATAGGTTAAATTTAAAGATTATGTGACTTGATTTCTTATTTCTTGAAAAGTTCAAAAGGATACACACACATATACACACACACATTAATGTGTTGCCCTTTGTTTGAAGAAAAAGTTAAAATAAATGACACTCTTGAGTTTAAGGTATATTCTCTTTCATAGGAAAGTGTCAAATTACTTAGAATAAAATGTGTCACTGGCCATGATTATTAACAATTTCAAGTTATAGGCCCATAAAGAAAAATTTCTTTTTAAAATTTGCCCTTATGGTAAGAATTTAAGAATTACACAAACACATATACTTCAGTGAGCAATAGTGGTAATAACTCATTCCAATATATAATGATTATTCAAAGATTACAGAGAAAAATTTGTGTGGTTTATTAGAAATTCATTGCCATATTTTATTAAAAATTGCCATGTGTATTTGACAATTTTTTTCCTGGTTTTTGTGATTACCTTAAAATAGCAAAATTCTATTACTTGTCTTTATATTCCCAGGTAGTTATTACTGTGCTAAGTACTTCACAAACATATTTAATTCTCTAAATAATTAAGAAAAATATTTTCTCATTTTTACAAATAGAGAAACTGTTTCAAAATTTCTTCAGTTATTAACTTTGATAGTTTTATAGTTGACTTTTCTGAAAACAATTATTTTTATCAGATAAGAATGTTAGCCATTCCTAGAATTGGCTTATTGAACCTGTTTCTGTGATGTTTCCTAAATAAAGCTATTGAAGAATAGTAAGGTTAACCAACATGGGAAATTGAAACAGCTAAAACATCCTATGCTTGAAATTCCAGTTTCCTGGACTTCTGGGGCATAACATATTTGATAAAATCAGATATATTATATACTTCAGAAAAATACTTATTTTCTTTGAAGACTGGCTTCTCTAATAGTGCTTCAAATTAGAAAGAAATAATATAAATCCAGAAAAATATCTTAGATCAGTATCATGATGGCTCTGAAATTACCTGAGAATCCAGATAAAATTTATACCAATATTTCTGACTGAGGAAAATTTAAAAAGCATGTATTCAATATTAGGAACTCATACTGTATTGAATTCTCAATAGAATAAAGATTGATGGGTAGAGAGAAAGGGAACGCTACATTAAAACACCATGAAAATGTATATTTCTAAGGCTTCCCCAAAGCTGAGCAGAGTAAGACTCATGGAGCAACTCACAGTTAAGAATGCCAAGGAAGAGAAATTACATTAAGGAGATTTCAGCATGGTGTTTGGAAAATAAGCTTCTTTAATGGAACACGGCTTCAGATGTTTAAAATCTGAAACATTCTACATCAGTATAATATATTGACTATGAATTTGTGAGAAACAAAACATAAATCAAAACATATATTTAAAGTTAATGTTCTTTCATAGGTTCATTTAAACATGATTACAATAAAAATTTAAATGTCTTTCTTTTGACTAATGTGAGAAGGTGTCTGGAGGGTAGCTTTTTTTCAATGTTGTGGAATGTCTCTCTTACATGATTCTTATGCTGCTGCTATAGAACTAGGACCTGCTCAGTCCTCTTGAACAGACTACCCACTACTCCATTCCTCTGTTTGACTCTGAAAGAAGGAAAGTGATAGCCTGGAAGCCAGGGATCCATCACCATACACATACAGCATTCATACAATAGCATATGTGTAGCACACATATATGAACCTCAAAAATACCCTGCATGGAAACCACAACATTTACTCGTTTACCAGTGGTACTCATTATCTACTATCATAGGTTGAAGAACATGTCAAATTGACTTTGTTTTTCATTTTCCTATTCATCATTTTTCCTATCTGGAGAAATCATCATGAGATATGTCCACAAATGAGCAAACAGCGTATATAGTCTACAAAAAGGAAAGTCATAATTTGCACACTTTTTCCATTCAATTTGTTAAAGCTTTCTATGTCAATTGCTGATCAATAGTAACGTGAGGATTGTGGGTAATTACAAGAAAATCAGTTTTGCAAAAAACCTGTGTCTCCATTTCCAAACTTTTCAAACTGTTTCCACTGGATCCCTAGTTTAGGAAAGTTCAAAGAACAGTACAAATTCTAGAATTGCAAACAAATTTCCAGGTGTTGTCTGATGAGTTGCTGAATCTAGCAGGGTGATTACTACTTCTTTGACTAAAATTTTACTTGTACATAGGAATATTTATGGGGCCTTAATTTTGCATTCTTAATTTGATAGAATTATTAAACTGCTGACATTAAGATTGTCACACTTTTCCTCACATATTTTTCACATAAACACTTGTCAAATATAGTTGACCCAGTTCAGTGCTTTTTCATTGAATTTCGAATTTTTCCATTCATTCTAGTTTGATTTATTTTGCTCATTTGTGGGTTTTTTTTTTCCATCTTACTTCATATGAAGTAAGAACTTCATATGAAGTTACCTACTGTCATTGAACTTCAAGTTACTTAAGAGTTATGTCACCCCCTAAATTTAATAAACCTTTAATAAACGTTGTCTTTAATCAGATAGCCCCAAGGATGTGTTCTTCTCGTGAGAACATTTGAAACTTCAGTGATAACAGAGGAGGAAGATGTTGGAAAGGGATGATGATTTCATATACATGTTTGTGATCAGGCCATAATAATGACTACCTCCACACACACAAAGTATCTCTAAGACTTTGTAGAAATTAGGAATAACTAAAAACAAAGGATTTTTTGTTTTGATTCAGAATTCAAGGTTGAAAAGGCCAAAAGTGTGACAGAGTCTCATTGGGTGACCTTTTTTTTCAATAAGTAACCCTTTGAAAGGTGAACCTGCTGAGCAGGCCCAAAGTTAACATGAAAATATTTTTTCTGTAGCCAATTTATTTGGTCTCTTTATATAAGATCGCTGGAACTAGGAAGTACTGGATAATGAAGTACAATCAGAACTTTGGATTTATTATAACTATCCGGCTCTCCCCACTAAGAAAAAGTCACCCTTAGTACAGATTAGATTAGATACCCAGTGTTCAAGCTGTAATTGGACCCACATTAACAAATTTAGAGTTCATTGCTAGGTTGTCTTTGTTTTCCTTTTTCTGAAAAAATGATTCTGTAACTAAAATAATCACTGAAGATGAAGAAGGCAATGATAAATGACAAAGACTAATTTAATCTATATATGTAATAAGTAAAAACTTGATATTCAGATTGTTTCTAATTTAAAAATCTATATATAGGAGAAAGAATAAACCATGCTATTTTAGATAAGAAAATGCTATAATGCAGTGAAAAGTGATTGATATATGTATATATAAGCAGATATTCAAAATAAAATGTTGAGCAAGAAACAGTTTGTGAAAAGATACATATAGGAAGCTATGATTAAATATTTTAAAAATCCAAATTACAATTTATTTTTAGTGTTATATACTTAACATGGAAAGATATGCTTAAATACCCTGAAGAAAAATAGCAAGTTCAACAATAAAGATTATAGGAAGGGAGGTATGAAAAGGAGAGAGAAATAGAATTAGGAAGTTTTTATGGTGAATACTATACAAACAGATGCACATTATTCATTTTACCATTTTATATATTATAAAACTCCATAATACAGAACACAATTGTAAGATTTTTAAGGAAATCTCCTTTAAAATATCTCTTCTAAAAAATAATAAAAATAAAAAAAATAAAAAATCTCTTCTAAATACTCCAAAAGCAACCCTACATACACTGTAACTTCAGATATTCATTGTAATGAACAATGAATTAAAAAAAGAAAAACCTGGAAATAGCATAGAGCTATCACTGAGACAACTGAAAATGATATTTCCTGATTATACTCTTTTGGGGGTGATTTCCTGGTAAAAATAGGATATGCTGTCATAGTATTTGACCTACGAAGTTAATGCAATATACTTAGTACTGGCGTCACAACATTAACAGGCAGTTGATCTCATGGTGCACATATGGAAGAAGGCATTTAATTGAGCATTACTCATCCTGAGAAGCAAGCCGGGCACAAGTCCTCAAGAGTTAAACACTTTCTAGTATATATTTTTCTTCAAAAAACAAGGAAATATGTCCTGCCATGTCTCCTCCAACTTGCGGGTTCCCATCTGACCTATGTGCTCCTAGACTGTTCTTCAAATATCTAGACTTTGCCTCAGACAGCACCAAAATCCATCCGGTGCTGGAGATCATAATCTTTCCTACCTACAAAGGTCCCTTTCCTGCCCCTCTTCCAATGGAGCTTCCAAGCTGTGCCTCAGGAGTACCTGCCTCCCTACAGGTCTCCTGGAGTCAAACCAACCCAGCATCCAAACCACTTTGTTCATAGTGTAAATATCAGGCCCATCACTTACCACCCAAAGCAGAATCTCAACTGATACTTGAATAGCCAGATGGACATCAGTCCAAAGCACATACCTGGCTCTGGGTTCTTAGCACTTGTTCTATCTACTAGAAATAGTCTTCTTTCTTCTCCCACTCCCTTCACATTTATCCTTCAATTTACAGTTCAAATGCTACCTCTAGGATGCCCCACTCTCCTCCACCACCACACAGGTGTTCTTACTACCCCTGCCTATCTCAGCATTCTTCACACTATATTTTAAATGCTGTTTAACTTTCTGTGTTACAACATACTATAAACCCTGTGAAGGCAGGACCTGGGCTCCTCTTGATAAGTTATATCTTTAGTGTCTGGAACTGTATCTGACATTTAGCAAGTGCACAATAAATAAGTAAATGAGGAAGTGCATGAATTAGAGAGGTGCAACGTCATTGCTGTGCCCTAGCTTTTCCTTCTCACCTACTGTCCACATATTTTTCCGTGGCAAGCATGACAATACCAGAGTTAAGGGCAAGGGCCCACAATCAGGCCATCTTATCACTCATCATCTTGCCTTTGTTATTTCAACCACACATGGTTCTGTTTGTCCTCCAGGATTGTTTGAAGATTAAACAGAGCACTTTGAATAGTGTATCTTCTGGAATAAGTGTTTATTATACTTGATAAATAACTGTATTATTTTTATTAAGATCCACTGTATCCAATTCTAAATTGAAAACCAAGTTACTTCTTTATAAACATTTGACAGTTTTATGAAATAAAGTCCTCCTCAATGTTGAGGACTGTCCAGATGCACGAATCATCAACCACATATATTGATGAATAGAAAGCTCCAAATGCCCTCAATCATGGTAGTTTCCAGCTAGAAAGAAACTTAGGAAATACCAGGCTCAATGTTAAAAAAAAAAAAAAAATGAGTGATTTGCCTAAGCCACAGAGGGTTGACAAAGTTGGCCCCAAACCCAGCTCTTCTGCCTCCCAGTCTTTCTACAACTCCTGGTCTCTCACCTGCAGTAACTTCTGACTTCCTTAAGGGACACTTATCTACAGTAGTTGAAGTCCTTTGTTTTATCCACAGGTTTTACTCTCTCCAGTTTTGAAATTTTTTTTTCACTTTTTGCTGACATTTGAGATTTTTTTTTTTAAGTTCTTATAAATCTTTTAATCTTTACATAATGGAAGAGGTAGAAGAAAATGAGAGAACTGGGTAGTTTGTTCAAGGTAATAGAATAAGTGATAAAACCACAATACAAAGCTGGGCAGTTTGATGTCAGAGCCTGTGCTTTCCTTTTATTTATTTATTTATTCATTCATTCATTCATTCATTCTTTCATTCTTTCATTCTTCATTCATTCGGTCAGTGCTGGGGAATGGACTCAGGGCCTTACCTTGCATGTGCTAGGCAGATGCTCTACCACTGACCTGCACCCCCAGCCTGGAACCTGTACTTTTAATATTTACTGTTCTGCCTCCCAAATGACTTGGGGTTATATACATTCATTCACTTATTGTCTCTTTTCCTCTATTTAGCTACCATTTTGGTTTGTCTGGCTCTCTCCAGTTCATTTTCCACAGAGTAGCCTGAGTGATGATAAAATACGTAATGCAAGGTCTTACCAACAACACCCACTGTCCGTAACTCCAGGGTACAGGCAATGGGGAAGAACAAGCCAAGTTGTATCAGGTCATGTAGAAATCCAACTATGAGACAACTCATCCTGCAACCAGAGTAGGGCCCTTGATAAAGGTTGTTTGCAGATGTCGCCCTCTCAATTCCTGTATTTTTCCAGTTGGCAGACAATACCCATACTCCCTGCATACCAGTGACCTGCATATGCATTAGGTATGCCGTGTTCTTGTGATGTTGCCTTTGCTTTGATTTATAGATCCAGAGCCATCCTTTATATTAAATTCATGACTCTAAGCTCACTGTGGATTCTTTAAACAAGCTTCTGATGAGGCCTGCTTCTTAACCTCTGAGACATTTATAACTAGGCATTTTCCACAGTTCATTTATCCAAATATAATTTATCCTTAAACAGACTTTTAAAACAAAGCAATTGTATTTCAAAAGATACCTGAATAATAGTTAACCAAAGAGATGGCTTATCAACTTTTCAGTTCATCCCATTTTTTTTTTATTATCAACTTAAACAGATATTCTTTGTAGTACTTTATCATCAATCTTGAGATGGCCCTGGAACTAAAACATCTTATCCTACTTATTTCTAATTTATCCTCTGTCACAACTGCCACCAAGAGAATACTTGTATCCAATACAAAAGTCTCCAGTTAAATAAAGGGCCTTGGTTCGTATTTCTGTTCCTGTGTTCTTGAAAATCTTGTTTTCCCATGGTTCCCATGATGTGGTAGAAATAAGTAGAAACCTTGATTCATTGAAACTACAAATATCCTTTGTGGCTCTTTTCCCAAATAGTTTAGCCTGAATAGCAGAGATACTATTTGTTTTATATTCATTGTCATGTTTATCTTTGAGCTGCTAATCTTTCTTAAACTCCTAACAACTTCTTTTCAGTTGTGTCTCAGTTTCAAATTGAGAGAATGAAACATTTGTCATCTCTTCCCATGTCTCTACCTTCCAACCTCATAGTACAACTGTATTTCATGGTTCCTGATATTGAATTGTGTTGTCCAAAGAGATGTGACCAATTCCTAACTCCTAATACCTGCTAATGTGAACTGATTTGGCAAGAGTGTCTTTGAAAATGTAATTAGGTTAAATTGAAGAGTTTAGTGTGAGCGCTAATTCAATGCCTAATTTGCTTAAAAGAGGGAAACTTGGAAACAGTCTCACACAAAGGAGACTAGGTAAAGACAGAGGCAGAGATTGAAGTGATGTTTCTATAGCCAAGAAATGCCATGAATTGGCAGCCACCACCAGAAAGTAAGAGTAGATTCTCAGACTTCCAGAAGGACCCAAACATAGCAACACCTGGAAGTCAGACTGGTAATACAATCTGAAAGAATGAGTTTTTGCTATTTGAAGCTACCTAGTTTGTGGTCATTTGTTATGGTAGCCCACTGCAACTAGTACGATCCCCTTGTGGTATTTTGGGGCCATATGACTACTTCTCTCCAATATAAGAAGTGTGTAACAAACACATGAAATCCTTGCAGGCAAGAGCAATTAACTTCCAGTGGGAGACCCTCCAAACCTCTTTACCACTGACTTGGACCTCTAACAACCTACAATGGATATGGATGTATTGCATAATCTAGATTGAAACCTCTGGTGTTACAAAACACTGACATTTAGATATTTTTACTTTGGTAAAGCAAAGACTATTATTTTCCCCCCAAGGCTACATTGCTATGATATCCTCTAAAAGGATACAATATGCTGACAAAATTTAAGATTTTTTAATAGACAACTAAAACTTATATTAAGGTCCAAATGATCTGAACCACTGCACTTAGAAAAAACTACAGTTCAAGAAAAAAAATCTGCTACCTAGTGGCTTATTAGACTTAATTGTGTTCTCATTCCTAAAGAAAAACCAGAATCATGAAATTTCAGGGAATAACCAGTGGGTACAATCAAGCCTAGAGGGTGACACCATTTAGCCAATGGAAACAGCAACATTATCTGTGGCCTGTGTTTTTAACTGAACCATTTCTGCATGCAGTTTGTGAAAACTTTAGTGTCTCTGTATTATGGGATGGCAAAATAGAGAAGTGGTTAGGAGGATGAGCTTGAATTCAAATCCCAGCTTCTTCCCACCTATGTGGACATGTTTACTACACTTAGCTAAGTCTTCATTACTTAGTTATCATGAAGTTTTCATGACTATAAAAATAAGGGTAATAATTTCATTAGGTTGCTGTAGAAATTAAATGAGAATTCATGGGAACTATTTGGGTTGATGTCTGGCACACAATTATTATGAACACCTATAACTTAACTTCTGACATAGAACAAAACAGAGTTCTACCATTTTCTTTATATTACCCATACTTAGTTGAATCTTTTTACCCTCTTTTGTATCCCCTCTCTGAACCCCAAACAGAGAGGTAAGGAAGCAGAGACCAAAACATGATTAGAGTAAGTAGGAACAAGAAAACTCCCCAGAACAGCTTTCGCCAAACTATGAGCTTGATGAGCTCCATGAAAAACAAATCAGTGACAAAGGACAGCAGGATATCATTGAGAGCGCCCACTCACCAGCAAATCCTGTACTAAGAATCATCCCCACTACTAGGTGTGTTCACTCAGAGAATTTTTAAAAAATGAACAAACTTTAGATTACGTAGAGGGAAATGAGAGGAAGAGGGGGCAGGGGTATGAAAAATGGTGGAATGAGAGACATCATTACCTTATGTACATGTATGATATGAATCCACATCATGCACAACCCTAGAAATGAAAAGTTATTCCCCATTTGTGAACAATGAATCAAAATGCAGTCTGTAAAAAAAAAAAAAAAAAGATAAAAAAATTAACATACAACTCAGTTACAATTTATCTCCTTGACCTATCTTTAAACATTGCAAGCTTTACTTCTTGCAGAATCACTATTTCCTGTGTAGTCTGTTATTTCTAAAGAAGCAAAAGGGACTATGTGTGAAGACAATTTCATGTCATTAATCATCAAACCAAAATGGTAATGGTTCCTAAAAAGCACACTCCCATTCTTCAGGTGCCATTGTCTCAAACAATGAGAGATGCGTAACTTGACAAAGAACCAAAGCTCAAGGATAAGCAGACATGTTGTACTGTACTAAATTCACAGCAATCAAAGATAGCAGTACTCTCCTCTCACACTGGCTTCAATTCGTATCCATCAACAATTTCTGGTCCAGCATCTAATTAACAACAATATGCATTAGCCAGATGTTTTGCAGGAATTAGGAACACTGTCTGCAGTCATGTCACACACCAAAATTAACAGGCCTTCCCTGCAATACAGATTGTGCCTTCCACTCACTGCAGCTATGCCCTAGTGGGTCTGCCTGCCTCATACCCAAGTAATACACTTTCTTCAAAAGAAATGCACCTTTTTCTTTATTCCCACCTTTTTTTTAAAATCATATAGAGAAATTCAGAGCCAAAAAACTCTTCAGTTTTTCCTATGAATCTGTTGCAAAGGCTAGTGGTTCCAAAAGCACTTACGAAGCAATATGAAAGATGATATTCTATATTTCAAACAAATTCCAACTTGGTCAAAATGGTCTAGATTACTCACTCCATATTTTCTTCCCAAGTTGTAATGCAATGACCTTGGGGAATACAGAAAGTGAAGAATTGAGAATATAGTGGGAGTAAATTTTTTACTATATAAAATTGCTTTTACTATGTAAAAGAACACATTTCCTCAATAGAACCTACTTGCTAACTAGAAATTTTTTTAAAAACCTATCATTCTATCTTCAAAAAATTTGTAAGTTTGGATTCAAATCTCATTTTTAGCAAAATAGTCTGAAAGTTTAAAAACTACCAGAATAGTAACTTCCCTTGTTATTAAACATTATCATTCTCAGTTGTAGTTTGTTGTTTTTTTTTCTATCTGGCTTTATCTGTAAACAAGTCACTCATTGGGAGGTTTTAATGAAGCCAAGGTTATAGGCTCAAATGCCACATGGATCTGTTGATTCTACATCAATTTCAAAATCACAGACTTATAATCTCTAGAAAAGCTATTGGAAAGTGAGTGCGATTTGTCAGCCTGTGCCAAGTAAGACATAGAGCTGGATGAGTACAATCACCAATGCAGGAAAAACAACAGTCCACCCTACTAATTAGTTAGGATATCATCTCCAAAATCAAGTGCTGCAAGCAAATCCATTTGCTCAAGCTTTCCGTTCTCTTCAAATTAAATGAGCCTAAGTCTAAGTGCTTTATTATCTATTGACAAGTCCTCTAGTAAGATTTTTCGTATCTTAAACCCTGAATATTAAAAGGTTCTGGAAAGAGAAGGAGGAATATAAAATAGGGTATAAACCAAAAGACCAAGAAAGAATAACAAACATGAAAGGTGAGAGAAGTGAGCAGAAGTTTTAAAGCTGGGATGTGCATCTATCTTCTACCACCAAGTACCTTATCAGAGAGATATGAATCTGATAGTTCCAACAACGTGGTTTATCCCAGCTGGATATCTGACCTTGCATCACATAGGTGCTATTGCCAAACGTATAATCCCCAAACGTTCTGTAAGCTACCATCATACCCATGGTCCATTTTTTTCGAAAAACAATATATGGTCTTTCAAACATCAAAATAAATTCAAATAGAGTCAACAATTCAATCATCCATTTTTTGATGCTATGGTGTCCTATTGAATTTCTTGAAACAAAAGCTAAGTATCATTTATCTAAGCATTAGGAACTAGGATTTGGGGTTGAGTAACTGTAGCACCCAGAGAATTAGGGGATAGGAATCAATATATAAAAGAGGAGACTTGGGGCTTGAATGAGAGACAATGGGTCTGTTAGAATTCGCCCAATCCATTTGGTCAAGAGAGAAGTATTAGTAGGATAGAAGGGGAAATGAGTTTTCTTTTTTGTACCATATTTGAGATGATCAATTATGGCTGCATCTATGAAGAAAGTAAATTTTCCTTAACAAAATCCATTTGTTTCCCTCTAAATCCTTTTTGTTTTTCAGGTTCATCCATGTTGTTGCAAATGATAGGATTTCGCTATTTGGAGTAAGACTAGGAAACAAATGCTGCATGATCTCACTCATATGTTTATAAGTAGACCTCACAGAGGCACAGAGTTGAATGGTGGCCACTAGAAGAAGAAGAAGAGGACAGTCAGGAGAGAGGAGTGAGAAGCTGGTTAACAGGTGCAAAGTTCCAGTTAGATGAGAGGAATAAACTGAGGTTTTACTGCAGAGTAGGGTGACCAGATAACGATGTCACATATATTCCAAAATACCTGCAAGAAAGTATTGTGAATGTTCTCCTTACAAATAAATGATACATGATTAGGATAGTGGATATGCTAATTGCCCCAATTTGATCATTGCATAATAATACAATGTATACATGTGTTGAAAAAAAATCATATTGTACTCCATAAATATGTATAATTATTATGTGTCAATTAAAAATAAGCTAACACTTAAAAGTCACTTAAGAGAAAGCCATTTTGGGGGAAAAAAAGAAATTTTGAATGGAAGTCACTGAAACATTGACAGAAATTTTTTATATATGCCTATGTAAATGCCTCAAGTTGACTTAATTCACCCCAAATTAAATTCATCTTAAACATAAACTGATACCTTAAGACTCATGCTGCCCTTTATTAATCTAAGACACCAATAATTTTAAATCCATTGCATGAGTTTTTTAGTTTAATTGCTATGACAAATATGGTTAACCTCCCATAGTTCTTATTATGCCCTTATTTTTAATTTCCTTCTTGGGCTCATGTTTTCACAGATTTTAAGATATTCTTGAAGCTTCAATTTAAGTTAAACACTTCACTATTTTCAGGACTCAGGATAATGAATGGTCACACAGGTGGTACTTGATTTCCAAGGAAGAGTGCCACAATGTCTGGGGTGGGGCTAACAATTAGGCATCAGGTACATTCAGTCATAACACAAATGTTTATAATGTCTGTCTTCAATTCATTTCAAGGTCTTCATGGCTGTTCAACAGATTAATTTTTTTTATGGAAGACTTTGCAATTTAGGGCCTTCAAGATCCAATTTTATAATATCCATAACACTCTGATTTAATAGCTAACAATTAAGGAGAAAAATGATGCTCTGTGTGAAGTCTTTAAAAAAGAAAAAAATGAACCTAACTAGATTTCTGCACGCCTTTGTTTTGCATTTGAACTCAATCATCTGATCAGTTGGCATATATTCTATGGAATGCTTGAAGAGAACACGTTTGTTGTTAAAAAGCAACTTGCAAATTTCCATGTTGTCAATTTCTGCCCACTTTAATCAATTTCTGTGACTACTATCTGTATGTGTTACACTCTAATGTACTCTTGGTCATTTGACACATGGGATATGTTACATTGTATCCTATAGCCTACCTTTTCCTCCCATAGGAAAGCTATTTTTAAAAAATAAAAATCAGTGCTTACATTTCCTTGTGATAAAATTTAAAAATCCATTTGTTTCCCTCCAAACCCCCCTTTTTTTTTTTTTTTTTTTTTGGTACTGGATGTCTTAGGACCCACCAACTGAGCAGCTCAAAGAACAATTTAAAGGAACAAAGCTGCTCACATTTTATTATGAACCAGCCCTCTGTGTTGCCATCCAAAAAATCACTATCACAAGTGGATTTTAACATACCAATGACTATGTGGGGGAAAAAGGATCCCTTGGCCTGTCAGCAGTTTCCTGGAAATGGGCTGCAGCAGATGGCTATATAACATGATTTGAGATTTGTAGTTTCACTTCCATGACAAAACCAAGAACTTCCACAAGAAATACAGAACCAACAGGGCACAGCATAGCGGTGTGGTTAGTATAAGCTTTGGAGTCTGATGTTGAAACAGAATAGCATTGTGCTTATGATATAGTTTCTGAAACAGACTGCCTGGATTCAAATTTTGGGTGTCACATCCTACCTATGTGTGCTTACAAATCTTAAACTTTCTGTGAATCAGTTTCCCCAATCATAAAATGACAATACCAAGAGTAGCTATCCATGAAGTGATTGTGTAGATTCAAAAAACAGGATGATCTATAGGAAACAGTACTCTCAGATATGATTCATGACAGTGAGAATTTGGGATTTTGTTTATTGTTAGTAAATAATTGCTTATTATCCCAGAAGCAAAGAGAGTACCTCGCATTTGGTAGGAATTTAAATAAAAACATTACATAAAGGGGAAAGAATAAATAGTGCTGGTGCTGGCACCCAGCTACACTATTACTAATTAATATTTACATCTTTTTCATTCATTAGCATCCTAATCTTTACTTCCCAGTTGTGTGACCTCAAGGTTTCCATTTAATTTCTAAGGTTCTCTTGGATATTAGAAAGCAGTGTGAGATGATGAGAAATGTCCTGGCCTAGGAGTCAGGAGTTCCATTCTATCTCAACCACATATAATTAATCAAACTTGGACAAATATTTTTACCATTTCATTAATTAACTCAGTTAATGAGCTGATAGAATTATGAATGATAAAATTATGACAATTATAATGCCATTCTAAGTACAAAGATAATGAGAATTAAACAATAGACAAAAGGAGGACATATTGTTTTCACTGAAATTAGCTTTAAAATAAATTATTTGATTATAGGGCAGTGGATGACATGCTACAGTTGAGATTAAAATGGTGACAGATTCAATTTCTAAATTATTTTAATTTCTAAGTTAAAAACAGCACAGATATTAAGTGAATTAAATTAAAAAGTGCTGCTCTCATGGGTTTACAGTGAAGGAGAGGATTCACATAGAAGATGATATCACACATTAGCTGGGACAGACTGGTTGCATAGCATCATCTCTTTGGATTCAGATAAAACAACCTATTTGTAGTTCTCTGTATACTCAACAGAATTTTTCTGAAATTTAATAGCCAGAGCACAACGCCACATCGTCAAGGTAATAGTTGGTATTAACTATATGGTGTAATTTGCATAAAAAATTCTCCAGAGAAACAGTCAAGAATAAAGAAGATAGCCAGAGTGTTGAATTAACTGAAGCTAGATAATAGACATAGGGTGGTTTATATTATTCTCTTTTTGTTTGTAATAAAATTTTCATACTCTTAAAAATAAGACAGTGACAGATCTTAACTGTCTTATTCTAAAATGGCATTTTCAATCCCCAAACTGATGGGTCAGTACACTGTTTTATTGGAGCATTATAAACATACATAATAGTGGGAATCATTATGCCAGATCGGTACATCCACATGTTTAATCTCATTCCCCTGTACCTTCCTTCTCCCTCCTCTCCTCCCTCCCCCATCTGCTTGGTCTACTCCACTAACCTATTTTTGTTATTTTAATAAGTGCATTGTAATTATTGAAAGATCATAAGAATAAACATAACTCTCAAAGAGCTTTGGGAAAATTAAATGGACATAGGTGGAAAAATAAAAATAAAGAAAAAAGGAATGGAATCATCACTTTCCAAGATGGAATTATTTGATGGCACAGATTTGGTTCATGCTTTGTCCTCATGGCTGACCACAGACAAAGTTCTTGAATAGATCATAGTAACTAAAGGAATTTTACATAGGAGGACTTCAGGTATGGTCAGCTAGCTGGAAGAAGCAGGGTGTATTCTATTGTTCATATTCAAGCTCCCTTTGACTCAACTACATGCTCATTGATGATCTCCTCATAGCACTGGCACAGCAATGGAGAAACTTCTGGCATATAAAAATGGCTTTCATGGTTTCTAGTGCCTTTGTGTTATTCCATATGAAATTACTCTAGACTTTTAGAACCTAGACGTACCACTTTTGCTAAGAAGCTGATGCTAATTAAACTGGATTATAAAGTTGGAGGACTTAATCATTTCTCCCTAACCAGTTTTAAATATATTTGAAAAATAAAATATAGCCCTTTTTTAAAAAATAAACTTGCAATCCAATGGAAGAAAGTGTGCAAAAAGAAATGAAACAGATTATAGAATCACAGAATGTGTGAGTCCAAGCCTCTTCTTTCTGTAGATGACAGAAACAAGGTTCAGCGAGGAGGTGATTTACTTTAAGATCATCCATTACTTAATGCCACAATGGATCAGAGACTTGAATAACCAACTCTCAGCCAGCTCCCTCTCTGACGCTTTCACCATGCCCACAGATGAGTCCCTGGAAGGTCACACTCACACACACACACACACACACACACACACACACACACACACACACACATATATATATATATATATATATATATATATATATATATATATATGGTATTGAAGGGACTTTGAACAAGGTTCCTCAATCTCCCATCAAGGTCTGTGCACATGACATGAACATCTCTCATTGCAGAAGTTTAAACTTCTCTTATTCAGAAATTGTTAATTATAAAACCAATGCACCAAGAGGGGGTGCACCTACAGCCATCAGTAGACCAAACCCAAGGATACTGACCTCAAGGTGAGCAGAGCCTGTGAACAGTAAGGATGCTGCCCTTCAGAACATCAAGGAGGGTCGTGATACCAGAAGCTGTTAATGAATACTAGAATAACTCTAGCTCCTTGACTATTTCCTATGTAACCAGCCCTGAACATTTATATTGTTGCCTGTTCAAGAAATTTCAACATGGAAGCCAGTGTACTTAGCACTCTAAAATATATGAGAATTGGAATAAAATTTTCCCACTACCTATCATCAGAAAGACTTCCTATATTTAATATTACTGCTGTCTCTATGACTACAAGTCAGTTTTTTGAACAAAATAGATAACAAATCTTATGACTTAATTAAATACATTTTCTTCTATCATAATGAATTAGATCTAAAGTTTCAAATTAAACAATATCTGCAGCTACTAATAAGATGCTTAGGAACACCGATACAGCTCTAATGAATACATATAATTTAGTTTAAAACTTTTAAAAGTAAAAAATAACCACTTTGGAATGAAGCTTAGGAGGCTTGGGTTTGGGAAATCCCAGTGGCATTTCATTAGGATTGCTTAACATAAGGAATGAATCTTTTAAAACAAGCAAACAAAAAGCAAAATCATTTTCAGAAAAGTTTTGGAAAATAAGAAACCTTGCCAATTCAAAGGTCGAGAAATCAGAAATGCTCACTGTACTCATTTTACCACTTGCACTAGTACTGAAAGATCATTTTTTAATTTTTACAGACTGCATTTTGATTCATTGTACACAAATGGGGTCCAACTTTTCATTTCTATGGTTGTGCATGATGTGGATTTTTGACCCAGTTATCCCACTCCTCAGTTTGTATCAAAAAGACTTAAAATTAGCATACTACAGTAACACAGCCACATCAATGTTCATAACAGCTCAATTCACAATAGCTAGACTGTGGAACCAACCTAGATGCCCTTCAGCAGATGAATGGATAAAGAAACTGTGGTAGATACACACAATGGAATGTTATTCAGCCATAAAGAAGAATAAAATTACGGCATTTGCAGGTAAATGGATGGAATTGGAGAAGATCATGCTAAGTGAAATAAGCCAATCCCCAAAAATACAAAGGCTGAATGTTTCCCCTGAAAGATCGTTTTGATACAATTTTCATACAGCAAAATTTTTCCACATTTGTTCTGGTAGAACTGCTAAAATTACTACTGAATAGTTAACAGCATATTAATAGCAATTGCCAGCAAAATAAGACTCTTTCTATTATTTTCAGGTAACTATTATTTTCAAGTTAGTAACAACTGGTCTGCCATCATTTCCTTGTGCAGAAATAGAATCATTACTCTCAAGTCCTGTATACCCAGTCAAATAAGTAGTCTACCTGCAAGCAGATCTAAAGTTGTATCTTTTTTGTTTCCCCCAAGCCAAATTTAGACATTCTATTTACCATTAACCCAGCCAGTGCCCTATTCTTATCATGTAGGATGGGTTTTATATTATTGTAACTGACCTAAAAACCTCTGTGGTGAGGCTATTATTATTCCCTTTGTAGAAATGGGAAAATAAAGCTTTGGAGATATTACCTTGTCCAGGTCGGCATGTGGTAGAACCAGAACATAGGGTGACTGAGATCTGCATTCCCAGCCTCCACAGTAATCGCTTTCTATACACATGCTGCTTAAATATGATTTTCCATAGAAGTGTTTTCCATAGGATATGGATTGAAGTTTTGAAAAGAATACTTGGTTCTACCAACTTTGTTTTCATAAAATACACAAAAGAAACACAGAACTCCAAAGGTATACTCTAGAAAAATCACCGTGATAGAGGAGCATTAGAAAAAAGGGGGGTAGGCTCTTGAGTCTATAAAGAATATATAAAATTCACATTGGAAAACTAACTTCATTTGGATTCACCACTTGCTGCAATAATGTTGCAATGATCACCACCATCTTTCCTGGCTTGGGGTAATCTGGTTTTGATGAGGTACCCATGCTATATCATCAATAAAGGAGCAAAATCTACCACTCAATTCAAATGTTGTTCAGTAGGCTAACTTGCTCAGGGCACTGTTATAACGTGATGGATGGCTTTCAGATACCATTTTAAGAGTCCTGAATCTGTAACATAATGATACCATTTAGAGAGGTTACTTTGTATGTCATTTAGACCGAAGACTGCCATAGTTAGGTCATAGTCCAAGGGCACACAGTCCTTACTTAACAGCAGGGATGAGATTTAAACCCAAGCCCCAGTCATTCCAACATCATTCCAATGACATGTCACCATACTGCCCCACATGGTTTAAACTCTACATCAAGTTTTATTTTCAACTCAACAAGTTGTTTGAAACAACTTTTCTGTCCCTAGTCATCTACACCAAATGTATCTGCCAGAACTAGAAGCTCATAGTCCCTTAGAAGTAAAAATATTCTTTGTAAAAAACAAACAAAGAAAAAACAAATTAGGCTAATTTGTTCTCACCCACCTAATCTCATCTTAACATTGCACTTTCTCTGAGAATTTCTCTTCCTTCTGGCTGGGAGGCCTCAGGTACATGTTTCCATAGGCCATAGCACACCCCTTTAGGTTTAGGTCTGCCACCCTACTGGTTTATAAATTCTGTAAGCATAGACCCTGATCCTAGCTTAGACCCCACTGTGTCCCCAGGCCTAGCACATAACAACCATACATAAATATTTATTAGATGCAATATACTAAACTTAAGGTTTCAACTGAAGGCATTTAAGGTCATTTGGCTTTTGAAAGCTGTTTTATTAATGCCGACCCAGAGAAATAGTAAGACTTGAAATAGACTTAGGGGTTGCCTCCTAATGAGACTTCTATACTTAAAAAGGAAAAGAGGAAAGCAAATAAGAATATGGAATATGACAACAATAAAAAAAATGACTGGGGCTTGCATTTACACAAACAAAGCCAAACCAAAAATATTGTCATTCTTGGGGCAGACTTAATATTTTTACTCATCACTCTTAGGATGTATCAGTTCAAAAAAATACTTTGGAAGCTAATTCTTGAATCATTTAAGGACACTTGGACGTTTAAAGATAACATGAGACACAAGCAGTCACTGTTTGTGTATGCCTAATTAAATGGGGTAGTCTCCTGGACATTTTCAACCACTAATTGGCCAGGGTAAAATTGTGTGCTGGGCAGATTACCTTAACACATCTGCCTTCAGCAGTGTCAGGGAGAGTCATTAGAAGAAGGTTGGCTAATTTGTTTGCTTATCGCAGAGCCCAACTGGTCATTCCAAATGACTTAAAGGATTATAAATCCTCTTAGAGTTTAGCATGAGGTTCAGAGCTAAACCGAGAGAGAAAGTGATTTTAAAATCCTCAACCCTTAGGAGGCAGAGGTGGGAGGAATCCCATGGACAAAACAATAAAAGAATATTTATACCTAACAGCTTGAAAGTAGTATGTCTCATTAAATGTCTTTTATCATCCTGGGAAATTACTGACCCATGACCACAGAGAAGTCTACAATTAAGCAAAGCAGTAACTGTGCATCACTAAAGATTTACTCAGACACAAGAATACATTCCTTTTCTTTTTAACTGAATAATCAGATGAATGTTCGCAAGCATTTACCTAGGGGGAAAAAAATCTATTCTTTTTCGAAGGGAAGGAAAATAAAATAATAAGATACAATCTTCTCAGTAGAATCTGCTCATTTTAACAATGTAGAACTATGGACAAAAAGACCTGGCATTATTGACACCAAGTCAGGAAGGAGACAAAGAAAAAAAGAAAGGTACAGGAGGAAATAAGCTAACAAGGGACTGAAGAGCCGAACTCATTTCTCCTTTAGCTCAAGGGAGATGACAGGCAAAGTCCCCACTTCCTCCACCATTCTGGGACCCTTGGGAATAAGTGAGCAAATGGAGTTTACCTACCCACTGCCACTGGTTTATAATGAATTGCTTTTTTATATCAAATTATATAATAATATACTTTTGGTGAGTTCTCTTCCTACTAAGATGACTCAGGTCCTGTATGAACATTACAATCAAGAATTATTTCTCTTTATTTTTACCGTTTTCCAATAGTCAGGTCACATACTGGACTGATCTTTATAGTGTTTCTCACTGTATAATAATGTTCCCTGTAAGTAGATTTCATTCAAAATATTGCTGTATCTTAGATTCTAAAAATTTTCCAAATAGCAACCTAATTGGACTACCAATACAGGTAGAATAGACAGCAACCTGGAGAGTATGATTTTAGGAATTCTGAAGGGTGTGAGTGACTTCACAAAAAACTGTCACTTGAAGAGTTGTTGTGTTACATGCATTTTTTTTAATTAGGATCTGCTTGTTATATTGGGGCTGGAAAAGTTCCATGAGACATGTTGGAGCTAAACAAGCATGGATTCTCATCCACTTTCACATTCTCTACCTAGGTGGTTTGAGCTCATCAGTTCACTAATTGTGGAAATGGGGATAATACCCCACTCCAACAAATAAGTATGTTGCACCTTTTGTCTAAGTATGAGGCATATGGCAAATAAAATGAAACTTATGCTCCTATGAGGCTACCATTTAAATTGATATTATATAAAACATTTGCATATTTTCTGCTATAACAGTGAGATAAGTGATATGAAGCAAAATGAATAGAAATGGAGTTAAGGGATGGGCACCATATTAAATAGGAGGTTACACTTGACTCCAAACATGACTAAAATTAGGGGAAGGCTGTTAAAAGAGCTTTGCAAAGATTGATCTGAAGGGGTCTAGTAGGACAATTGCTCAGCACAGAGTAAGCAGTCCAAAATATATAAGTTGTCACATAAATCTTTGAGTTCATTTCTTTATCATTAAACACAAAATATTAAAATACAATCTTTTTGTTACCTGTAAAAGAACACCAGAGCACCTTGTCATAGGCTGGCTTTATCCTGTTAGGGCTTCCTTGGAACACAGCAGAAATGGAATTAGAGAGCATGGAGGAACGGGACTCCCTGGGGAGTGGAGTGCAGAGGGACACACGATGGCTGAGTTTGGAGGGGTTATGTTGGACTCTTAGGAGCTCTACCCAAGCTGGGGTCTTACTGCACAAGTGAAGAGAGATCAGGTGGGATAGAGAGGGAACCATCTCCACACCTAAGCTACCTGTATGACCAGTTTACGTAGGATTTACCTTGTACTGCCAATATAAAACTGTCTTTGTATCTTGAAATACACTGAGTTGTTCTCTTTCCACCTCTCTCTAAAAGAGCATTCTCCTAATGATTTTATTCATGGGAAAAAGAGGGTTTAATGTTTAAATATTTATTATTACATGGGTGGTCTACCTAAAATTAATTCAGTAATTTCAATGCAGATTAATCTCCAATAGAAAGAATTTGACAGGGGTGAATTCATATATTCACAAGTTTTAAAATATCATTAATTCAAACATTTATTGTAGATGAATTTCTACCAACTCAAAGAAACTGAAGATCTTCATAGGGCAAATGATTCTGTTTAATTGACTGCTTTAAAGGGTCAGGCAGGCAGAGGCACTAACTTGTATATGATGAATAGAATTAATAAGGAACCTTAGTGTTTTTTTTTTAACTGTCTTATTTCAACAAGAAAATACAAAAAACAAAATCATTCTGAGAAAAACATTTTATGAAATCTTAAAATCCAATTTTCTTCCTTAAAACAATACTTGGAAAAATCTGAAGATATTGCCAATGCCTTCCCTCAGGCTAAAAGCTCATTTTGAAAAGACAATATATGAATTATCGAAGGAGTCCATGCATATACAGTGCTTTGGAAAAGCTTGCATAAGCATAGCTGACCACCGCCAGTATCTGCCTCTATTCCAAATGAATGGGACAGAGCCAAAAATCCTCAGAAGAACTTGAGGAGGAATATTTTATTTCCATCTCCAATTTACAAATAGGGAAATGTACAGTTACTAAAGTTCAGTGTGCTGAAATTCACTAGTAAATGGCAATTTTGTAAATACAATATTTTGTGCAGCTTTTTAAAAAGGAATAAAGGAATATTCTTTTTATTAGGAATAAAGCTGTATAGCATATATTCTTTTGAATAGTTACAGGAAGGGGGAAAAAAAGCCCTAAGCTCTAGTTATGGGTTCACCTCTTCACACCCATTTCTTAAAACCTATTTTCTCATCCAAAAATATCTAATCCAGTTCCAAGCTTACCAACACTACCTAATAAGAGGCAAAATGCTCTGTAAATCCAAGAGGACAAGCATGAGAAATTGGCAATTTTCCCATGATGCTGAAGTATTGCCAGAAATTCCATGGGGAAGTAACTACCTCCCCTGGGGAACAAATGCAGTTAGTGTCTGAGCTGCCCGTGGGCAAATAAATGTTCAATTACCCTTATGATAGTCTGATGTTGCTTTTTTGCTGTCTTCCTGAAAGATATTTTCTCTTACTTTAAATGTCTTATGTAGTTGGTCTTTCAACTTGCTATCTTAGTTTCTTTGTAAGATAATATACATTCATATATCTACACACACACACACACAATACACACAAAACATGTATTAAGGTTTATTGACTGAAGAAGTGTCAGTAAACAGGGTTGTACCTAAACCTTTGGAGACAGGACCATGATTTCAGTGACCTTAAAATAAATTCTCCAGAAGATTGTGATGAGATTCCCAATGGTGCTATTTCCTCTGATTGTGAGCAAAACTGCAGAAGCTGATTTGGACCATCTGATTACTTGTTTGACAGCTGCAGAGTTTATCCATTAGCTTAAGGGAGCTCTTGCTACACAGAACCTTTTGCTGACAAACCTGAGTGATTGGAAAATTCTCTGGCAACCTCCCAAACTTCAAGCCTGAACTTCCATGTAAATCCTAGTGATAGCAAAGAAACTTCCTCCCAAGAACTAAAGGGAAAAAAGTTCCACCAATGGATTTCTTTATTTGAACTAAGGGAGGAGGGAAGGGCCCTATCCAGTAGATGGAAAGTGCCCCAAGAGCTGGGATCAGGTCTACCTGGTTCAATCCTCTTTGCCCAGTAGAAAGCACAAGGCACATAATGGTGTGTTTTTAAAATGTTGAATGAACAAATGGACCTACAATGAAACAGGAGGTTCTACTCTGTGTAAAGCCCCTAAACATTCATAAGTTGAGTGTGAGCAAACAAAAGGAAAGACAAAAAATTTTGGTAAGGGTCTCTCATTCAAAAATAATATATGATTGTGTTTAGCATTGTTTATGCTACGACTTGGTCCATTAAATTTAGAAACACAAATCTGGATTTTCTACAACTCTCAATAAGCCATAAGACATTCTATATGTCCTGAAGTTTTCTGCTGTGTCTGAAGTTTTTTTACTCCCTTCCCACCTCCCTCCACCAACACCATTGGACCTATAGCTCAGCCTGTACCACCATATTGGTAAGTGCCTTCAATAAACTGTATCCAAGAGTTGCATTTATAATTTCAAGCTAAGGAAAAGCAATAAAGATATAATTATTAGATATTCTAAAATCAAATTTGGTTTGGTGTTGAAGCACAAACATTAATCACTTTTTTTCAAAATAAGGGATTTCATTTATTTAAGTGTTAACTTTAAAAGTCTCATATACTTTATTATCCCATACACCTAGAGCATTGCTTTAAAGATATTCACAAATTCCTCACAGGAAAGTGGAAAATTTATCACATAGCTTTATGAATATATAAATTGCTTTCTAGACGTATCAGTTTTTAAATTCTGATCACTTTACCCTATTGACAACTCAACAATGATTTTTGTAATGATGTGGTTAATCCTCATTATAGATATTGGTTTATGTGAAGATATACAATGACATCAGATTTTAAGTGAAAAAAGTTGGATTTTAATGAGATTTTTCTTATTTAAAATGGCAGGTTAATTTCACTGCATTTAAAAATTATTAAATCATCCTTTAATATGTAGAAATATGGGATTATGAATCATGAATTACTATCATGCTGCTCCAAGAGAATTCAACATAACATTCATTATTTTTGCCTTTAAAAGTTGGATTTTAATGAGATTTTTCTTATTTCAAATGGCAGGTTAATTTTACTGCATTTAAAAATTATTAAATCATCCTTTAATATGTAGAAATATGGAATTATGAATCATGAATTACTATCATGTTGCTCCAAGAGAATTCAACATAACATTCATTATTTTTGCCTTTTGGGGCCATGTTTCACTTGATTAGTAAAATTTAAATAGCAGTTTTAAGACTGCATATGTATTAATTTTACCAGTGTCTTTCTAAACCTCAAAACATGGGAAACTTCCCTAATAGTCACCTACAAATTATACCTAACACCCTTAGGAGAGCTCCAAATAATCATCAGTTTCAATGTCAGGGTAAAATATGCTTTATTTTCTATTATTGGGTATGTATGGATTATGAAGATTTTAAAACAATAAATTAAGATATGGCAAGATTTAACATGTAGTATTACCTATAAATAATGCTTTTGCTTTATAAATATTTCTGGTCTTAAAACAATGTGTGCAAAGATTTTAGTGATTTACTAGGCTGAAATGTATATTCTCATGCCCAAGTGTAGGTAATAAAGAAATGTTTTGGTTTGATTTATGAAAAAAAGTAATCCTTATGATCCTTAACAGGACAAATATATAACCTATAATAATGGACTTTAGAAATTGAAAAAAAAAAACAATATAGGTAAGGGTATGGTTATGAGTATGGTTGGATAGATTATCATTCTCTGGCTACTACCAGATTGAATTAAGTAACAGTAGCAAGCAGGCATTATCTGGCTAACCAACTAACTGGCAAACTAGCAAAACCACCAGCAAACAGCTATTGAATTAATAAAATTTTCCTTTGTGATTTCTTTTTTGATTTATGATTTTGGAGATTTTCTATTTATTGTGTATTTCATTTTCATTTAACATTTCATTTGTAACAAATTTTAAAATCCCCAAAATAACACAGATCAAAAAAAGAAATCAAAAAAGGAAATTAGAAAAAAGGTGAATTGAATGTAAAATATGACATACCAAAATATGTAGGATATTGAAAAATCCCAGCTCAGGAGGGATAGTCAAATACATGTTGGAAAAAGAATCTTTAAAATTTTTTGAAATTAAAAAAAAAGATCAATTATCTTAAGAATTAACCTAAACATCCACAAATTAAACCCCCAAAAAGAGGAAAAAAGTAATGACAACTAGGACAGAGAACAGATGAATGCTACAGAAACATATAATCTGAGAAATTATCAATGAAATTGTTTATCTGAGAATAAAATTATCTCCAAATAATGCTGGTTAAAAGGGGAAAAGAAGGGAAATACAATCTAATACCAGGAAATCAAAAAAAGGATATTCTATAAAAATAAGATTTTTAAAAACCTATACCAATATACTCAATATAAATGAAATGGAATACATTTTTAATAAATCAAAATTTGGGAAAATGAAAAAGCTATAGCTTCATATCTAGGTGGGCGGTGGATGGGAGGAGGCTAGAGTAAGTTTTGAGTTTTGGGCAATGTCAAATTTCATGCTTATCAAGGGATTTGAGTTATCATTTTCTACATTAAAATGTGTACACTTCTTTGTATGTATACCATACCGCAATAGAATATTTCTTTAGGGAAAAAAAATATCAGACCATGAAAATAGATATTCCCTGACAATTCCCTGCCAAGACTTGAATCTTTTCTCCAAGCACACAGACTAATTTTTAATATCTTCTTCAGGCACACAAACTATAACTTTTAATATCAATGGTGGTGGTAGGGGAGTAGGAGTGATAATCCAAATTCTGCTGAATTAACCTAGGAGAATTTGAGGAAAGGACATTTATATTTCATCATTTTCATTCAGGAGTAAGGGAGATTGAATTAGAATGCAGCTTTACAAATTTTAAGGCCAATTCTTATAACTCTAGTAAGTTATAAGTGATGCAAGTGATGTACATATTTCTTAATAGGATTTTATTTTAAATCTACTTCATTGCGTTTCCTCATTATCAGTAAATGGATAAATAACTCAGATAATTTTCTAAGAGTTCTATAGTTGATAGCATGTTTAAAATGTTGTCTTAACCTTTTTCTTTTCTAGTTAGTACAATGGGAATGTAAGTTATTTTGCACAGTTGTTAGGATGGAAAAGTAGTCAGAACTAACAGAGTGTCGACACAGTAACAATTTGCTAATTACTACATATTGTATCATCATCATCACCTTCATCATTAGAATCATAATTCCTTTTTTCCCACATCAAATGTATACATCCAGTTCTTTACATCAGAATACAAAATAAAGTTTATACTGAATTCTACAATAGCATACTAAGGGAACAGAAAATTTGGAAATTGTGTTTCTCTTCATGAAAACGTAAAGCATGGATTAAAAATAAAATACTTATATTTCTTCCTAATATTTAAGTTAAATTTCAAAATGTTCTTTATATTGATCATACAACTTATTTTCTTCTGTCACTGCACTTTAAATTCTCTCAAAGAGGAGAATGTGGAATTCAAAAAGACTACAAAAATGTATTAAAATACTAATCAGAGATACCAATTTTTATATAGATACTAGATATGATGAAAGTGTTACTATTTTACTTTACAAATGACAAATGCTCACAAAGTAAAGAATTTACAAAAACAAAAAGTTGATAAAAACTATACAAATAACTTCTTAGAGATGCCAAATTGTTAGTTCCTGCCACACGCTAGATTGCCTTATATGGATAAAAAGTTTCAACATAATGACCATTACCGAAGCCTATTAAGCGAAGATGCTTTGGTAATAGATCACTAGGACAAATCTAGAATATACGGGCATTTAAAAATCTTTAAGAAATTATCCTTCAACCTTTTCCAAGAACAATCATTTGAATCCTTTTAAGGAGGGATCAGCCACATGGAGGTTCACATCTGTGTTTCTTTAAACCAAATCTCAAATTTCTGCTTAATATAAAATATCATAATTGACCCCATTAAATTGCTTATATTTGATAGCCACATAATACAGCCCTTACTCAAAACAAGCTCACTTTGAACAATTCCTGTAATAAATCACCATGCCCAGGGCTTTTTATCTTAAAGTGTTTGTCTTTGATACTTTATTTTCTTCGAAGTGTGACTAGTCCAAATTTTAATTCAAGTATAACATACATGTTAATTTCTCATCCGATAATGCTATTGTTAGAGCCATTCCAAGGGAATGGAGGTTTTGCCATAATTTTCCTGGTTCTGACAAAAGAAAAATACTACTAAATCAATAGTCACTTATAGAAGACCCAGTTTGATAAGACAAAGGACTCCCGCTTAGTTCTTCTTTGCATTTTCAAAGATACTTCATCTTGATGCCCTTTGAAGCGCTTTGGGATGTTTCTATGTTATCATTCAAGTTATCAAGATATTAGAATACAATTTTAAGAATACTCTGAGTTAATGTCTTCAAATATCATTTAAGTAAAATATCTCTAGTTCTTTTGCAAATTACAACATTTTCTTGTCTAGAACCCAAGTAAGCCCAACCTTTACATTAGATATCATTTAAAACATATATTATTGAATAATGACAAATTATTCATATCCATTATGCTAATATACAATATATTGTTTATTCATTCTATTCCATATTATATACATCTATATGATTACATTCAATACACAAGGTGTACAATTATCTCTAAAACGCAGTGATATAATTTAGACTTTTGCCTTCCTTCATAAAGGTCTAGTGATAGTAAAATTAGAATTGCCACAGGCTATGAGTTTGAAGATGTAATGCTAAAAATGGGCAAATTAAATAGCAAAAAAGAAAAATCAGTATTGTCTGTATTTTAGATATATTGCATCACAGATATTTATAACTATAGTTATCTCAACTGGAAATAATATGTTTCTGTTTCCTTGTGTGATACTTAATCTCATTTCAACTTCAGGTAAGCACAAAATAAAGAGGCAAATTTGTGATATTAGGAAAATATCAATGCTTAATTATATCTCTAGAACACATGACAGGATAGATTTGCATTGTTCGAGTAGGTCTTATGCAGATATAAAATATTGAAGAGCATTACTTGGAACAATACTTTAAAACATCAATTTTTCTAGAACAAGATATTGGTTGCTCAGCCTTATGAAAGCATACATTAATTTTCACTGCATTCACAAACCTTCAACATAGTCAATCAACTAACTGGTATTTATCTGCATTCAATTCTCTCACCAAAACACCTGTAATGGGAACATCTATTTTAAATTATGCTTTTAGTTATTGTATTTAGCATGTGCTCAGCATCCAACAGTAATTGTCCAATGAACAGTGACACCACTATCATGGTGTCATCCCTACCCACAATAGCGAACTAGCAAAGATAATTACAGTCACAGAAAGTCAGCCAAAAGACAAAAGCTGCTGGATTTTATGACTGGCTGGCTACAGGTATTCTCTGCCATTCCCCATAGAACATATTCTTCCTTCTGGAAATTGTTCCAAGTTATTTCCCTGCAAGGTCTTTGTAACTAACCATATAGGACAATGATTAGTAAGTATTGTTCAATACGAATGTTCAAATAAGATAGGGTATTTTAATATATGAAGCACTAGGTTGAATAGAGTATAATTTTTCCACCAATAAGGTTTTCTAAGGACCAATAAATATGAATTCTATTCTACATTAAATTTAAAAAATCAAAACCCAAAGTTCTATCCATGCAATGAGGTCAGATTCCAAGCTCTCTGGTTCTCTCACTGTGGGCAGCAGGACTGAGAGTTTAGGCAGAAGGGTGGTGTTAAGAAATGGTGGGTGGAGGGTTTGCAGAGTAGCCCAGGTAAAGCAAATGCCTAGCAAGCAGATGGCCTTGGGTTTGGTCCCTCCTCCACCCCACCCCCAATAAAAACAAGCAAAAATAAGAAGTATGATGAGTTCAATTATTGCTCAGACTTTAACATTTAATAAAATCCTTAATCATAAAGAGAACTAATTAAATTTAACCTAGTGTCTCCACTTTTGGTAAACAATGTACTGTTGAATTTTTAAAAGATACTAAATTATTAGGTTAATCAGAATATATTTTATAAAATTCATTGATACAAAAGGTTTCTATAAGTCTTCATTCTTCCCTTTACTTCCTCCAAACCAACTCCCCTTCCAACTACACGTAATATAGTAATACAACTGTTGCCTGGAAATTTAGTATATGTAGAAGACACATATGGTCTGTTCTATTATTTTTACAGGTCATCCTTTACACACCACTCACACTCAGTGCACATAAATGGCAACTCCTTTTCATGTATTAATCCAATGACCAACTGTAATTCAAATCAGCATTTATTAGAAAGCTATTTGGTGCCTACAACTTTGTTAATTTTATCAATCTAATATATGGATATTAGATGCTCATATAATTCAAATCATATAGTGAATTCAAGGAGTCGATCATTCAAAACTTATTCTTAAGAAATTCCAAGAAAATTAGCAAATACACATATTCTTCCATTTCAATATTTCTATCACTCTTCAAAAGGATGGTTTTTTTTTTCTTCATCTTTTTAACCTCATTTTTAGGAGCCTTATTCAACAATTACATAACATGGAATCCTTCTTCCACCAGCCCATAACACCTCATTTTAAAAAAGGAGAAAAATTGATGTTTTAAATCTAGTACCTGTCCTATCTTTCAAGCTTACATTATATTGACATGTGTCCTATTAGACTTGGGTGCACTAAATGTTAAATAAATGATAAGCAACTTGTATGATTTTGGAAATACCAAAACTCCCAGAGTTTCTCAATATTTTTTGATTGTTGAGATAAATCAGGCATATTTCTGAACATCAGTTTGGGTTTTCATTATGGTTAAGAGGTAAGTCTTAATGCCACTGTCAGAGCAATGACTTAATTTTGACAATAGATTTGAATCACTTGGGGATGTTTGTAAAAAAAAAATGTCTAAAATCATCAAACTAAGTGACTTGGTGTGAGCCCTGGGTGATGCAGCAGCTCTACAGATGATTCTCACAGACTTGGTTGTGAATCACTGATCCATGGAATGTTCTTTTCCAGAGTTCATTTTTTAAATCCAAAGAAATACTTGGTCAGACTATTTATTGAAAGGCATGAGATTCATTAGAAATAAAACATCCCCTGTCCCTAATGACTTTCTAATCTAACAGGGAAGGAGCTCACACAGTCTGTGTGAGCACACAGTCTTAGAAAATTTATCAAGAGAAGCCATGAAGTCAGCATATCATTCACTTCTATAGCAGATTCCGGTAATCCCAGGTATATGTAAGGTTCTCTTATTAGCCACTACACATTGTCATGTGTTCATTCCTTGATCCCTAGTTCTATTTTCATCTAACTTTAAGCTAAGGAGAGGCAAGGCAGATTCTCTCAATGTCTTTCTGAGAATATATATGTACTTGACTATCAAGAAATACTTTGAAATTATTAGAGCTGAGCATCCCCCATATTAGAAAGAACCCTAATTTTTCTCTGATGTGCAGTAGTCTTCTTGGCTATTTTCTTTAGGAAATTCCTCCTACAAAATGACAGGCTGCTAAAATGTCATTGATATTCTTTGGAGCTTAATACAGCAAGTCACGGGCCATTCCAATCCCAAAATAGAATGTGTACAAGGTAAAACACAAAAAGGAAATAAAATGACTCACAAATGCTTTAAATCTCTCCCTGTGTTCTAAGGAATCACTCATGCTTGTGGATTTGTAATATTGCCAATTAGAGGATGAGTTAGCCCAACTCTTAAGCACCATGATTGAAAATGGAAAAATGTAAATTTGTTCTCATTTTTGCTAATCATGTCACTGACTAATGAGGGTGACAAGTCATCCTGGTCCTGGAGAAGCAGTAACTAACTCAGGTCCACAGGGATAGCCCTTGGACTGACCCCTCTAATCCACTCTTCCTGAAGTAGTTTCTTTCCTGGGAAGACCCATCTATCAGCAGAGTGCAGAGTTATGGCTAATATCTGCTTATTATTTAATATTATTTTACATAGAAAATAAGAAGTGACTTCACTTAAAAGGTTCATTTCCCTTGTGCTTTCTCTTTAGTTTCTAAATTGTTCACTCACTGTATCATAAATAAAACCTATTGGCAATTTAGGGTCTAGGCAGGGAAAAAGTGCTTCCATTACCTTTGGTCAAGACCTTGGAAGCACTCAGCATCCTGACCCAGAGGTGCTTACTTAACAGGGAAGAAGTTTGCAGCTTGGCCAAGTAATAAGGCAAAAAGGTGTAAAAATGAAGGGCTGGAATTACTCTCATACCCACTGGAAGGCTATATTATACATACGTTGAGATAAGCAAGAGAGGTAAGGGCCAACCAAGTCCATACTTAAAACAGGACGTCATCACTGCCCTTAAGTTTCACCCAAATAGAATGACACCAGATGTCCTCATGCAGCACAAGCACTTACATTTCATATGACAAAACCTATAACAGCCGAAGTGCTACTGGATAGGGAAGATTTTTTTTTTGTCAGAAGCAATATTAGAATTAAACCAGTGACATTCAGATTGGGAGAACAAATAAAAGAGGATTTATCCCAGATGGAGGATGAATATAATCAAAAATCACAGAGGTAGAAGATAGCAGGAAGTCCAGTCTGTGGACCAAAGTCAAGAGGGAAATAAGGCTCCCCACAAAGGGTTGAGTCAGGATGTGGTCATTTCAATGACTGGGTAAGAGGCCTTTGGGTCATTTAATACTTTCCAGCAATCATTAAGTGCAACTCCAGGCAACTGCCATGTTCAAAGGTGAAAAGGTATCAGTGGTTGGATTGAAAATCAGCATGAAACTCTTCTTATTACTAGCTACCATGTATTAAATGTTAGTATTTGGCAGTATATGGGAACTAGCAACCTAATTGACAAAGTCACTATTAACATGCTCACAGGTAGGCAAATAAAGGCTCAAAAAGTTAAATTTGCTCAATAAACAAGCAAATTAATATTTGAATATATGTCTATCTCAGAGTCCATAAATTCACTATGCTATACTGCTTACTCTAATATTGGGATGGCTTTAGTTCTGGACAAGGGGACTGTTAAGTCTCTCTCCACATTCCTCAGCTTCTATACTTCTTTACTCTTACTTGGACACAAGGTATTAATGCTTACTGATCACTCACCAAGACATAATCTATAATACCTTTTCTGAAGGCAAAGAGTAGACATTAAAATAATGCCCACTATTATTTTGGTAATCTTTTCCAGGATTGGGCAAAGGGGAATCAGTAGTAACATTCAGTTTTGCTTTTTTATATTTTTGATAGAGTACAAAAGGAATTTATTTCACTAACTTGTCAATATTTATATCACTCTTAACCCATACTGATTTACAAACACACACATTTATGTAGATGTGTATATGTGTGACGTTTTCGTACACTTTGAAATATGTGTCATTGCTGGTGTGCTGCATATGTTGTGCTTGCTCTTCCAGATCCATTTTCCACCCTTCTTTTCCTTCTCTGTGCCTTTACGGACTCCCTCTATTTGTGTCTTTGCCCTATGGCTCAGGAGACCAAGAAGGCAGAGAATGGTTTCCTTTCAGCTCTTCTGTGACCATTCCAAGTTAGTTTCTGGGCCCCTCCATGAAAGGTGGCAGCTTCTATCAGGTGGCCTTTTCCCACAGCTACTCTATGTTCTGGGATGGCCTCTTTCCCATTGTCCCTTCTGACCAAGAAGTTGCAACTGCTCCCAACCAGTACTAGCCCTGGCCAGCCTTCTTTGCTTTTCCAAACTCTGCTCACAGTTTTCTAAATTTAACATTTCCTCACTAGCAGAAACAAATCAAACTTACCAAGCAGATCACAAAAAAAAAAAAAAAAAAAGATTACACAAGCATCTGCCCATGAAACAAAACCAAATGTGCTAAGTGTTTTAACCCTTAGGCACAGGCCAGTGTTTAATTCTGAGGTTGAGTAGATCTTTCACTAACATCATCTATACATCATTAAATATGGACTACAACATACTATGTAAGTCAGGTCCATTTCCTTATAGTAAGTTATGATTTTCAAAAGACAGCAACAAGAAAAATTCACCAAAAGCTAGGACAAACTGAAACTAGGAAGAACTTGAGTATTAATTAGTTTAAAGTATTCTTCTCTTCTATGAATGCTATAAAAAATCCTGTCTTCCTGATGCAACAGGAGTAGGCTTCAGTATTTTATGCATTCCGGTAGTCGATTTATCTTCAGAAACATTAGAAAGTTTAAACAACACTATAGTTGTTTTTATATTTGGAGATACTGCTCCCTGAAATAAACGTTTAAATTTCAAAGTAAATACATTTGAAAAATCTGCATTCTTTGGGCTCTTTATTTCAAAAATTCTGCCAAAGGACTTATTTACAAACCAATAACCTTTTATAAAACAAATATTAAGGAACCTTACTTTCTCGAAAACAGTAGAACAAATGGAATCTCTTATTTTGACTACGTGTTTAGAAAATAATCAAAAGTAAAACATAATTGAAAAGATATTGATTTGGCAAGGATTTTCTTCTAAAATAACCCAATAGGCTTTTAAAACAAAATCTCATGAGCATACATTTCCCCATTCACACTGCTGTCGTCATGGAGACCAATCTCTGGCACATTTGATGGTGTAACCTACACATCTTTCTAGCCTGAAAATTCCATTGTTGTCATGGAAACTGCCAGTCACTAGCCTTTCTATTCCTTGATGCTCCCATAGATACCACTGAAATTTCAGCTATGATTTTCCTGGTCTTTCACAGTCTTAGGGCTTAGGCACTGTCAGAAATAAAACAAAATTCTTTGTGTCTTGTACCTAAATGTAATAGGTTATTTTGTTCAAATTCTGTGTAATGAACACAATATTAGGAATAATCCATTTTAATAGAATCTCAGGTGATCCTTAAAACGTTTAGGTACTCTCAAAAGTTTACAATCAAAGACTTCTAATGTCATTTAAAAAAAGCCATTAAAAGGCATCTTTAGTTAAGCACAATATTTCAAATAAAAGAAAAAATTATTTAATGTAATGGAATTTAGGTCTCTCCCTGTTGTCTTTTGAGATAACTCAATGGAGCCTTGCACTAAATCCCATTTGGGGAATGAAAAGAAACTCATCCCTTGATAAAGGAAAGGATAAAGTTCTGAAGATTTGAGTAGCACATGGGAGCCCTAAATTTGGATTACAGGTTTGTTCTTGAGGTCCTAGAAAATATTCCCAGAATATGGTAGAATATTACATTTATCTCTTCACCATTCTAAAAACATCAATTATAAAATGAATTTCTGAGAGGTAATTAAGTCATTTAACAAGTACTTAGAAAAAAGAACATTTAAATTTACATGAAACTTGTCAAAGTTTCATGATTTATATGCCCAAATCTAAAATTAATAGCCTACAGGGAAAATCTGATGTATAGGAACTTCTTAATTGGCCTGGAATATCTGAATTAGAAGTTTATTTTCAAAAATCACAAGTTGACACAGAGATCCAGATGTCTAACCTCACAAAATACTGAAGACCTAAAAATAATCAGTTAGAACTTGTACGTACCTACTGTTCAGTTTTTCATAGTCCCTACCATTTGGAATCATCTTACAACCAAACCACAACATTCATTCATTCTAAAAACTAGCCCTCATCTGAAATTTAAAATGTACCTGTCACTAACGACATGGACATTCATTTTATCTGATATTTTTAAATGATTCTTAATTTTTTATTTTTTATATTTTGGTGTTGACACCATTGAGGTGCCCCAGGCCATTTAAAAAAAAAATTCTGCTTTTTAATTTTGAGACTTGGTCCCACTAAATTACGGAGGGTCTTGCTAAGCTGCTGAGGCTGGCCTCAAACTTGCCGTCTTCCTGCCTCAGCCTCCCAAGTTGCTGCAATTACATGCATGTACCCCTGCATCCAGATATACTTCATTTATTTAGGCATAAAGTCATCAAGAAATTGTGGTTGGTTGGTATGGAATTTGCAACGAAAAGAATGGAATTAAGAATGAGTCCCAGACTTCTGACTTAGTTGAGAAAAGGGATGAAAAGTGGCCTGCTATTCTCTAAGAGAATACAGGAAGGGAACACATTCAGAGAAGCTAAGACAATTGATGAGAATAACTATTTAAAAAGTTGGCTTTGTAGTATCTGTGCAATACTATGGTATTGATGTCTGGTTGTCATCTGGACACTGGGGGTATGTATATAACTAACATTGATCTCCATACTGGTAATGCCAAGAAAAATAAGACTGTATAATACTGTTGAGTGAAGAGTAATACTAGATCATCCATTATAAATGGCCTGTGTCTTAATCCATGGATCAGACCTCAAAATGTGAATTCATAGCAAATAATATTAAACCAGGGAATATATTATGAAATTACTGAAGAAAATGACAATGTTCTACAAAATTAGTTTGATTTTGAGTTAATCATGTGGCTGACTGACAGACATACACACAAATACAAACACTTATCTTTTCCTAATGTGTGACCTGCCATTGGCAAAGAGAGCAAATGCTGAGTGACAGTCAGGATGCTGGGAGATGTGCTGATGCACTGCTTTTCCTGTAGACGGCACCCACTCAGCAGACAGAAAAGTTCTCTAACATAGCAGTGAAGTTGGGTCAAATTTTTTCAGGAAAGAAACTACAAACAAATAGCTCAATGATTTATGAGCTTATAAGGAGACAAATCAGACCTGACTTAAAATCTGGATCACACAGGAGGGCAATGTTTTCCCCTATCATGAATGGAAAGCAAGCAGGTTAAGAAGTTTCCTCAACAGTCTCAGGACACCTGACTATAGGCTGTCAAACATCATGATTTCTGAATTCTAAATCCTTGTGGTCTAATAAAACCAGATATCAGAAGCTGATTTATACTTTGATAGCAGGAAATTATCTGCAGGCTATCTCTCAGGGAAGGAGCTCGTGTGGGTAGATGCACAGATGGTCAAAAGTGACAGGACCCTAAATATCACATCTTAATTTAAACCAGAAGCCATGGTGTTTTGCATCTATAAATTGAGTCTATGAAGAGATTTCTTGAAATGCAAGAATATTTAAAAAAGGACAACTTCATGGAGAAAAGGAATATTAAAGTCACAATTTCTCAAACACCTGATGTCTATATAACTTACTTTCAGTATAGTTGGCAAAGTGAGAGAAAGAAAGCAGTACCATTCTTTTAAGATAATGTTCTTCCTTGTTTTGATTAATTCTTTTTATTTAAATATGTATAATATTAAATCATGTGAGAAGTGAAATAATTCAGACAAGGCCTTAACAATGCATAACACATAGTAAGCACTCTGCTTCTACTACAATTTTTTTCCAGAAACATCAGAAACCAAAATACCATCTCCAGAAATGACCACTATTAGCATCAAAAGGCATATTCATTAACACACACATACATTAAGGTTGGCATACAGATATATAGGTATATAACTCCTTTCTTTGGATAAAAGTAAGATCACACTTGACAAATTATGTTATAACATGCTTCTCCCCTCAAATATATGTTGAAAATATATTTCCACATCAAAATATACATTCATCTACATTCTCCAATAACTTTTCCCTTGCCAAATAATATTATTTTGGCAGCCCTGCTTCTAAGAAGTTGAAGGGTTCTTTTCCTGTCTTCAAAGAAACCACAGTAATCAAAAGGCTTGTTAGTCTGGAGTTTCTGTTCCACTGTCAGGAAGATCTTGGCAGCTCTGAAAGTTAGTAGAGCTGTATGTAGTTAAAGAAAAAGAGGAGCCACCAGTCACTTGATGAATCAGGAGAACCTTTGGGTTCACCTTTCATGCTTCTTTTTACAATCTCATATGTGAACACACATAGGTGCACCAAGTTTAAGAGAATAAAAAGTTGAAAAGCATCATTTCTTTCTTCAAACATACAAAATCTGACTATCTAATCACTTCTGTCTGAGGGAGCTGATTTAAGCCCAGACTAAGAGAAGTACTTAAAATAAAAAGGGAAAAAAGAAATTTACCACAATCCTTCATAAAATTTCTGAGACAGAGCCTTAGAGTACATGCATGTAATTTGCAGTATTATCTCAGACTCATAATATGGGAGGCACAAAGGAAAGTCAGTAACAATATAGAAAAATCCCATAAGAAAAATGCAAGTCATTAATGGTGAAGCAGAATTAATTCATGTTCCTACATGTCTACCTACTTCAGCCTTGAGAATAGTTAATACAGTATGTTAGGGCCTATAAGCACATTTTACTGGCTTCTAAATTTTTTAACAGTTCTACATATATCAGCCAAGGGAGACTTTAGCTTCAGAGCAAAGTCATTTAAAACTTGACAACAAAAAAGATTTTTTTGTCTTCAATTTCCCTAATGTGGCTTTCACACCCTAGGAGAGATTACCCTAACGATTTGAGGAAATGCACATTTGCAATCTAGAGCCCAGGGATCAACAGAGTCCACTGTTTTTCAGAAATCCAAATGAGAAATCTGGGGATTTGAACTAATGTGAACAGGTTTGGCCATGGGAAAAGTATCAGATCCTGCAGTAAGAATTATAGCAAAGCAGTAGCTTCTTATAGAAAAAAGAACCAAGTGTTATGTGATAAAAATAAGAGAAGGGTTCATCTCCACCTGAAATTAATCCATGTAGAAATCAGGAAACATTTTGGACAAAATGAAATTGACAAAATATGTAAATAGATAAACATGTATACAAATACATATACCCATACACGTCTACAAGTGTAGATGCATGCATGGATATTGATATGTACATATACAGATATCAATAGACAGATAAAAGGATTAATAGGTCAATCTCGCTGGCACACAGAACAAAGATGAAGGTAAAGCTTTTAGGAATTCATTCATTTAAAGAAAGAAAAGAGGAAGAGAAGAGAGAGCAAGAATAACTTCATTGTTTAAAGTGTGTTATGCACATATACAAGGAAAACTTAATAAAAGCAGAATAATGACTAAAGCTAAGACTTTGTTCATGTGAGTCAACAACTGAAATTGGCTTTGAAGAGCTCTTGCATTTCTAGGAGTTCTCTAAACTTCACCTTAAGTCATTTGCAAATCTTTATATTCTGACCATTCTGATTGCAGAGTTCATATCCCCATTTAGCTAAAGGACAGGCTTCTCCTTTCTGCCAACTCCACAGTAAGAAGCAATAATGCCCTTTTTAGAAAATATATAGCTAGAAAATTACCTTGTGATGATTTAACAGATCCCTGCTCCAATCCTGATTGTGCATCCACCACTCTAGGTCTCTATCTAGAAACTCACTAGTTAAATCTGTCAGTCAGCTACTGATTCTGCAAATACTTATCGAACACTTCATTTCTATGGTCCAGGTGTAGGCTTGGTTCTGCAGATGCAGTAGTGAATAAAATCAGCATGATCAGTGTATGGGAGTTTTGAATCCATCAAAGGAGGAGATATGAATCATTAAACAACATGATGACTTTTACATTGCAATTGTGAAAATGTTGTAAAGGAGAAAGTATTACCTAATACTTTCAAGAGGTATGTCCTAGTAAGGGCAGGGGAAATTCAACCTCAAGCAAAAATTAAAAGATGACTTGAAGTTAACTAGAATAAAAGAAGTAAAAACAGAATAAAGAGGCAATGGCCAGAGATAGTTATTAGGCAGATGCACAGAAACGGAACAAGTATAAAGAATGTGAGCTTCTCTATAGCCCCGATTACAAATTACCCTCAATTGTCACTAACATTCCCCATAAGACCATCCTTGCCTGAACAACAACAACAAAAATGAACAAATGTCTTTTAGGTACTAGGCACCATCTTTGGGGTCTTCATATGTGTTATCTCATTTGATCCTCCCAATGAACCTGTGAGAAGAGTATTGCCATTATTTCTATTTTACAAAAGAAACAAACTAAAAAGATGAGATGACTTGTCTAGAACAAGAACTCAAGTTCAGATAGCTGACTATACAATGACACTCAAACTTCATAATTTTGTACTTTTTTTATGTATTTTACTAATAACTTCTTTTCCCCCTAAGACATGAAGAGATTTTCTAAGATTCTATCTTTTCTCAAAAAAATAGTTACTCTCCATAATTATAGTTAATAATGTTCATAGTTCATACAATCAGGTCAAAATGACTTTCAAATTCTATTTTACAGATATAATAGTCAAACTATTAAATATTATTTGAATTTTTCTATGTGAAGGATGCTAAAAAAGTTAACACTAAGTAATAGAATTTAAAAAAATGGGAGAGGGTTCAATAGGTTTCCAAATTAGAAAAAAAATTGACTATTATGTCAAACCATTTGAAACTGTTGACATTAAATCACTTGGAGAAATTGAAGTAGTGGGATTTTTTATAGTTCAATCTAATATTTGCTGCATTTATGTAGAAAATAAGGAATTTGAGAGCATGAAAGGTTACTAAATGTGTATGGCTCCTTTACCTTATTGAAGAGATAAGGTATGATAGTTAAAAGATTTAAGGAATTTAATTGCTCATTATAGAGATTTTCAAATCATACATAATTTCCAACCAAAGGCCATAAAACAGAATGATTAGAGAAAAAATTGAAGACAAGGCAGAAGTCACTTCCATCAGCTAGAGTGGCAATGGGGAAAAAAAATCAAGATATGATTTCTGGACACACATGAAGTACCAAAATTAAACCAAGAGAATGTAGAAAGCCTAAACAGATCAATAACAAGCAATGAGACCAAAGTGGTAATAAATAGTCTCCCAACAGGAAAACCTCAGGATCAGATAATTCTCTGCTGAATTCTACCAGATCTTTAAAGAACCAATGCCAATGCTCCTCAAATCATTCCATGAAATAGAAAGGGAGAATATAATTCCAAATTCCTTCTGTACAGCCAGTATCAACCTCACACCAAAACCAGATAAGGACAATTCAAGGAAAGAGCAATATCCTTGATGAATATAAATGGAAAAAAAACCCTAATAATAGCAAATGAAATTCAATAACCATTAAGATTTCACATCATGGTCAAATTGAATTCATTTCATAGATGGAAGGATGGTTCAACAAATGCAAATCAATAAACCTAATATGACATATAAAAATCAAGGACAAAAATCACATGATCATTCCACAAGATGCAGAAAAAGCCTTTGACAAAATTCAACACCTACTCCTGATTGAAAACCTTGAAGAAATGAGGGATAGAAGCAACTTAACATTATAAAAACCATACATAACAAAACACAAAACCAACATCATACTGAATGGAGAAAAACTGAAAATATTTCCTCTAAAATCAGGATTAAGACAAGGATGTCCATTTTCACCACTCCTATTCAATATAGTCCTTGAAACTCTAGCCAGAGCAATTAGGTAAGAGAAGAAAAAGGGACACAAACAGGAAAGGAAGAAGTCAAATTGTCCCTGTTTGCAGATGATATGATTCTTGTACTCAGAGAATCCTAAGACTTCTAGAGCTGATAAATTCAGCAAAGTAGGACACAAAATCAACATACAAAAATCTGTAGGTTTTCTATGAATATTGAATATCTCAAGAAATCAGGAAAATAATTCCATTCAAAATAGCTTCAAAAAATAAAATAGTTAGGTATAAATCTAACCAAAGATGTGAAAGACCTCTATAAGGAAAATTGCAAAACACTGGAGAAAAAATATAAGAGGATACCAAAAGATGAAAAGACATCCATGTTCATGGACAGGCAGAATGAATATTGTTAAAATTGCCAAACTCCCAAGATGATCTATAGATTCAATGCATCCCCATAAAAATACTAATGATATTCTTCTCAGAACTACATTTTAAAAATCCTAAAAGTTTTAGGATTTTTAGGACAAAAGACCCATAAAAACCAGAGTAATTCTGAACATGAAGAGTAATGCTGGCAGCATCACAATACAGAACTTCAATCATAAAAATAGACTTGTAGACCAATGAAATGGAAAACAGACAAACCCATACAGCTACAGTTATCTGATTCTTGACAAAAGTGACAACTTACACCACCAAAAATAGCCTTTTCAATAAATGGTGCTGGGGAAACTGGATATCCATATGTAAAAAAAAACAAAAGTCAACTCAAAATGGATGAAAGAACTAAGAATAAGACCAGGAACCTTGCAACTGCTAGAAAAGGAACATAGAGTAAATGTTTCAACATATAGGTATAGGCAGCAACTTCCTCAGTAGGACTCCTATAGCTCAGGAAATACCCAGATCCAATAAATGGGATGGCATCAAATGAAAAAGCTTCTGTATAGCAAAGGAAAGAAAAGCATGAGGAGAGAACCTATAAAATGGGAGAAAAAAATTGCCAGCTACCTTTCCAACAGAGGATTAATATCTAGAACACATAAAGAACTCAAAAAAATTCAACACCAAAAAAAGTAATAATTCACTCAATAAATGAGCAAATGAAGTAATCAGACACTTCTAAAATGAAGTAACACCAATGGTCAACATTTATATTTAAAAAATGTTCTCTAGCCATCAGGGAAATGGAAATCAAAACACTGATATTTCATCTCACTCGAGTTGGGATGGTAATCATCAAGTATACAACAATAATTGCAGGTGAGGATGTGGGAGAAAATGAATTCTTACACACTGTTGGTAGGAAAGTAAATTATTGCAGACACTGTAGAAATTATGGAGGTTCCTTAAAAGACTAGGAATGGAAACTTCTTATAATCCAGCTATATCACTTCTCAGTGGTATAGTGTAATTCTTAAAAGAATTAAGGTCAGCATACTATAGGAGTACATATATAATAATATTTTACAACAGCACCATTCACAATAGCCAAGTCACAGAACCAGCCTAGGTGCCCATCAATGGATGAATTAAAAGATATGAAATGTATATACAATAGAGTTTTGTTCAGCCATAAGAACAAAAATATGTAATTTGCAAGGAAATGCATGGAAATGGAGAGCATACTGTTAAATAAGCCAAACGCAAAATAAAAGGTTGTATGTTATCTCTCATATGTTGAGGTTAGAGAGAAAAAAAGTGTATGGTGGGGGGGTGTCTCATGGAAATAGAAGGAAGTAGGGTTGAGGAAGGGAATACCCAGGGAAAAAGAAGGGCAAGGGGAGGAACTAGATTGAAATTGATCAAATTATGTAATGTACATGTATAAATATGTAACAATGAAACCCACTACTCTGTGTAATTATGTGCCAATGAAATTTTTTTTTTTTTAAAGAAAGCAACGAAATTGGAATCAGCTTATAAGGATTGTAAATTCAAATGTTGACAAAGTTTGGATAGGAATTACAAAGAAAATCCAATTAAAAGAGTTTAATAACAGAAGTTAGAGGAGTGGTGAACTAGAGATTCTGTGCCCCACATTCAGGCACTGAACTTTAATTTAAAAGCACTGTACTAACTACTAAAAAAGAAAAAAAAGTGCATCTTCTGAATTGGAAGATCAGTCTTAACATCTACGAACTTTGGTTAGAGTGAAAATTGAGCGGCCACTAGTATAGAAGCAAAGGAAAAGCATGGAGAAAGAAACCACGACCCTGTCAGAAGGGAGGCATAGACCAATGTGCCTCGGGGATAGAAGTCCAGAAAGCAAGCTATACATGTCTGGATGTCCCTGAACGTGAGACTAGCAAGTTTGAACTGAACAACTTAACATTGCCCCAATGTGTTTTGACTCAGTTCTGGTCTTTTTTTCATATTACCCTTTCCACTTTCAAAACCTATTGCCCCTATTATCTCATCATCTAAACTCTTTGAGATGTGTCTTTAAACTTGTATCTTCCAATAAGCCTTTCCAATGGTTTTTTTATCAAGAAGGAATTATCAACATTCTATCCTCTCAAATTGAAATTTCTGTGCATCTCTCAAGACTCTTATAGGACCTTCTATTTCACTCTATAGTTAACTATGTGCACCTTGATTTTTCTACTATGCTGTGAGTTTAAAAGACCACATCTAAACCACATTTGTACCCTCTAGAGCATGGAGAATGGCATTTAAAATAGGTTAGTTGAATCTTTATTCAGCTGAGAGCACTTTACCCTCCAGGAAAATAGAGAACCATTAAATGTTTCAGAGTACATGTGTAATGTGATCCAAATAATGTTTTAGAAGGTTATTTGGTAGGAATATGGAACAATATAAAAAGGAAACAAATCTAAGTCATAAATTACTTCCCTACAGCAATATGAATTAAAAGAAGAAACGAATCATTGCAGATTTGTTTTCTAGGAAGAATTAGATACCAGGGCTCTAAATGAACAGTGAATTGAAGATATGACTGGGTGGCTTTAAGTCTGGGGAGACTGGAGTAATGTAGAAGAAAAGGAGAGACTGATTTGGACCAAGAGTAAGAAAAGTGGAAAAAGTGAATTGACTTTTAGCTCTATTAGATGTGGAGTTTCACTTGTCATGTATTCATATATGAACATAGGAAAGTTATGTCTGATTCATTCTACTGTCTTTCCTCTTTCCCATCCCTCCTCCTTACCCTTTGTCTAATCCAATGAACTTCTATTCCCACCCCCATTGTTTTAGTATGTGCATTTCAGAGAGAACACTTAGCCTTTGGTTTTTGGGGCCTGGCTTATTTCACTTAGCATGATAGTCTCCAGTTTCCATTGTGATTAAACAGTCAAGGAAATGCACAGAATTGAAGTTTGAGAATGATCATAGTGCTTCCACAGACTCCAAATGGCACAGTACGATGTGAGAAGCACCATCTATTATGAAAATATTTGTGTCTTTTCTCATATCCTAGGACAGTTCCTGACCTAGGCTCAAAAGTATAAAATAACTGAGACAATGATGAGGCTGGGAAAAGGAAAAGGAAATGCTGGTAAGAGCTATTTAAGAGTGCTTGCAGGGAGAGTCTGGTAAAGCTTCACTTCGGGGTGGAATATCAATTAAAAGGATGAAAATAACTGAAAGACAAGAGAAACATCACTAGAGAAAATCTTTGCATACTTTTGAATTGAGCACCAAGCCAGCAGAGTCCAGAGAATTATCACCAGACCCTGAAAATATCTACCCAAGTTAATAACTTAAAACTCTTCATACCCTTCCAAAGCCACAGAGCAATTCCATCAATAAAAGGGTTCTGGTACAATGGCCTGGAATAAACAAACTCTAAAGACGGCCTCAGGGTAAAAAGCAGTTGGCAGCAGTACACCACTCAGCACACTCAGATCATCAAGTTGCATCAAGACCAACAAATGACAGACATCTACCATTAATTTCTCGCCTGACTTTTCCCATATCTAAAAGAAATTTCATGCTGAACCATAGTAATTCACAATCCAGGATCTATATTCCTTTAACCATAGACAGTCTTCAAAAGGTATGGAAACTATCTTAAAATACTAAAAAAACAAACAAACAAACAAAACAAAAAAAACCCACATTGTGTGCATGTGCATGTATGCCTTTTTCTGAGAAGCAGGTCACTGATTTCCCTAGACCCTTAAAAAGATGCAAGAGGGACTGGAGTTGTGGCTCAGTGGTAGAGCGCTTGCCTAGCACGAGTGAGGCACTGGGTTCGATTCTCAGCACCATGTATAAATAAATGAATAAAGTAAAGGTCTATCAACATATAAAAAATATTTTTAAAAAAGACCCAGGAATGCAAGAGATTAGGAACTACTACTAAAAGAAAAGAAAATTAATAATGCCTAAGCCTCAGGGTTGATTTAACAAAAGATGTTTCACAGAAGACTGAAGGGAGAGCTCAATGGTGGGGCACTTGTCCAGAAAGTGCAAGACCCTGGGTTTGATCCCCAGCACTGAAAAGAAAAAAAAAATCATAGCACTGCATCTTATCATTTAAGAATATATTACAACTGACTCAGTCATTCATAATATTTGATTATTGATGCACTGTAAATAGTAAAGAATTTTCAAATATTTTCTCAATTTTAAACATAAAAAGCAGGAAATTAAATTGCTTGCATAGCTTTATTTCAACCATAGAAAATGTATTTTGAAAAAAATGGCCCCTCATTGGTGAGGTAATTTTCAGTTTCTTTTCCAAAATATTTGGTGTTCTCTAAATTTTTATAAATGAGCAAATATTGGATTAATAGCATAATTATATATAATTTATAAATATACATTGAGAATACATGTTTCTAAGACTAATTGTGCAAGTATTTTCTACATACGGGTCTACTGGTCAGCCAAAACTGGCACATTCTCCAATTTTTCCAGAAACTCAATTTGAATGTTGTATTTTATTAGTGCCTAATACTGTCCTCACACAGCCCAGGACATATTATCTGGCTATTTTCAAGATTATTGTAGATTGATGGGAAAACAAAGTTTCTCCTGGTTGACTGAAAAACTCAGATTGAGAAGTAACTTCAAGTGAAAAATCCAACCTGTCCTTTAATATTCTTATATAACATGTTGCATTATCAATAAATACTTCACTTCCTACTATGTAGCATAATTCACTCTACCTGGGAAGGCTCAAAACCAGGACTACCTACAGGAGGACAGCATGTCCCAAATATGGCTCCCAACCACGGACAGTACTGTGTGGGGTTTGATTCCTACCACCATGGGGAGATACTGCTGTCATTGAGGCCAGGGATGCTAAACATTCTGCAATGCCCAGAGCACACCCTCCTAATGAAGTCCTATACTACCACAATGTCAAGAGCACCTCTACAGAGAATCACCAAGCCTTTGCCAGTGCTCTTCCCATCATGTCCTCATTTACCACAGGGCTCAAGTCCAAATCCATCTCCTCCATGAAACCTCCCCCCAAAACACTTTGGCACATCCCTTATCTGTAGAGAAATCCCTTGTACTCAATTCAGTACTTAATTATGTGATTTCTTCTAAAAGAATTTAGCAGCTTTAATATGTACATCCTTTGCCTTCCTCAATAGAACAGTGGACTCCTGAAACACCTAGGAGAATTATAATGCTAATTTGAAGGACTATCTAAGTCAATCAACAGATTATATAGGCAAAGGTCAGGTATCACAAAACCTTCTCACTTTTTGGAGAGAATGCTTGTGTGTGCGTGCGTGTGTGTGTGTGTGTGTGTGTGTGTGTGTGTGTGGTGTTGGGGATTAAACTCAGGACCTTGTGCACGCAAGACAAGCACTCTACCAACTGAGCTATATCCCCAGCACCAAGAGAATGCTTTTTGAAAGAAAGAAAAAAAAAAAATCACATGCTGAGATGCCCTATGGAATAATTTTAATGGTGAACAGATGCAGCAGTATTGTACTAAAGGAATATTGATGCACAAGTGAAGGACCAAACATCATTATAACATTTTCCTTTATATTTTTGTAGCTATTTACAAATTAATGGAAGCTTACATCAATATTTTGATTAGACACCAAAATGTTGCTAAGGTCTTAAACTCCAGCTTAGTTAATTCTTTATCATCATAATCAAAAGCACTGACTGGTACAAGTAACTGTGCTGGGCAAGCTTCATATCAATTAAAACTGACCTGAAGTCTATCATTGAGTAGTTTTCCAAATAAAGTAGAATTTTACCAAGTGTAGAAATAAAGCACTGAAGTTAATTTTATGAGGCTAAAATGATAGGGTCAGAGAGAGAGAGGCTTGAAGCAAAACAGGGAACAAAGAAGAAATTGCATGCTACAGAAAAGTATGGTTGAAGGGGAAAATGCCCCTCTTTCATCAGAAAGGTAAAATCTAAAATTTTAGAAGTTGCTGTTCTGAAATCAGGACAGTTTCCATGGGATGTGAATTTAGGAAGTGCATTAGGAGAGAGTGGGGACAAAGTCAAGGGAAGACAACATCATGAAAGCCATCTAGAAAAGGTAGAGAAAAATGAGACCAGGAAAATAAGAGATCTACCCTGAAAAAGAATTGGGCAATTTAAATTCTGTAACCAATGGGGAAAAAAAAATAGAGACTATAGAAAGGATTCAAGCATGCAGGTGACAACCAGTTTCACAAATTGTGTTCTGCTCTGGCTTCTGATATTTAGAAATAATCACAGGTTACTCACCAAATATGTGTTTTCTACATTCAAGTTTGCAAACTTTGCTTTTAAGAAATATTGCTCAAGAACATTCTTGATGTACAAGGGGTTATGCTTTAGTAATAATTATCAAAGCACATCTTTATTTAACAAACCACTTTTAAGGACACAGAGAATGACACGGTTTGGTTTTAAAGACTGTAAAGGAATTACAGCTTTCAGAAACTTATTTGAATCCTCATTTTAAGTGATAGTGACAATGAAATAGAATATGTTAAAATCAGAAGGCCACCACTTTAGATATGAGTCACTCTTAGTGGAGAAATTTCAACGATAGGAGTATCTATCTGTTCAGGAGAAATGATGCTTCCAAGAACCAAGTCTATAAAATTAAAGGCAACCTTTTTAATACAATACCTGAATGGGGGGGGTCAAACTTTACATATAGTTGAAGGAAAATATGCACCAGCTTTTCTTTGTAAGAGGGGGCAATGTTTATATTTATACCTGAATATGCTAATTTGTGAAATTGGAAAAATACAGTCTCATGTCACAAATAAAGATAACATTTAAAAGAGAATTAATTTAGCAACATTAACATAGATAATTCTAAATAAAAATGGCACAGTTGGCAATCAGGATAAAACCATGACCCTCCAGCTTCTAATGCTATTCTAGTATCTGTTTTGCAGTGGCTTTAAATGGAATCACACTTGCCAATCTTTACTTTTCATTTTCACCCTCAAGAACACAAAGGCTGAAATCAGATAGTCTCAAATCATATCTGAATAACGGATTGATACCCTAAGGTCTGTGTGTATTAAATACAACATCACAGTGACAGTGTTCATGGGATTAAACCTAAAATAATGCAAACCTCACCAAGGAACATTTGGGCTTTTTCCCCTTGCATGGCTTTCTTTCTATACATTCTTTTCAAAGCAGAGGAATGACAAAGAATTTAAATTCTGACACTAATACCCTAATCACCTAAGGCAGAGGAGCTTGAAATCCAATTACAGATGAGAAAATGAAATTTGAAATGTGGTGACCTAAACTCCCATGAGTCTAATGTTACAACACATTTATGTGGAAGTCTCATTCTTCTACCATAAAGACTGAGAAAGGGAAAGATGGAGACTCTACATTATACTGGGCGAGTTCAAACCTCATTGGATTCATATTACAGAAAATCTTAAAGTTGACAGAAATTGCTTTCAAATGTAGATCTGAGCCTTGCTAATAGAATAGACTCCTTTCCAAGTCAAACGCTCACCCAAATATTCTGAGTTTTTCACCATGGCATGTGTTTTCCTAGCAACTTTATCCAGTTTACCCTATTTAAGTTGAGCCATGCATTTACTCAGCAACCATGCCTTGATCCCTAGCTGTGTCAGGTACGAGCATAGCACTGCTATGGTCTCAGTGTGTCTTTTAGTGATTTATGAGCTGGAAGATTGATTCCCAGTGTGTTAACTATGGAGGTGGTGGGACTATTAAAAATTGGGATCTACTACAAAGTAGTTAGGGAATTGAGGATACGGTCCACAAGGGATTAACATAGTTCTCCAGGGACCCTAGTTAGTTCTGAAAAGAATTACATATTATAAAAAGAGTGATCCTGGCCCAGGCACTCCTCTTAATTCCTAGTCTCTTCATATGATCTCTTTCACATCACCTCCCACCAATTGTGATGCCATTACCAATGAGGACCTCAGGGTGAAAATGGGCTGCCCAATCTTGGCATTCAGCCTCCAAAACTGAGCCAAGTCTCTTTTCTTAGTACACTAGCCAGCATCAGGTATTTTTTGTAACAGAAAAAATACTAATACCAACACTAATAATCTGGTCATTGGTTGCTCCATAAGCTGTACATTACATCAATTTAACTATACCTGCTATTCTTGGGTAGTTTAAGTTTCTCCTTTATCCTACAAATTCAAGGATCTCTTCTTTGAAAGGGTTTTTTTCTTTGTTTTAAGCTAGATCAGTGTCAAGGAGAAATCTTCAGGTAAAAATTGAAAAGTCCAGTTCTGGCACCACTTCTGCCTTGCCAGCCCATTACCATGAGTGGGTAACAATGCTTTACATTTCCCTTCAAATATAGAATAGGGTTCACAAACCGTTATTTCTCTCACAACGTTATTACAATTAAGAGGGAAATACTTTGAGTCTATAAATCATTTTAATAGTTTTAGCCATCCCCTTTACCCATGAATTCTAAACTCATAAAAGATATCTTTTTAAAAATCAATGAAATATATAAAATATTTTTGTTCAAGAATATTCATAGGAGAATTGTTGGGGAAAAAAAACATGGCAGAACCAAATGGTACAAAATTAGGGGAATGTTTGAACTAATGTTGTAAAATGTAAGATGTAATATAACAAAACCATTTAAAAAAAACATGAATTAAAAGACTAAAGGGGAAAAATAAGCACAGACGATTGTTCTTGTTGATGCCCAACATGAACCAGAAAATATTCAAGACTCTAGAAGCAAAAGGGAGAATAAACAAAAGCAGTCCTTACTTCATGGAGCTTAGAGTCCAAATGGAAAGAACTACAGAGAAAAACTAGATTTTACTTAGTTACATAAGTACAATTAAATTACATAATGTTTTTGTAGTCTTTCATTTGAATGTGTTAGCACATCTATGAAATGAAAACAAGTTATCTTTGGATGATTAGAAAATAGGTGTTAATTTAATTCCCTATACTTTCTTCTATTTTCCAGAAATTTCTTTTTTTACTGAACATGATTTGTTTTTCCTGAACAGGATATAAATTATATATTTATTTGCACACACATTTGCATGCACACATATATATTCCCAGGCCAGGAGATATATATATACGTATATATACATTTTATTCTGAAAGTGGTGCTTTAAGAAACATGCAAGAAATATGCAAGGTGGCTGGAGAAGAGTAACTGCAGGATGTGAGGCAAACTATGAGGCTGGGGTGTGGAAGGGATGAACCTGAACAGTGATAACTCAGACAGAGAGAAAGGCAAAGCACCTGCCATTTCAAAAGACACCTGACTCCAAGATTTCTAAGGCGATGTCAAAGTAAAGTTGATCCTCAAACCTGATGGACTCTTGAATAATGTAGGAATTCTCTCAACATAAATGATTTATCCAGCTGAAGAGCCTTCAAGTACAGGCAAAAACTAAAATTCCAAAAATTAACAAATCACTCTCACATGTTATTAAGGAGTTCTAAAAAGCACACCATACATGACCAGGGTGTAAGTGCTAATACCAGAGTTGGTCTTCATAGCAATGTTGCTTCTGCCAACTTTCAGCCAACAAGGTTGAAAGGAAGAAAGAAATGAGCACACAGGCAAATATTCAATTATTTATCACAAATTTGAATCAGCATTCAAATTGACTAGCGTGGCACTTTGCTGTTTTATGTCAAAACAAATTTGAAAACAAAGCTATTTTAGATATCTAATTCATTTTTAAAGGCAATTTAAATTTTTATTTGTTCTTTTTAGTACATGATAGTAGAGTTTATTTTGGCATACTTACACAAACATGGATATATCTTATTCCAATTAGGATCCCTGTCTTGTAGCTATATATAATGTAGAGATTCATGTGGTGTACTCATATGTGCATAGGAAAATTATGAGATTTATTCAACTGCCTTTCCTATTCCTATCCCTATCTCACCTCCATTCCCTTTATTCCTCCCTTTGTCTAATTCATGAACTTCTATTCTTCCACTCCACCACCTCTTGTTGTGTGTCAGTATCCACATACCAGAGAAAACATTCCATCTTTGATTTTGGGGGATTGGATTATTTCACTTAGCATGATAGTCTCCAGATCCATCAATTTACTAGTGAACGTCATAAAGGCCTTCTTCTTTATGACTAATATTCCATCGTGCATATAAACTACATTTTCTTTATTCATTCAACTACTGACAAGCACCTAAGTTGGTTCCATAGCTTAGTCATTGTGAATTGTGCAAAATATGAAAATATGGTATGGTCTAACAATATGCATTAAGAAGTAAAGTAAAATAATCTGAAATTGGAGAAAAGGAGTCTTAAATTTGATCCATTTCTGTCATTGGGTTTTCTGTGTTCTCCTGGTCTATTCATTGAGTTCTGCTAAGGCTTGCTTCAACTTCCTCTCTACTCAGCTATACTGAGGCTGCACAAAGGTCTCAGTACCAAAGGTCTATGATATTTTTCCTATTCTCTCAATAATGTACTGGCAGGTGTTTCCAAAGCCTACATTCATTAACATCCCTTTTCAAAACTATTATCCCCAGAACACTAAATTTAAAAATCACATTTAACCAACTTATCCTACTTTTAATAAATGAAAGAATAGTTCATATTGACATGTTTCCAGTTTAATCACCACTGAAAGTTGCTCTCTTTGGTAGGGAAAATAATTATTTAAAGCAAACTTAAAAGAGTGGCATATGCCTATTTTGTGTTATCCCAACTATAATCCATGCTGATTTGGCCTCAATTTGAACCTTCCACTAATCTTATCAGCTTAAACCAGATTGTTAAAAAAGCAATTGAATCACAGAGCCAGGGTGCAGAATTCTGTTAATGAAATTCATCCATCAACTCAAGAAACATTAATGAACCTTCTCTACCATTGGAAAAATTACAGAGATAAAAAAAGATGCAGTCCCGAAGTTCTGTCTCATGAAAGACAGACATGAATCATTTCACGAGTGTGAAGAGTGCTCCGTTACAGGTAAAGATTGCAAAGACTCACCTAGTAGGTAAAGACTTACTAGAAGTTCTACTCAACTTCAAGAAAACATTTTAGAAAAAAGGTTGGCAAACTTCTATGCCTACAGGTCAAATCCAGCCAGACATTGGTCGTTGTATTGGAACCCAGCTCGATTATTCCTTTAAGTACTTCTGTGACTGATTTCATGCCACAGTGGCAACATGGAGTCATTGTTACTGACACCATGTGGACCTCATGACAGAATGCAGTTACTATCTAGTCCTTTGCGATGGAGGATTTAAACATAGGGTTTGCCCATCTCAACTGGGGAAATACAAGCAAAGACAGCAAACGAAAAAGAAATGGTTGTTTCTGGGAACTACCTGTGGCCCAAAGTAGGGAGAAATATGGCTGGGAGGATAACCACAGACCAGATTTCAAAGCACTGCATGCTTAGGTGGTTGAAAAAAATGATTGGGTGATTACCATTTTCGAGTGTTTGTTGTATTCCAGGTATTGTTATGCTAACTCTCTCACATTATCTCATTTCCCCTTCCCCACAATCCTGTGAAAGAAAACTATAACCTTCATTTAATGAGTGAGCAAACAAATACACAGAAAATTAAAATGAGGTCACAGAGCCAATAAGGACACAGAGGGGGTTGAACCCAGGCAGTGTGACTCCCATGCTGTTTACCATTTTCAAGGCAAACACGAAGCTGTTATGATCAACAGTCTTCCAGAGATGCCATCAAAAGAATGAGGACCTTGGAACCCCACGGATTACTGCAAGATAAGAACACGTGCCTCTCCTGAAGGGGAATTAAGGATCCACAGGAATCAAATTTATGTAATTCAGAGGATGTCAACAAGCTGGCACTTTCTAATAGCCAATTAGGAGTATTTCTCCATTCAGAATCCTGAAAACACAGTATATGTAAAATTCTGAAATACAGATAGAGAGCAAGCGAGTGGGGAAAAAAGAGACAAGTTTTAGAATCAGAAATGTCCAATTTTGTCCTACTAATGAAACCTATTACAAGTTCAGCAGGTTACACAGGAAACAGTGACTCAGAGCCCTCCTCATCTATACACTACACGGACGGCTGTAATGCACACCCCATAAATGTGAGGATGGTAAAAACATCTAAGTCCTCAGTACTGATGCCTAGCACAAAGTAGCAGCTCAACAATGCTAGGCACCTTAATTGACTAGGGAGAACTGTCTAGCACACAAAAGAAATAAGCAGGTCTTCAGTAATTATTCCATGAACATTTTCATCAGGAAATAAATTCAGCCTAAAAACAAAAAACTTGATCAGATGCATCTCCACTTGGACAAGACACCATAACATTTTAGGATTTGAAATCATCTAATATGTCTGTCTTACTGGTCTTCCCTCTCCTACACCTCCATTACTCAAGGTTGTTCAAACCTACCTTACATTTCTTAAGTCTCTCCCCACCCTCATCTTGTCCCTCTGCCTTAGGTCATGTAGACCCTGCCCATCTCTTGAGGGGACTAATGCTATCAACTGCTGATCATTTCTCCTGCCTCCAGTCTTTTCCTCTCCTCCATCCTATTCTCCAGATTGGCTGATGGTACATTAACGTGATGTCACTAATCTATTTCCAGCCTCCACTGGTCCCTGTTGCAGAGAATGAAGTCAACTTCACATAAGAATCATTACTACCTAGCCTCCCTCTAGCCTCCACCTCTGCTTATCCACAAATCAGGTTCTGTACCTCTTTGGTTTTGCACAAGCTATTCTTTCTGCCTGGGATATGCTTTGCTATTCAACACCTGGGTGGAGGGAGTCTCTGGGTAAAGCAAATCCAGTGTCCTTTGTGGTGTCCTCTTTAACTTATTCAGAAAGTATCTGGTCCATGATCTCTCCAGCTCCTGCAGTATTTGACACCTGTCCACCTTTTAGTATTCCAATATTGTATTCTAACACCCATGTGTCACATCTAAACTGTGGGTCCCTCTGAGTCATGGATTCTGTCTCATTTGACTTCACAACTTCAACAACTTGTCTATTTGTCTCATAGTAATTATCAGCAAATATTTGTCAACTGTTAAGTGACAACTACTACTTGTCTGTCTTCATAGACTATCATATAAAACAAGTTTATCCTAAGATAGTTAAACTTCTGTACCTTCTTAGTTATTGCGCATATACAATGGAATATACAACATCAAAAAGAAATGAAGAATTTAGGAAAGAGCAACAAATGATCATTAAACCCTGGGCTTAGATCAGGTAGAGATAAAACCAACAGCCCATATCCTCCAATTCCTAAAGGTATTTAGACAGTAATAGGCATTTGCTAGGTTTTCCCTGCATATAAACAAGATCTTACCCAGAAATTTCAACCAAGTACATGAATTATTTTCCTTTCAGTCAATGTTGAGCAAATGGATACATGCCTTTCCTTTAGTGACATGAAAAAATAAAGCTTTCATCGCCGTAAGTTCAGAGCCCAGTTGGAACAATTTGTTTGTTTTACATGTTGAGTTCTATTATTGCTTTATAACAAAATGTCATTTTATGAATTTCATCTCCTCCTGGTGGTTTTCTTTCACGGTGCTGTGTAGAATTATCAACTCTATTTGTCTTTATCCTCTGCACCCAGGTTGCTTCATAGAATATTAATATTTGGAAGATGATGACTAATACATATTCAAGATAGAAATATTTTATGGGATGCCAAAGGCTAAGACAGCATCCATGTGCCTATTATCCATTGCTTCACATCTAAGTACAGAGATAGTCAAAGGCAATAGAACAAAAACAAGAAAGACAAAGTCTTCCATCATTGAATATAGTGGTCTTTTTAAACTATAAAAAGCTGACAAATGAAAACATAAAAAGAGCCAACCATGTCTACTTTCTTTTTAGTGTTTTATCCCTGTTGCCTAATAAAGTACCTAGCTATAGGGAGTGCTTAATAAATATTTATTGAATGAAAGAATAAAGATATGAATAAAGAACAAAGCAAAAAAAGGAACACAATACAGTTTGTCTTTAGAAATACAATCTATAGAAAAAAGAAATTGTGAATTGAGCTGCTACAAACATTGATGTGGCTACATCACTGTAGTATGCTGATTTTAAGTCCTTTAGGTATAGGTCAAGGAGTGGGATAGTTGGATCAAATGGTGGTTCCATTCCAAGTTTTTGAAGGAATCTCCACACTGCTTTCCAGAGTGGCTGCACCAATTTGCAACCCCACCAGCAATGTATGAGTGTACCTTTTTCCCCACATCCTCACCAACACCTATTGTCTCTTGTATTCTTGATAACAGCAATTCTAATTGGGGTGAGACGAAATCTTAGGGTAGTTTTGATTTGCATTTCTCTTATTACTAGAGATATTGAACATTGTGGAAGCAACCTAGAAGCCCTTCAATAGATGAATGGATAAAGAAACTGTGGTATATATACACAATGGAATATTACTCAACCAAAAAGAACAAAATTATGGCATTTGCAGGTAAATGGATGGAGTTAAAGAATATTGTGCTAAGGAAAATAAGCCAATCCCAAAAAAAATCAAAGGTTGAATGTTTTCTCTGATGAGTGAATAATGATACATAATGGGGGAGGGAGAGGGAGTAAGGGAAGAATGGAGGAATGTTGGATTGTGTAGAGGGAAATGAGGGGAGGGGAGAGGATGGGAAAGAAAAAAAGATAATGGAATGATAAAGCATCATTACCCTATGTACATGTATAATTACACAACGGTATGACTGTACTTTGTGTACAACCAGAGAAAAAGCCGTACCCCATTTGTGTAAGAATCAAAAAAAAAAATTTAAAAAGAAAAAAGAAATAAGTAAATAGCTAGCAAACATCATCCTTACAGGAGTAAGGGAACCATGAGAAATGTCAGCAAGGAGAATCCTTCAAGGGAAGGCCAAGTGTGAGAGCTTACTTAGATAAACTTGGCCAGCCTCAGTATTCAGCTGGGTCCAGGCTTCCAGTTCACCCAGAGAAAAATACACACACAGAGTAAAAACAATTCAGCCCTTTTTGTTAATAGAGAAATGGAAATTCTATTCATGGAAAATCTGATTAAAACTTCTCCAGAGCTTTAGAGTTACTTGAAACCAATACCATGACACCACTTTGCTTTGTTATGTTCATGTTATCTGTGTCTCTGCCTTCATGAGCCAGACAGAAGTTTCAACAGGATTGGGAGACTTTCTTTTGGGATGCTGAGTACTCCTAGAAAGTAGAGATAATGGTATTGCTCGAGGAATCAAGGACTGAACTCTAGAAGCAGAACATGGAGTTGAGAGGTACAGGTTTAGAGCAATGAATAGGACCGACATAGGGGATTCAAGAGTCAGTTTAGGGGTTCCAAAGAAGCTGATCCACACTAAAGGAAAAATTTTTATTGAGTAGTGGCATTGAATATGATCTACTTATTGATTGGTATGGAAGTTATGGCTTAAATATGTCAAACTGGCTATTTTCTCCTATTTGGTTTTCATGTTCTATGTTCAGCTCAGAATTCAAAATTCATTAACTACACATATTAATTGGGCAGTGAGAATGTACAGTCTCAGTGCTTGATACACTTCATCTAATATAGCTTCAAAGTTATGAGAATTTCTATTATTGTCTCCGTTTTCAATAAGTGAAAAAAAAACACACTTTGCTAGCTGAAATTAACCAATTTTTCCAAGATCATAACATTAGTATATAGTAGTAATAAGATTTATACAAGGTAGTCAGGTCCCCCAAACTACACCCTTAACAAATCTCTTGTAGAGTTTCTTGGTATGTGTTCAATGGATAAATAGAAATGTACTTGCTGAGGACCATGGTCTGATGGTCCCTCCAAAATTCCTGTGGGAATCTTCATCTCCACTGCATAGTGTTAGCAGATATGCTTTGGGATAATTCGGTTGTGAGGGCTTCACCCCTAGGAATGGATCAATGCCCTTATTAAAGGACTTGAAGTGTCTTCACCTTTCATGTTCTATTTCCAAGTAAGGACACATCATTCTTCCCATCAGTGCTCAGAGTACCTTGTTAGAAGCAAAGCGATAGAGCCCTAGCCTGTCGGTGACCTGAACTTGGGTTTCCTAGCTTTCAACACTGAGAAATGAGTTTCTTTTGCCTACATCTTACCTATTCTCGGATATTCTGTTGTAGAAGCACCCACTAAGACACTGAACATCCTTCTGATGGGTTCATACTATATCCACTGACATTAATCTAAAATGACTTTCCAAGAATGACCTTTTACTTTGTAATATGCACAAAGTGAGAACCAAAAACCTTTTAACTGTGTTGTGTAAAAATAAAATTTAATTTGCAGCATTGTATTTTCAGTCTTCATAATATGTATGGAAGCTCTAACCTGTCACACGCCAGCTGCATGTTCTGTGGTCCACAAAGCTGAAAGAGACTATCAAGATGGGAAGAAAAAAAAAAAAAGATACCCTTTGAAGGCAGAAGCCAGCATCTAAGTGAGACCATGGAAATGAAATTTTAATATGGCTCTTATTTCTGCTACAGCAATGCCTTATTACAAGAATCAGTTCATCATAACAATAGGTTGTCATAATTTGATATTATAAAACATACTTGATATTGCCACTCTTAACAGCTTATTCATCGATTACTTCTACTTCCTTTCACAAAGGGAAAAACAGAAGTGGAAGATATAATGAACCAGCTTGAAAAAAAATACCATTATTCTCTTGAATAGCTACTGTGAAAAGGCCTCTTCTGTCCTATCATCTGTGTAAGGTCATTCCACTTTCTGAGTCATAAATATAACATGGAATTGATACATTGGTTAACAGGACAAATATTTTAAATTGATACTATCAGGTAAATTCCCAGGTAGCATGTTATATGGCATAATATGCATATAGGTCTTTTGTTTAAAATCTTTACTATCTTGTGAGAAAGATAAGATACTAACTCAAAGTACAGAAAACTCAACTCTTATTATTTTTTTGGTACTGGTGATTGAACTCGGGGCACTTGACCACTGAGCCACATCCCCAGCCCTGTTTTGTGTTTTATTTAGAGACAGGGTCTCACTGAGTTGCTTAGTGCTTCACTGTTGCTGAGGCTGACTTTGAACTCGAGATCCTCCTGCCTCAGCCTACCGAGTTGCTGGAATTATAGGCATGCACCACCATGCCTGGCAACTCTTATGATTATTATGAATGACAACAGACACTACCTTATACAATATTCATACTCAGCCTTTTCTAAATAAATATATTTCAAGTACAAAATGTGTAAGAAAGACTTATGTACTCTTAACAACAGAAAAAGAACAATGCCATTAGAACAGCAAGGTTCATTCATCTTTTAGGTCATTGCTATAGCTTGATTAAGAGCCTCTGAAGACATGAGGTCCTAATCCATGGACCCTATAAATGGATCTTATTTGGAGAAAAAGGATCTTTACAATTAAAGATTTTGAGATAGGAATATTATCTTAGATTATTTGGGTGGGCCACAAATGCAATATGATGTCCTTAGGCAAAAGGAGATTTAACCATGTATCATGAAGCAGAGACTGGAAGGATGTGGCAGCAAGCCAAGGAACACTCAGTTTGTGGTCCTTTGTTATGTTAGCCAACACGAAAACAATATAGGCATGATTAGTTTTACATATATCTTCAAATATATTTTTCTATTTATCTAGACATAGTACAAATAACCTTTTTTAAAAAAACTTTTTCATATCTCATAAATATAAATGTACTCAGGGTGATACTAAAATATGTTATTTAGGAAATAAAACCTCAAGTTTCAGAACTAAAACATTTACAAGCTTTTCAAGAATCTCTAAACCTCATCTGCTGTATATAGCCATTTAATTCTTAATTTGGAAAAAAGATTAATTCCAGTTTACAAAATGCTTCACCTCCCTTCTGCTGCTGCTTCAGTGGAAGAGTTTTCTCTAGCTGCCTCTCAGAGGGCATTTAAGAGAATCTTAGCGAGGAGGTCTCCATCACTAAAGGCCTCTATAGATTCAAGATGTAAGGATTTTTATAAAATGTAAACACTAAGAATAAAATTGCATTACAACAGAACTGGGGAAGAAAATCCGAATATATTCTTTCCCACAAATGCACTCTGAAAAAAAAATGGGTGATAGGAAATATTGAATTCCTATTATTGCCCAAGGTCTTAAAATTTTAAAATTATCTTGTAATATTCCAAAGAATTTTTATCTTCCATTAGTGAAGAGTAAGTCTGAGAATTTTACTTCTAAATAAATGAATGCTTAATATATGAATATGGGGTAAAGGGGATCAAACTCAGAACTTCATGAGGGCTAGGCAAGTGCTCTACCATTTAGCCATTCTCCCAGCTCCTGAAAGTCTTATTTCATTAAGGGGAGAAAAATAAACACGTTCATTTTACCTACAGAATCAAGGGATTTTTCAGGATCTATTTGACAACTATTAAAAGTAGTAGATCAAAGGAAAAGATTTACTAATATAATTTAGAGCAGGTGTTTAAGAAAGTAGGAGAAAAGTTAATACGTATGATTTTTTTCTACAAATTTCACTAGATTCATAATCGAGTATTAAATGAAATATTTTAAATTATGATTTTTTTATATTTGATAAAGTTGTTTGCATTGGTGGACAATTTATCGTGTAAGAGGATTTTTGCTGTTTTAACATCTCCCCCAAAACTCATAGCACAACTTGCTTAAAAATAAGGGTTGTCTAACTCTTGTTCCACAATTAAAATATTGCTTATCATAAGTAGAAAATAAATTGGTTTCCCTGAATAATTTCTTCATCCTATATCATTGTTGATAAATACAAATTTGTTTATATTTTTCTAAAGAACCATACTCTTTAAAAATACAACTAACCAGTGCACCATGATGTTTCCATTTTAATTTTGATCACATTTAAGATACAGCTCCAAGTGTGGAGAGGACAATTTCCATATATATTTTTTGTAACTCTATTGGGGTATAACTTATATAGAATAAGATTGCTGATTTTTAATGTATAAATCAAGCTTTAATAAAATTATATGGTTTTCAAATGACAAGATATAGAATATTGCTATCACACCCAAAAGGTTGATTTTGCTTCTTCCTATTTTAACCCCTACCCCAGCCAAAGTAATCATTAACCTACTGTCACTGTGTCACTGTAGATTAAATTGCTCTTGTCTAGTTTCATATAAATAGAATAATGAGGTCCATACTCATGTTTTCTCTCATTCAGCATATTTTTAAGATTTAACCTCGTAGGGACTGGGGTTGTAGCTCAATGGTAGAGCGCTTGCCTAGCATATGCAAGGTCCTGGGTTTAATCCCAGCACTTTAGAAAAAGATTTAAACATGTAGTTGCATATCAGTAATTGATTATTTTCAATAACTGAGTATTTCATTGTATAGTGAGACCCACAATTTATTATTTAAATATTAATGGACATTTGGGTTATTTCTAATTTGGGGGCTCTTACAAATAAAGTAGCTATGAACATTCAGATGATAGTCTGTGTCATAATATTTTCTTTGAAGTCACAGAGTCATAAGGTAAGTACATGCATAATTTTATAAAAACTTTTTCTTGGGCTGGGGTTGTGGCCCAGTGGTAGAGTGCTCGCCTAGCACTGGGTTCCATTCTCAGCGCCACATATAAGTAGATAAAGGTATTGTTTCTATCTACAACTAAAATATATATGGATACATATACATACACACACATAGAAACTTTCTCTTAAAAAAAGTTCAAATGCAAAGAAAATGAAACTTTCAAACTGTTTTCTTACATGTTGTGAAGTATTATACCTGTTTATAGTCTCACAACCAACAGATCTAAATTTCAACCTTTTCACATTCTTGCCTATATTGACTTTTTCATCATTTAAATTTTAGCCAAGCTATTGTGAACCTAGTATAATTATGTAATTATAGTTTTAATTTGCATTTCTGATACTAACGATACTGAGCAGTTTTCATGTGCTTACTAACCATGTATTTTTTATGAACTTCCCACTCAAATCTTTTGGGGGGAACAATGACTATCCATTTTATTGAAAAATATCTACCCATACCCTAGCACAGTGCCTACCCTAAGAGTAACTGAATTAATTCCTGTTGGTATTTGAAAATGTTATTTCATAATCCTATGAAATCAGTGCCCTACTCTAATTCAATGGACTAAGATGTAGCAGAAAAGAATTGAAAGCAGATACCTGAGGAATGTGTTAAAAAAAAAGTGCCAGCAGAGGAAAAATTAGAGTACATTATTCTGGGCTCTATTATTTTACATGAACTTCTAGACTAGAAATACTATTTTCTAAGAAAATGATTTTATAACCTAAGACATGATCAGTCTGTCAGGCAAATGTCAAACAATTCCACATGCATCTTTATTTAACCACTCCTGGCCACAAAAGTTGTTTATTCTCTTAAAAGATTATGTCCTTGATGAACCATTCTTCTTTGTCCTGTTCTGTCAGGAGAAAACACTCAATGGAAAAAAAATGAACTTGATTCTTTAAGTTTTAAGAAGATTAAAAAAAAATCTTTCCTTTAAGAGAAGGACATGAGAAAAATAGGGAAATCATTTTTCCAAAAAGATGAGCAACTATTGCTTATAATTCAGCATTAATAGTATATTTTAAAAGAACCAATCAATATTTGTTAGCCCTGGAAAGTCTGGGTCTAGGCACCAATTTCCAAAACACTGACAATAGCAACGTCTTGTTTTGAAATGGCAAGGAACAGAAAAATCCTTCCAAACTACAACAAAAGGGAATCTTCTAAGAGGATATCAGGAACTCAATCACCAGGAGGCTCAAGAACGTAGGAAAGACAAGAACCAAGGAACTCTGAACAGAGGAAGCTAGAAGTTCAGGAGATCTCTGTGGAGTGGAACTGACCTCTAGCAGTCTCCTACAAGGGAGCCTCTAATGCCTGTACTTAGGGTCTCATCACTTCCCCCATGACTAGAGATCTGGGGGTACCTCATGACAGCCCTGGAAACTGTATCAGGGGAAGGGTAGAAGTGTATTGTTAGAAAAGTGAAGGGTCCTGAGCAGTCAGAAACTAATCAGCCTCCACTAATGACCTCAGGGAAACTAAATATCATGATCTATAAAACTCCACTGAGTCTCACATACACAGAGAGAGAGAGAGAGAGAGAGAGAGAGAGAGAGAGAG
>JAJEJO010004698.1:0-14212 GCA_020662805.1 Glaucomys volans | reverse complement strand
ACAGAGAGAGAGAGAGAGAGAGAGAGAGAGAGAGAGAGAGAACGAACGTGCTTTGAAAGCTACAAGGCACCTAACACATGAACTTGACAATGGTATGACTTCCAAGGGAAAGTATGCAAACCTGAGGAAAATAAAACTGAAAACCATCTTAAGATGTAAAATGTTGGAGCCTTTATGGGTTTTGCTCACTCTAATGTAGCACATAATTTCTAGAATAATTTCTCTCCCAGAATAACTTAAAGGACCAGTAAATAGAAAAAGCTTCAAAGTTAGGGTTTAATGCAGCATAATTATCATAGTAGTAAATGTGTGAATAATATGGGCTTTTTTTCTGAAGATCATTTTCTTTGCATAAAAGGCATGTTCCCCCCACAAAAGAACCAAGAAAACAAATGGCTGCTCAAATGTTTGAAGAATGAGAAATTTATTCAAATATTTAGAAGATGCCATATTTTCTAGTAGCATTTTTTTGCTGGTTTATTTGCAAATTGATAAGTATCCCTTTGCCTGAGGTATGGCGTTCTGAGGTAATGTATTCCTAAGAATAAAAATTATGTATCTAGCTAGTTAATTTCGTTGGGTCATAAATCTCGGATTCTCTTAATTTAACCTTCACAAGGTGGTAATGGAAAAACAGAAAACCCAAAACATTTGCCATTAAACTTGTAAACAGAGGTATATAACACAAGGTATGCATCATTCTAAAATATGATTTTCATGGTATCCGTATTTCAGCATATTGTTCATAGTTAAAAATTTGAAATATACTATTAACAAATGTTCCAATATGAATATCCCAATTTGTCTCATTTCCTTCCCATAATATGGGAAACTAATGATTTATGTTCTATATTAAAGTCAGGATAATAACTGTTCTCTTACCTTGATTGAGATACATATTTCAGATATAATTCTGATGATCTGAAGGTTAAAGCTTCTGACATTTATTCAATGAAATATTTTAAAAATCTGATTCTTTTAAATCAAACTATGAATATGTTATTAATAGGCAACCCATCACTGTCCATTTGCCTTTACACTTACATTAAGAATTTTCTGCTGTGCCTCATTCTAAAAAATGACTTTCGTGGCTTCCATATTTCAGCTCTCATTAGCAGTTGCTACTCTCCTTGTGCTGTGTTACTCTTGATAAAGAGCGAAGAGTAGGGATCAGAGACAGCACAAGAGGTGGTGGTGTGGATGGAAAGGCTGGTATGGAAGGAACATATTAGGAAGAGAAGTGGGCATGAGAAGAAAAATTCCAAGTGTGGGAATGTGACAACAACTCCGCTGAAGTTGTCTTACATACCCAGTCTTCATCTACTGTTAGTTCCCCCATGTGCAGTATCCCATCCTAGAGAATCAAGGTGCTTTTCCCTAGTCTTATCATTTTTCTAAAAATAAATTGTTCTTTGTTGAACATGCAATATAAGAGCTCTAAAGCAGCCTCTTAAGATTTACTTACTGAGTTTTCTCCCATGTGAAATATACATGTCAATAAACTTCTGCTTGTTCCCTTATTAATCCATATTTTGCTACAGTGGCCTCAGATAAGAACTTAAAAGAATAGAAAATTATTTTTCCTCCCCTACAACAGCAAATAATAAGGTATAGTAATATGACAATGCTAACATATGAAAATAAAATATGAAAAAGTAATTGGTGGAGAAAATGTGACAATTATTTATGCAGTTCTAAAAAAATACAGCAAGCAATACTATCTGGATGTTTTATTTAGGACAAAGGTTTTCTCTTTTGACTCAAAGGATCATCCCTTTGAGACCTTTCAATCTTTACATGCTGCTGGGTTAGGGACAGGTAGCAAAGGGTTAGGACCCCTTGACCACTTGCCTAATTTCCTAAATCCCAATACCCATTTTATGAAAACCTGAAGTTTCCAACTACATAGTTTGAAGATCCTTTCCCCTTATCCTTCACAGATAACAGAACCTGACAGATCTTTCTAGCAGTAACATCAAAAGATTTCCAAATGAGCTAAAAGCATTTCCAGGATCATTGAAATTGAAAAGAGGACTCCAAATGAGACACATCAGCTGACCCGTGTCATATTGCTAGGCTTGGTTTCTTAGAAACAGTCTTTAAAAACTATTCACCTGATAATTAAAACACATTATTTGGTATTTTCCAGTATCTCTGAACCTTTAAGACAACTATATGTTCTAGTCAGATACCATTTTGCTCATTGGCAATGTAAGAATAATTTCTAAACCTTTATCAGGAAGATAGGTGACCTTTAAGAACCCCACAGACTCATTACCACATCGAGATGCAGGATCCACAAAGGAAAACCTACTTGGTCTAAACCTCAGCCCAGTAAACTGACAAATGTATTCTGTGGCCATCCTCTGTGAGCTTATTATTATGAGTTTTGTTCAGTTCCCAGCACTTCCATTTCAGCCTAACATTGTTCATCTCCCAAAGCAAGAAAACCTGGAGAGAAACTCCATTTCCTGAAGTTGCTTTCACTAACATTAAATCACTTCTCAGGTTTGCAGCAGAGTTTGATTTTAAGAGACAAATTGAAACTGAAAACATTTTAGGAAATAAACAGGAAAGAACCACTAAAGGCCAGAAAATCCATAAATTTCTTTTATGAACTGCTCTTTAAAAGTCAAATTTTACCATTTTTGTTTTCAAGGTTCATCCTTTCTGAGACCACGTCGTCACGTGACCTGCATAACCAGAGATGCAAACACCCCTTCTAAGCAATGAAGAAAGCTGGCTTTCTGAGCCACCATTCCTTTGTTTTCTGAGAGTAATTTGTCACCATTTTCTACAAAACAATCTCCCAGAACTAATGCCTGGCATCACGAAAGCAGTTTAAGTTTGTTTTCTCTCCATATTTTATACTCATTACTGAATCTTTGTAGATAAGAAAACATTACTAATGCTTTTCTAGAAATAAAAACAAAACAATTTAGATCATGCTTTTTGAAGGCTATGAAAATTTAAGAAGTATATACATTTCAAGAAATCCAAAAGGGCAATTGAGGATATTAGCACAATAGTGAGGTAATAGTTTTGTCTGATCTATTTAAGAAAATCTCTGGTATTTGTAACAGTTTATTTCTTCCTAATTTCATAACAGCTTCTAATTTCATAACACACAGAAGCAATATTTTCTTAATGAAGATAAAATTATTAAAATGTCAAACAAGCCTTTGGTGTAACTAACCTATTTTCTTCATCTACTTTTCTCCAACTCCAGCAATGGCCCTGCTGCCATGTCAGTGAGGAGTTCATAAAAGTGGCTCAATGAAATCAGGCCACCTGAGCTTCTAGACCTTGGCTGCTCCTAACTGAAGGAAGTACAGCTTCAGAGTTTTCCAACATTCCAGGGTCTGCCTTTGGTTTCCACCCAAAGATCATGTTGTTCAGGTTTTTAAGGATGCTTTATAGACTACCTTCAACATTGCAAAATCAAAGTTTGCTACAGAGAATTCAACCCCATGGTCTACTGTGAAGACCATTTCTTCATTGCTCCATGCCAAAATCTAGCAATTCTAGGTTTCACTTTGCATTTATATTCATATATTGGTAAGGAACTGTCTTTTGATACCCTATGGCAAACAATCCTATGGTATTTTTTCTACCAACTTTTAAAAGGGGATCTGGGTTCAAATTCCTTTTTCCCATGATAACATTTTGATAAATTCATATTGACCACATACATGGCCAACACACTGTGCTAGATAGCAGCAGTTATGTGCATATAAAGTAGGTAATTTCTCCTCCTCTGCCTAAAGAGTAAAGCAAAGAAACATACAGGGCAGGTAAAATATATATATATATATATATATATGCAGTATCATAAGGCAGGATGTAGTTAGTTTCAAGCATTATTGACAAGTTCACCCTGGTTCGTTCTTTTTGGTGAGTCATTTTGCTTTTTGTGTAATTTTGTTTTATACAGGACCCATCTGCTCTGGCCTTCTAGGAGTTTGCATTTTGTAAGTGTCCCCCCTCTCTTCCACCATCATTCTCTCCCTATGATATTCTTTCAGTACACAAATATACCCTGATATTAGCTTCAAAGAAAAAGCACTTTGGCTGCATATGCCCTCCCAGCTACCCAGCTCATTTTATGTTTTCTGGTACATTCTCAATAGATTGAATGCATTCATCTCCACTCCCACACCTGTCATTCACTTTTCAGCCTACTCCAATCTGGCCTGTGTCCCAATCTCTATAAAGTAATTTCTCTTGAAAATTTCACAATCCAAATTGTCAAATTACTTGGCTTCCTAATATCTTCATCTCTCTTACTTATTTCAGTAGCATTCAACTCTCTTGCTAACTTTTCCTTTCCAGAAAGCCCCTCCTCTCTTGACCTGTATGACAATTACCTGTATGTGTTTCTGGTTGCTTGGTTTCCTTGGAGAGCCCCTCTATGAAAAAGGTCAACAGGGTTCTTCCCTAGACACCTTCAGCATCTCTCTGTGTAACATCATCTTAATTAACCTCATTTACTCCTAGTTTATAGATAAATTGATAACACCCAGGTCATCTCTAACTCTGACATCTCTTTGAGCTCCAGTCACAGATTCAAACAATCAACTTGATACTATTACTTTAAAATCACATGTTTAATGTGGATCAGTTTGTCCCCAGATCTTCAGGATTTTGGGGAACTTCCCCATCTACCCAACTACCCATGCCAAAAACTTCTGACCCATTCTCAATTCACCTGTCAACACTCACAGGTACCCTAATTACAAACCCAACTGTTCCCATCACAAAAACACTTTAGGAAAATCATTCAATTTCTTCCCACCTGGACCAGGTCACCAACCTGGTCCAGGCCTTCATTGTGTCCCACCAGTTCTTCTCCCCCACCCCCACAACAATCTCTTCTACTTTTCTCCTCCTCTTCCAACTATTCTCCACAAAGTATCTAGAGAAGTTAACAGTATTCCTCAGCTCACATCGTTCTCCCACTGAAAATTCAATCGATTCCAGCCATGCTTAGAATAAAAATTCAGATTTCTTATTTCATCACCAAAAGTTCTTCTGGGATTAGGTCTGGAAACAGAAGTTTCCAGAAGGCAATATCATCTGGCCCTGTGTTTTTCCTTAAATTCATCTGCTACCACTCCCCACCTGATTCTCTGGTTCCAGCCTCCTGGTCTTCATTTAGTTCCTCTAACAGGTGAGGGCCTCTCCTGCTTAAGAGACTTCTGCACATGCAGTTCCCTCTGCTGTAAATATGCTTCCTGCAACTAGATTTTCCTCCACCCTTATATTGTAACAGCTTCAATGTCACTTCTTCAGAGGGATTTTCTCTAGCCTCCCTCTAAAATCTTCTGTGGGTTCTTCACGATTATATTTCCATCAGTTCACTTACTGGACTGATCTACACAAGGTCAGCAGCAAGTCCAGTGTCTAGAACACTGCTTGGCACATTATAGGCATGAAACAAATATTTGTTTAATGGTTTAGTCAACTGTATAAGAAATGCTACTCCTAGTGGGAAAATCAACAAGTTCTCTAGTCCTATTAACCCTTTCCTCATTGAGCGTTTTTAAAGTTTTTTTTATTATTATTATCTGCCATGTCATGCTCTACTATTAAGATGTTCACATATTTTTTAACTTTTTCCCAATAAATTTAAGCCAAGAATTATTCTCCAAACTGTACAAATCAAGAGAAGCAATGAGGGAAAGGAGGTTTCTCAGGATGATGCAGAATGTCAGGGATGGAATTCAAAACTAGCTCAAACTCCAGATCTTTTTTTCTTCTTTTCCTTTTTGGTATCATGGATTGAACCCAGGGGCACTTAATCACTGAGCCACATGCCCAGCCCTTTTTTATCTTGATGCAGGATCTTGCTAAATTGCTGAGGCTGGTTTTGAATTCTCCATCCTCCTACCTAAGCTTCCTGAGCTGCTGGAATTACAGTGCGCCATGGCATGTAGCTCAAACTCCAGATCTGTTTGATTACACTCAGGGATGGGTCGTGGGCATTGAGCCCCTTTTAGGTACACAGGGTTCTCATACTTTAATGTTTTGTTGCTGCCATCTTGAAATTGTTAATGCCTAAATGTGGGGCTTTGCATTTTCATTTTGCACCAGGCCCCACAAATTATGTAGCTGTTTCACAGGTTTTATTAGGAAGAGCTTCCTAAACTTTATTACTATCAGCCTGGCATTTTCTTTCTTGAGAAAATTTAGAATCTAAGTACACTAAGTGATTTACCACCCTGTTCACAGTTGCAAAGCATTTACCAAAATGTTAAGGGGAAAAACATTTCCAGACCTAATCCCAGAGGTAATTCAATATTTCTTTTTCTCTGTCTTGAGAAATGTCTGCTATCTTTTTTTTATGCCTGTCATTAAATCTGTTCTCATCCTTAAATAAAAGATTACCTCCCCACCTCCATTTTTTCCATTTCCATGAAACATCATCTTAAAAGTTCATAGATAACCAACAAAACATTTGTATGATGTGGTATTGCCCCTGGTTAGCCTATTATTCACAATCCCACTAAAAACACAAACAACTAAATTGATTAATTACACCTTAGAGAAATAACAGTGCCTTACCGTAATTTTTTTCTTCAGTAGTCAGTGATTCTATCCAATACCCTGGAGTCCTCCAGATGGTTGTTAGTGAAAGCAGTGATATTCATCTGTCCTATAGCCTCCCAAGTCTCCTACTGAAGATCTTATAAGTCGGTGGTTTCCAAAGCATGACGCCCCAGGATCCCCTAGGAACTTGTTAAAAATGTAAATTCTCAGACCAGTCCTCAGGTTTATTTGTTTAGGAAGTCCAGAGGGTGGAGCCCAGCAACTTATGTTTTAACAAGCCCTCCAGATGATTCTGATAACTGCTAACCCTGAGAACCACCATGATAGATATTTGAATTAAACAGTATTCAAATTCAGGTTATCATCTAAGTCACCTGGGGATCTTACAGAACTCCAGTTTTCCCAGCCCTGCCATAGAGATAGAAAGTCCATGGGTATGGTTCATCCAAGGAGTCTGCATTTTTAAACAGTCCCCAGATGCTTCAAACAGTTCATAGGTTTGGGAGCCCTTCTCCATTGAAGTGCCTATTTAAAATCAGTTAGAGGGCTGGGGATATAGCTCAGCTGATAGAGTGCTTGCCTGTTAAGCAACAAGGCTCTGGGTTCAATCCCCAGCACAAAAAAAAAAAATCAGTTAGACATACTGATAAACAGTTTTACTATTTCATCAAGAATTATTGGACAGGTGTATTTGGTGGTGTAGTTTTGTTTCTGTTGTGTGTGTGTATCTCTTTGATGAATCTCTATAGAGACTAACAAATTTTGTCCACACATACTTACTATGATACTCTTGGCATGTTTCATCAGCCAATTTGCAGGTGATACTAGCCTAAAGGCCTCTATTGATAAAAACCAAAAAATACTTGATAACAATAACAGACCAATGTATACTCTCCCCTGACTCCTTTTAACCCGTGAGCACATATTGAATATCTTATATTTATCAAGTTGTCCCAGTTGTAAGAATTGACAGCTTGGCTTAGTTTAATAGAAAGAACCTTTCAAATCAGGTTTAAAGAACCCTTTAGAGAGAAACAAATGTTTGCATGACACTGTACCTCATTTGTCAATTCCCTTTTTGTTCTGGTCATTAGCCAAAAGGAAATGATAAAATACTTTGACTAAATGTGTTGGGTTTTTTTGGAGGGGGGTGTTGGGGATTGAACCAAGGGGTACTTTACCACTGAGCCACATCCCACGTCCTTATTTTTATTTTGAAAAAAAAATAAAAGTTGTTGATGCTGGCCTCAAATTTGTGATCCTTCTACCTCAGTCTCAAAAGTGTATTTCTACCATCCTTCTCAACTCATCCCTCCATGCCTTCCTTTTATATTCTTCAGAGAAATAAGAGTATCTTTCCTGAGAGCTCATTTGTCAGTCTTTATTCCATATTTCAGAAGTGATGAATAAAAATTAAAAATGAATAAATAAATTACTCTACCTTTTCTTCAATACTTCTCTGCCTTGGTTTCCTTATGTGTACAAAGAGATTGCTTCAAAGAATAAATTATTCCATACAATATCTCAGAACAGTTTCTGATACATGGCGTTCAATAGGTGTAACTATTATCAGCAATCCTGTCACTTACTCTTTTCAATCTGCTCTTTGCTGTTCGAGTCTTCAAAGATACACATTCTAGAATCCTGAACCCAAATCATGTTATCCTACCTCCAACAAAACAGACTGTGATCCTGTTCTTGATTTTCTACAATACTCACAGTCTATATTGCAAAACCGAGGATTGTTTTTGATGCCTTGCATCATTCTCTAGTTGCTACTCTGTTCCCCAAGTTCACGGTCTAAGAGGAGCACTGAGCACACAGTTTGTAGTTCAAATCTGTATCTCCCTTTGCTCTCTTGGCTCATGCTGCTCCAGTCTCTTTGTCCTTCTATTCCTCAAAATTATCAAATGCTCCCCTCCCACAGGGACTTCTGCCTGCTGTGGTCTCTGCCTTGACTGTGCTTCCCCTGGGTGGATGTGCCCATGGTTTGTTCCCATGCTTCATGCTGGTCTAACAGAACCAATCAGAGAGCCTTTCCCTTCAGCTGAGAGGGTGACACCTCTCATTCCCTACTTATCTGCCTTGCATTATGCTTCCTCAGGGCACTCATAATCACTAGGCATTTGTCAGGTACTTATTTACTGGCCTGTGTGCATTCAGCCAGTCCATACTGGAATAAAAGCTCCACAAGGTTTGGAACTCAGTAAAACTGAAATGACAATTTGCTTAACTAGTTTGTTGTACACTCTGAATGAGATAATGTATAAAAGAGTGAAATCTTTGTAAATATAAAAGGAAAACTTGAAAAGATTCTGAACATACAGCAAATGGTCATTTTCTCCCTCTTCTCATCAGAAAGGAAGAGTGTAGGTATGTTTTGCTTTTCCTATATCCCTACCCCCAGTGAAATCTCCACAGTCAGGGTCCCAGAGACTAGAGAGGAATGAATGAAAACTCTTCAACTTTATGGTCACTAGATTAATAGTAAAAATCATCACATTTTAACTAGATTTTTTAAATACTGGTTGTGAAGAGGTAGAAATACACTTCTTATGAGCACACAGAAAGGGATTCTTTTGATTAAATGATTTTTCTAGTTAATGCACTTATTTCCTTTCACCCACTGCTATTGAACATCTCTCTCCCTGATCTTAATGCAGTTTCTCTCCTGCATTAAGAAACATGGAACATCAATCTAGCTTTCTCTTAGGGCTGAGCATAGCATTTTGGTTGAGGGTCATTGCTATGGACACCAATATTCTTTTGATATAATTGAAGATACTGAAGATACAAATTATTGGCCTGACTCTATTTTAACCTGGAGACAAACCAAGGTGATTACTTTCTCCAATTAAATTAGTGAAGGCTCTTAATTGTCTTGTTTGTCACATTTTTAATAGTAGATATTTCACAAATACAACCTATTTAACAAGGGTTCTGCATTAAGTTTCACTTGATGAAGTTAAAGTTTATAGTTTGTTATTAACATCACAAAGAAATTGCCAGTGTTCAATAAGTGATATTATTTAAAATTTGAAAAGTGATTTTCAGCATACTAAAAGTAATTTTTAAAATACTTAAATTCACATGATTCAAATTATATTGCCCTATTCTCACCTACTAATAATAATGAAGTATCATCAATAATTCACAATATATTTTCATTGCTTTCATTATTAAACACTGCCCTGACTTGGTCTCACTATCTATAGTAACCTTTAAGACACCTTCAAGTGCCAATCACCTTTCTGAGGGAAAAAATGCGGGATAAACTTGGTGTTCTTCCAAAAATCTTATCCCCATAACTCACATCAAAAGAGTACAAAAAAAAAAAAAAAAAAAAAAAAAGAGTGGTTACATTTGAATAGCACAGCTACCATTTCTGAGTTGACTGGTTAGAACTGACTTCGCTTCTCTGAAATGTAGTTTCTTCATCTGTAATTTGGGCATCCAAATAAAACCTTCACAGTATGATGTCAAGATTACCTAAGAGATCATTGAAAGTGCCATGTATTTAGAAATGCCAAAATTATGTTCATCCCCACCCCAATCCTCTCTATCCAAGACCTGAAACACCAAAGTTTAGAGCATTTTCACTGTTCTGTGTCATTTACTTCAGTCACTGAGTTTCCACAACATGTCAGGCATAAGCAAGATTTGGGGATACTCTGTCAATGAAAATACACTCTTTCCTGAAGGAGCTTCTAAACCAAAGGACCAGATAATATTCTGGCTACACATGATTTTGTTTGACAAGCAGACATTTTCCTGGAAAAAGAAACAATGCCCAGCCTTCTCCAATACGTGTGATTCACAAACTATGCTGCAATACAATACCCTGTGAATTACCTCACTGCTCAGATCAGTGCAGGGCTGTGATATTATCTGACTAGCCCAATTGTCTGTCTCTATCAGGGCACAGAAGGCACCAGTTATACAAGATGCAGGATGATTGCAAAATGCTCTCTCTCCCCAAACTCTATTTAATGGACAATGGGACTAAAGTAGGATTGGGCCGTTGCTTCTCTCTGGTTCCTTCTGCATTTGTTTTTCACAGTCTATTCATTTGGAGTGTTTGGTCTTAATAACATGAATTAAGCTCTTGTTTTAGTTACTGTTACCACTGCATTCTATAGTTACATCCAATAACTTGATGAGTCTTTTAAATAATGGGTTCTTTTAGTAGCTGTAATCCAAATCATTCCCACATTGTCCCAGGTCCTGGTAATTTGAATCATCATTATTTATCTTTTAAGAAAAACTAATTTCATTTAGTGCTGGGATGTCAAACACTTTTACATGCTTAAAAACTCACGTTTCTTTTCTCCACAAAATGACTGCCAATAATTTAAAATAAAGGAAAATAATTGTAAAGCTTATCTTTTTGCTTCAAATATGACTTTACATGGAAAGATGGCTGCCATATGAAGCCAGAGCAAATGGGAGTAGATCTTGTTCTGAAACTGGCACCCACTGTGGGCAACGGGTGGGAGGCAAAAAATGTTTGGACCAATTCTACTACCTGCTCTCAGTAAATCTTGAAGAGCTTCATGAAAGTCTTTATAAATACCATAACACACAAAAAAGGAATATAGTGCTGGGCTGTACAATAGCTCAGTGGTAGAGCACTTGCCCAGCATGTATTAGGCCCTGTGCTCTACGTTCAGCCCTGAAAAAAATTAAAAATGAAGAACAAGAACAAGGAGAGAGAAAAAATATGATAAATCAATGAATACTATCTACTCACCAATTACCTTAAACTCAATCGTATATATAACAACAACCATAGTAATAATAATAATAATAATAGATCCTTATAGCCACAGCAAAACCCCTAACCAGGAATGATAAAGGGAAATGTTTCTGTCTTGAGCCAGGTCCAGCTCCTGTCTTCCACTTTCTATGGCCTTGCTCTGAATCCAGTTTTCAGCTTTCTCTAGTTCCTGCTCCATGCTTCACTGGTACTTCTTTGTTAGTTACCAACTGCAGAATTTCTGAGCCTTCCTAACTAACCACCTGCACAGAGTATTTATCAGCTGTGTATTTACAAACACTTCTGTTTATTTTCCCCTAATTCTGAACAAGTACCAAGATTTCAAGTATAAAATGTTCCCAAATGCACAAATGACTGTTGTAGATACACACCCAAGCATGTCTGCTACAAATGCTATACACAGAGAGTTTTTTCTCTCTCCCTGACCCAACAGGATGACAGCAGCTCCAGATCAGGGTGCCTTACCACCACCTAATTCTTTGCTTTCCCAATCTGGAGGCTACAGGAACTTTGGAAATTTCCTGAAATTCATCACAGAATATCAATGTGCTATAGAGTGAATGTGTTTCCCCATAATCTATATGTTGAAAACTAACCCGATGTAAGTATATTTGGAGGTGTGGCCTTCGGGAGGTGATGAGGTCATGATTGTGAAGCCCTCTTAAATAGGACTAATGCCCTTGTAAAGGAGAATCCAAAGGATCCCCACCCATCACATGAAACCCTGTGAGGTTACGGTGAGAACACTTCTACTTAGAACATTTCCCTCACCAGGCACCAAATGTAGGGGCAACCTGATCTGGGATTTTCCAGCCAGAAGTACATTTATTTCTTACAGTTCATAAACCTCCCAGCCTATGGTATTTTATAATAAAAGCCCACACAGACTAAAGCACCATGAGAGACACTCTGGGGAAGACAACCTACTTTCTGAAGTTTTATAGTTCAACGGTTTTCATTGCCTGTGTGCTGTGGTTGACGCAATCACACAGTCTGCTACCCTAGAAAATTATTATCAACTATTGTTTCAAAGATATACTTCCTTTGGGGTAAATATTTCTTCAGTTGTATTTCCAGTAGTTTGTGTTTTCAGGGCCTGAATTTTCTAAACCCCTTCACAAAAACCACACTTCCTAGAACAGTACAGTTTTTGAAAAGAATGAGAGTCTCAACTTCTCACCTTATTTGACATTAGCATTGAAGACCATCTATTGCTGGTTCTCCGTTTAGTGCTAATTTTTCACCCTTCTTCTTTCCTATTAACAGTGATTTGTAGTAAGTTATTGTAATTTTTATCTGTCATCACATAAAAGTGCTTTTTTTGTTTTGTTTTGTTTTGTTTTGGTGCTGGGGGTTGAACTCAGGGCCTTGTTGCATGCAAGGCAAGCACTCTACCAACCAAGCTATATCCCCAGCCCCACTAAGTGCTCTTTTTAAAAAGTAGTTCTGATTCAAGATTTCAAGTTAAGAATTATTTTCATTTACTGAGAAGAAAAAAAGCAAAACTTTACAAATTGGTAAAAATTGCATTTTGCAACATCTATGTAAAAAATGTATATTAAATGAAAATATACATTAAAATGTTATTTCATCTGTATAAATTTTATTCAGTTAATCAAAAACTGAAAATTACATCATTTGTTCATGAGTCTAATCAATTGGTTGACAGTCTTACCAACATTTAAGCAGACTAATAATATAATTAATACAAGTTTAGTGTATTTATAATATGAATAACATCATCAAAATATTTGTGTTTTGCTATCTAGTATGTTCTATACAAAATTATCCCTCCCTCTATAGCAAAGAAGTATTTCAGAAATCTTTTCACATTTTCTTTTCCTGTTGTATGTGAGGCTTTACTTTGCACAGAGTAGGTGCTTGTGAAAATACACATCAAAACAAAAAACTACTCTAAGATTCCATCTTGCGCCAATCAGAATGGCAATTATCAAGAATACAATCACAATAAGTGTTGGCAAGGATGTGAGGGAGAAGGTACACTCATACATTACTGGTAGAAATGCAAAATGGTGCAACCAGTATGGAAAGCAGTATGGAGATTCCTCAGAAAATTTGGAATGGAACCACCATTTGACCCAGTTTTCCCATTCTTTGGTTTATACTCAAAGGACTTAAAATCAGCATACTACAGTGAAGAGCCCACATCAATATTTATAGCAGCTCAACTCACAATAGTTAAACTATGGAACCAACCTGGGTTCCCTTTAACAGATGAATCAATAAAGAAAATGTGGTATATATACGATGGAATATCACTCAGCTTTAAAAAAGAATGAAATTATAGCATTTGCTGAAAAATGGATGGATTTGGAGAATATCATTCTAAGCAAAATAAGCCAAACCCAAAAAAACCAAAAGACGAATGTTTTCTCTGATATGTAGATGCTAATTCACAATGGGGAGGGAGGCTGGCTAGGGAAGAATAGAGTTACTTTATATTAGGTAGAGGGGAGTGAAGGGAGGGGAAGAAGTACAGGGGTAGGAAGGATAGTAGAGTGAAACAGACATTATTACCTCATGTACATATATGACTGCATGACCGATGTGGTTCTACGATATGTACAATTAGAAAAATGAGAAATTTTACTCAATTTATATATGATTTATCAAAATGTATAAATGCATTCTACTGTCATGTACAACTAATTAGAACAAATTTAAAAATTTTTTTTTAAATTTGTATACCCGAGATCCAAAATGGCGGATTAGAGGAAGGCTGCATTCCTACTTGCTCCATGGATTCCTACTTGCTCGGGATTCAAACAGCAGGAATATGACTCTCAACGAGATTTTATATTCAAAGCACATATAAGGGGTCCCCAGGTGCCGCTCCAGAACCAACTCAGCCGGGCTGGGCTCGGC
>JAJEJO010004697.1:0-11403 GCA_020662805.1 Glaucomys volans | reverse complement strand
AAATGAAAAGCCTCTGTACTGTACAACCAGCATGAATTCACAAGATGATCATTACCAGCCTGCTGTCTCCAGCACATGGTGTTCTAGGTCCAGTAAGAAACCTTCATTCAATCAAAAATGAGCAGTGCTCTGAAATACTTCCTCCCATCCTGTTCAGCACAGTCAAACTGCAACTACATTTAGCCAGTCAGAAGTGACCATTGCTCTGACAACCCACCAACAGGAATCCACAACATAGCTCTACATGTTCTATTCACTCAAGAAATGTGCCTCAGTTGATGTGGTTCTCAATATGTACTGTAGATCCAGTGAAAAATGACTTACCTGAAATTTGAAAGAAATTGTCACAAATATATGCCCACTGACAAAAATTTCATCTTTAATACAAAAAAAGCAAGCATTTTCAGAGTTGCTATATCCATTGGACACAATGGGCACAGTGCCTGTGGAAATGTTTTATTTTGAAATCCCAAGAAAAATCAGTAAATAGAAACTGTCCTGGATTATATTCATCTTCATATCAGCCAAGTAGCAAAATGTAACTTTTAAACTTTGTATGTCAGGGGTCCCTTGAAGGCCTCAGAAGCAAGTCTCTGGGATTGTCTAAAACCATGCTGTCACATGTATCCAATATTAGGCTATTCTCAGGATTTTATGGAATTAAACTTTTTTCTTACATTTCTTATTCATGTATTATGGTTGTGAGACCAGGGAAAAGAACAGGTAGTTGACTGTCAAAAAGAAATGGGTAGATAGCACTACCCATCATCTGGTTGCTAAGAGCTTCAAGGGGAGGGGAAAATTCACATTTTCCAACCCAAGAAATCACCCCTTGGATAGCTCTCTTCCTGCCTTTTTGGTCACCTTTGGTCACATAAGCAAGATGAGAGGAGGACATGACAAGAAGGAAACTTAACATCTGTAAAGGAACAAGACACCCCTGCTCCTTAAGGCATCAGCTCTGGACCCCCTTCTCTGTAGAGAAGTCAGTCAGTCTCTCTCTCTCTCTCTCTCTCTCTCTCTCTCTCTCTCTCCCCCCCTCTCTCCCTCTCCCCTGCCATCTCTACCTCTATTGCTGTCTCTCTCCTCTATTTAAATAAAACTTGTTTTCTTGCCTCAGCATTCTTGGGTGTTTAATCTTCAAAATAGGGGTAACAAGGACTTGATCCTGATTTCCAAGACTGGACTCAGTTGTACCTAATGCTGGGATTTGTTGTTAAATATTTATACATGCACACTATAACAATATAATTTGGCCAAAATTACTCCCCAGCACTTCCCCTGACCTTCCCTACTTCCCACACCATGGTCCATTTCTTTTACTGATCTGCTCTTGATATTTAGAAGATCTAGTCCCTGCTTTGTTTTCCTTTTTCCTCTCCAGCCTCCATATATGATGTAAGACACTTAACCTTCTGAGTCTGATACATTTCACTTAACATGATGGTTTCTAGTTCCCTCCAATTCCCCTCAAAGACTTAATTTCATCTTTCTTTATGAATGTATAAACTACATTGTGTATACATACCACATTTTCTTTTATCCATTCATCCATTGATGGACACCTAGGCTGGTTTTATAGATTGGCTATTGTGAACTGAACTGCTATAAATATAGGTGTGTAGGTACCACTGAAGCATGATGACTTCAGTTCCTCAGGATAAACAGTGCAGAGCTGTATGGCTGGGTCATATGTTGCTTTTATGCCTAGTCTTTTGAGGAGCATTCTTACTCATTTCCATAATGGGTATTAATTTACAGTTATCCCAACAGTATAAAAGTGTTCCTTTTTCTCCACATCCTCTGCAGCCTTTATTATTTGTATTCTTGATGATTGCCATTCTGACTGGTGTGAAATGAAATCTCAGTGTAATTTTGATTTGCATTTCTCTAATTGGTAATGATGTTGGACAATTTTTCATGTATTTGTTAGCCATTTGTATTTCTTCTTTTGAGATGTGTCTATTTAGCTTATTTGCCTATTTATTAATTGGGTTATTTGAGTTTTTGGGAGATTTAATCTTCTGTTGTTCCTTGTTACCATTCTCTTTTCTGTCCATTGCTAAAAAAGAAAGAGAAGTGAGAAAAACAATAGGCCAACCAACACTCTTTGTTTCAAGTGACAGAAAACCAACCCAAACTAGCATAGGCAAAGATGGTGTGTGTGTGTGGGGGGGGGGCTTCTTTTAAAAGGAATAGCCCTGTGTATGGTTCTTAATGCAGGTGCAGCTGTTTTCTGTGATCCACTCTTTTCATCTCTCAGTTCCCATTCCATTTTCTGGCCTCTCGTGAAGCCCCAAGATGACAGCAAGCTTTCCATTCTCACTCTGTACCAGTCATCTGTGGGTGTCAGGAGAAGTCTTTCTGGATATGTTCAAGCCAACTTAGCAAGGTAAGTACCTCCTTGTTTAGGGGTCTCCCATGTTCTGACTTCTTAGGCCTTATTACTTGCCCCATTCACCCCATCTGGGGTGAAATGCAGAGACAGGGTCCCAGAAAAAATCAGGAGCTATTTATGCAAGAAGATAAAATGTATACTGTACAGAGATGAAACCCTCTGGGCAAACATTCCTCTGATTTGCAGGGGAACAGGTGGTTTCACCATAGAGCTGGGAAGCCTCCATCTTTGTCAGTTCATGGCACTGTCCATGAACCCAGGAACCAGGATATCCCCACTTCACAGATGAGAGATCAGGGCTCAGAGGGAGTTAAACTTCCTGCCCAAGGCCACTTGGCCTTGAAAGTGGTATAGCCAGAATATGAAGCCACATACAGTTTCTAAAGGTGTGTTTTGAATCAATGTTGGCCTTATAGCTCATTGCTCATCTTCCTTAGGTACAAGAAAAATATATAGACTAGAGGAGGAAGAGGGATAACAGAAGGATGAAAACAACCTCAGAGCACTTCACAGAGATTGCACCAGTTTGTTGCTGAGTTTGGGAGGATTCCTGCCTCTCATACCTTCTAGAAGCTTCCACACATTTATTTCTATGTAACCTTTGCAATTTCGGCACTTGTTTTGGGTTTTCTTTTACATATTTTTCTTAATTCAATTTCCTGCTATACATACGAGAATGTATTTAAAACCTTAACTGTTTATGGCAATTGCCAATCAAAATGAGTACTACTTGACTCAAAAATTAAATTCAAAATCCCATAGAAACACTAAATCAAATACTGTCCATCTGTGCACCATTCAAAATCACCCTGCATCTGAGGGTGGTTCTTCAGGTTCAATTTGGAGAGTTAGAGGCAGCAGGTCACACCAGAACAATGAATGAACCCTGTGCTCCTCTGCCACAGGCAATTTTACAGTCATGTCTTCAGTCTCATTTGCACTTCTGAGAGCAAGATGAGGGAAGTCCCAGCTCCTCTTAATGAGGTGGCCAGGATGTTCTACTCCAAATGTGGCCTCATCACCAGGCTCCTGGTTATGGCCATTGCCTCCTTAGTTTCTCACCATACACCCTTGCAGATGTATAATAGTCAGGGGATTTGGTGCCTTCCAGCACCTTTTGCCTGACAATTTAGTCATATCATAACTCCTAATTTACCTCTTTTGTGATTATTACTGGAAAAGTGATCTGGGAAGAAAAAACCATGTTTGCACACTGTCCTCAGGACACCAGATGATTTTAGGCTTAGCAGAGTCACTTCTTTGCGCACTGTTCTTCTGTCCAGCTGCTGTTCAAATGTCTGAGAAAGACGAACTCCATGGAAAGACAGAGGAAACAACTTCAAAATAGGAAGGGCCTTTGAGAGCATGGGAGAGAAGTGGTCCACTGTACAGAGAAAGAAGCCAGTCCTGAGGGCCCTTGTCTCCCTATATTGCACAATCATCTGGGACAGAACTGTATTGGATCAATGTCCCCTGACTCCTGCCACAAGTTTATCATTTATTTAACTGAGAATATTTCTAGTCCAAATTATATTGTGCCCATAGCTCCAAGGATAGAGAGTGCACACCCTTCACTCTAAGATAATCTAGTCTCTATGGTCTGGCCATGTGGTCACAATGACATTCTCACCTGGGAGGTGAACATATGACCTGATAGACTAATTATCCCATAAAATAAAAAAAAGAGGCTTGGGTCACCTAAAATGATATAAACAGCTCTAACCCACCCTCCTCTCATTCTGAAGACTCCAAGGCTTTCCATCTTGTGAATGGGGAAGCTCAAATCAGATGGTGCACATAGATTAAATTTCACCTTTCACAGAAAGTAATACAGAGTCACTGTGTGTTACAGGAAGCAGGTTGGGGCCTGAACAATTTTCTCATAGGTGGCCTCTCTGCTCCCTGCTGCTCAGCTCTGTTCTTCAAATGAGCTTCAGTCTAACCAATACTGGCTCCTCTCCCAGTGCTGGTGGTGGATGGCCAGAAGGGGGAGCTCCTTCTCACCTGCCCAGATTCAGCACAACTACAACAGAAGGAGAGCTGAGTAGGTTTGAGAGACACAAGGAGGCTAAGGGGACAGAGGTCCAAACAATTAAAGGGCACAGCTTGTGCCAAGAAAAGAGGATTCCAAGGGAGGCTGGTTTTGTGGGATAATGATGGGAGAGAAGAGAAATCTTCCCCCAGCCAACAATTCTTCCTTTACCCTCACTCTTTGGTTTACTCTTCTGGGTAATAACTTATATTTCACAGATTATTTTTAGGATATCTAAAAACTAGGAGAATCCCAAATATTGAAAAGAAATAATATGGCTGGATCAATCTTACATAGATTTATGAATAACAGTTTAAACTATGGTTGGCTTACATAACTCGAGTAATGCTCAAATGTAAATAAAAAAGTAGATTGCATATATGATAAGATTACTATTGTGCTCTTTGGATGCTGTGGATTTTGAGCACATTGTCTGAAGGACTTACGACTATAGTGGTCCTAGGGAACTCGCGGGTCAGTGTGTAGAAATATAGAAAGATATGACCCGCTCACAGTCCCTTCACCTTTCAGAGCCTCTGGGACACCCATATCTGCCCTGCATTCCCTACACAGCTGTCACTGGGAACTCAGGCTATGACCCTCCTGCAGGTGTCTCTAGACTGCCCTTCCTCATGGGAGGTGCCCTGCAAGAAGAATGACACTAAATTTTGAAGAATTCAAGTCATATTGAGGTTTTGTCCCCTAAATATTCAAGCTAAAAATTAACATTCATATGGGAATAACTGTGTCAATGTTGCCTAGCATTGAGCCCTGACATCAGCGAATTTACCACCCAGGGTGAATATTCACAAGTGAACCATTGCTTCTGGCTGCTCCTCTAACATTGTAATGGAATTGAAGATCACCAGACCCTGCTGCCAGCCAGTGCCACAGTTCTTTGTCTCTTTCTCTTTTTCTCACCCTGCTGCCCACCCCTCGGCAGCAGGACTCCACCCAGAAGCTCCTTCATCATCACTGTTTAAGGCCATATGTTGACATGCTGCGTTAACACTAAGATGAAATTAGAGCCCTGGCTTCCTTATTTTCATTTCTTCTTGTTGGGACTGCTACTTGCACTGGCCAGGAAATCCTAGGAGAGAGCAGGCCATGTCTGCCATGGCCAAGAGTCTGTGCTAGCCTTCAGCATAGCACCTGGCCCAATGCACCTGAAAGGGATGGCTTCATAAAATGAACCCCAATAAGCCACGAGTGTGCTGACCTCTAGCTGTGACTCCCAGAGGCACGTGGCATGCTATGGCTGGGTGGATCTCAGGTGCATTTTTTACCAGTCTAAGCTTGGCTTCACTAGGGGAATGGCCTTTAGGAAGATGGCCTTAGCTACGGAAATGACCTTTCTCTCTCACCAAAACCTGAGGACTAGACCTAGATCCTGTTAGTCTGCACCTCATGGAGGATGGGGGAGAACTAACCATGTTGCACTTTCTGTCCTGCTCCTGGCTCCCTTCCCTCTTCTCATCCCACTCCACTTCAGACAACTGTGTACTGGGCATTAATGGATTACTGGGCATGTACCTTAAGCTTCCCATCCAACCCCTCAAGAGAAACATTGTTCCCACTTCATGACTGGAGCAAAACTTGTCACTAAATTACCTTGGATGCTGTTACTGAGAAAAATAAAAATTATTGAAAAGGAACATGGAACCAGATAGATGTCATCATATTCTGATGATGAAATGTCTCTAGGTACATTACAATATATCTGTCTACCCCAGTGAAGGCTGCCAAACTTGTCAGAGACTGAGAGGAATGTAGACATTCTGGGTGCTCCACAGAGAAGCAGAGAGGACACCACCTCCCATTTCCATTCATCAAAGGTGAAGGGATCCCATAAAGCAGGGTCTCCCACAAGGTCTCCCACATTTAACTAGGGCAAAGAGAAGCAGGATGCATTTTAGTGGGTTAGTGAGACTCTTTATATATTAATTTATTGGCAAGTCTATGGGGTTATGTGCAAAATTATGAAAATCTGGAATCCACTTTCCTGGACTCACAATGAAAGCCAAAATTTTTTTACTTAAAGAGATCCTTGAGCATCTCTTAACAATAAGTCTTCTTGTATTAGGTGACATTTTTGTATCATAGAAACTTGGGAAGCAAGATAGCAATCACATCTCCCATTTGAAACAAATCAGCTTTGTTTGCATCAAGACAAGCAGGCGGGCATAAGTAGGTTGAGATGCTCTTTTTTTCCTTTGAAAAAGACAGAGTATTTGACTGCAATTAAGGGTATACATCTGGGTAGTGCCTTTGTGGGTTTTGTAGGAAGGCAGGTGAGTGCCCATTGACTGGTATCCAGTTGATTGGCCTGGAACCAAGGTGGGCATCCAGGTTGACCTGGGTTTGTGCAAGGCTGCCATCATGTGCCCACTGCATATATTTCTAACCAGGGAGTTAGTGAGCCCAGGAGGACAGCTTGGTTTTGCACTGTTCTGAGCTCTCTGAATGGTCCCTTCTGGAATGATCATCATTTTCTTCCAGCCAGAGTGAAGGCTCAAGATATTGATTAAACTCACTTGGAGGAAAAGCCAAGATTCAAAATCTCCAGGGCACCTGCCATGCCTGCTATGAGCCTCCACAAAAGTGGGCAGTGATGCATCAATGAATTCCCAAGGGGCTCAAAGGCCATTGCTGTTTGTATAATTTTGGATTGTTAAAATGACAAACCTGTACTCCAAAAGACAACTTTGAGAGATTTTATTATGGAAAGAGGCCCAGGTAAATAAATTTTGAAGAACTGACAATTTATTAGCATGAGAACCCAATAGAATTTAGAATTCTGGTAACCAGGCATTTGACCTAGAGACAGTCCCTTATTTTGCTCATATTAAGGAAGATGTGGAAGACAGTAAGAGGTTTTCTTGATGTGTTCCAACCTTCTAAGGCTCTGGGCACAACAATGTTCAGAGTGGGAGCATTTTTAGATGTTGACTCAGTCTTCACACTGGACTCATATGGCCACTTATTAAGAGGTGCCCACAGGTAAAAGAGAGCAGTCCAGAGAAGACCAATCCAAGCAAGTCCTCATCTAGTACTATATCTGAAGAGTCCTTTGAACTTCCCCTTCTGTGTCTGTGTGTAGGGAATAGGAATGACAGGGGATCTGCAATGATAGGAGCAGGATACTCCATGTAGAAACTGTTGTAAAACTTTCATGTTTGTATCACTGGACATGACTAGTAGTGTGGATATTTAAGTACCAGATTCTAGTTTGTTCTGCTCAAATATTTATCCAAAGACTTTATTCTGAAATGCATTGTCACCAAAGTATAGAGACCTTGCATGTATTTATAAATACCTAATAAGTGTTGATTATTGTCCTACATGTAAGACAATCTTTTTGTAGAGTTCTATGTAAATCTTCATGGAGCTACTTGTTAATTATGCTACCTTGGGGAAAGAGCAAGTGTACCACACATCAACAATGATATCTCTGGTCTAAGGTTAGATGAGACTTCTGGAGAATAATATCAACAGGCAGGAATTGGAGATTAACAAGATAGATCCAGGACAAACACTCAAGCATGGGGACTCCCCTATACCTTTTTCCAGGAATTTACCACTTCAATGACCTACATTCCCATTCCCAAAGAAATATAGACTATATTACTCTCCCTAGTAAATCAATAGGTATAAATCTCTTGATTATATACTTGTAGAAATAACAGAAAATATTTCCACATCATTTTTAGTGTTTACTGGGCACTGAATATTTCTTTTCTGTTGCTACTGTTTTTGCTTTAGCTACCTGCCCCATGTAGCCCATGTACCTTTCATCTCCACTGTACTTCGAGTTCTTTTTCAAGACTTAAAAAGTAACACTTTTTTCCAAGAAAACACTGACAGAGGTGGAAAGGCTACAAAAACAAACGAGGTAAAAGTAGTCTACATCTTTTCCATGACTGTACCATACCTCCAAACAAATCTCTATAGGCTCACCAGGTAAGGAGTGTGTTCTCAATGCCTTTATAATATTCCAGTAATAAATGACATTTCTTGCAGCAGTTCAGCCTTTCATTGCTGATGGAATGTGATGTGATTCAATTGTACCTTCATCCACCCATGCTGCAGAAACAGTGTATATGTGTCCTCATGGGCTGCATCAATATCATTGGGCTGTCATGAAAATACCACAGATGGAGTTAAACAGAAATTTGTTTGTGCTAATTCCAGAATCTCTGTATCAACCTGCTTCCTGGAATAGTTTCTGTTGAGGCCCACTCTTTAACATGCATATTGCCATCTTCTGCCTCTATGTTTGCAGATCATTTCTTCCTATTCTTCTGTATCCTTATTACTTTTTTATAAGAAAAAAATTGGATTAGAATTTACACCAATTAACTGTATTAACATTAATCATGTATTCAAGAATCAATATTTAAATGGAGTAATAGTCTGAGAGAGCAGGTATATAGAACATCAACATATGAGACTTGGGGAGAGGATACAATTTAACTGGTAATATAAACTAGTTGACTGCTGAAGACAGACTCCCAGGAAAGGAAACACTGAGTGAAGGGATATGCAGGCCACATTTTAGTAGCTACAGGCAGATTACATCACAGATGGGCTGCTGAAGTTAGTTTGGCACAAGAAATCTCTGATTGTAGTGTCTTCTCTCAGTCAGGATTCCCTGGATTGTGGCATTTAAAAAGTTATTTTTCTTGGTTAATCTCTTGTCCATGTGTCAAATAACATCACATCATTCCACTTCTTTCCAATTTCCCAACTGACTAACTAGAGTTACCTTTCAGTTGATTTATCAGCCACTTAGATTATTTTCTTCCCTGTGTCCTACTCAGGTTTTGGTTCCTGTGTTGTGCTTTATTGCACCATGTAGTCTCCAAACATTTGTCCCAATGTAGAACCTGGGTTAACATAGCTCTGTGACTAAAGACTTCCCTTAACATGAAAGGATAAATAATCTCTCAAGTCCCAGGGGCCTCCTAGGATGTCTTTTTTCAGGCTCTCTCTTTAAAATGGAGAGGACAGAATAGTCCCCTAGGCAAACATCCCCTATATTAGGAGCAAACCAGATTTTGAGAAGTTTAGGAGAATTTCATGCGGTTTTGTCCTGGGCAGTTCTCAGTTCTGATATATGCTGCTGAGAAACTGTTTGATATCTAGAAGTTTGTCCACAGAAGGAAATAGATATTACAGCTTGTCCATTAGGTCTAACCCCAAATTGCCAAAAAAGTTTGCATTTCATGTATTTATGTAATAGAGTCAGGGCTGTGGAGTATTTCAGGCTTTGTGTCCCTAACCCCTTGTAACCCCATCTTTTTCTTTTCAGCTATATATCTACAAGGTGAATTGCCTCATGTACATACATGACTGCATGACCAATGTGATCCTGCAATATGTATAATCCAGAAAAAGGAGATTATACTCTATTCATCTATGATGTATCAAACTGTGCAACTGCATTCTACTGTCATGTAGAACTAATTAGAACAAATAAAATAAAATTTTGAAAAAAAAACTGTACTAAGTGAGAAAGAACAATCAATTTTTGGACACTTCCTGGTTAGAGCATCTTGCTTCCATTCAGGGTATTGTTTCTCCTAATTTGGGGCCTGAGGAGGAATAGTAGGGAATTGTGCCCCTCAACACTAGCATCTAAAGACATAGACCAGGCCCTTTAAGTCCCTGACTTTAGGGGACCCATATGCCTCGTATCTGGAATCTGTCTATTGTGTGTATGCTGGAGAGAGTCAAACTTAAGAGTGTCGTTCCAAAAGAATATACTTCATTAGTAGTACTTTATGTCACATAAAGGTAATATTTTGGAAAGGCTGGGTTATGTTATTAATACCAATTTCAAGTCTTTATGCGATTAGTGTGAATATTAGAAATATTTAAATTACCCTTGTGCCTTACAGGTTGTTTTCACTGGACATTGTTGCTTTAGGGGAATGCTTCCCATTCAAAGTTTAATATGACTCCTAACAAGATCAGAGAGCAGAAATGTTAAATGAAATTTTATAGTATTTGTCATTATATTTATTCATAAATAATATTCAGGCACATATAATCTATAAACTGAAATGACTTTGTATGCCAGGTTAAATGCAGATTTTCTGTTGGTTGGGCTAGAACCCACTTCTGGAAAGAAATATTGCCTTAAAATAGCAGCAGCCTGAGGTTCCAGGGTGCAATTCCAAGATGTTAAAAAAAAAAAAGGCTGCAACCAAGGACCTGTCATTCTGGTCTTACTCATGCCTGGATTGGATATTACTCCTTGTCACTCACTAAAAAGCCTCATTGGCACAACTCCAGGGGCAGGTCTGATGCCCTGTCCAATCAGGAGCACTGAGTGAGAACTGTCCAATGCTCTTTGCTGCCAGGGAGGAGGGGACGGGCTTCCACCATCTTGTCCTTTTCTCCTGAGTCTGCCATATCTGTCCTTGGACTCCAGGTTTCACTCTCTTAATTAGGAACCCCAGGTTGCTCAGCTGTGCAGGGCCTGAAGATCCCTCGGGAGAAGGCCTGCTCCTGAGAACCAGGAAATGGTGAGTAGGTAGTGGCATCCTGAGCCCAGGGAGGGAGGCTGGGGGAGTGCGACTGTTAGAATGGCGGGACTGGCTGTGGCGTGAGCAGGAGCTAGCGGAAGGGGAATCTCCACCATCTCTGGAGTCCGCAGGCCTGAGCCCACCCGTAGGGCAGTACCCCTCAGTCCTAATGACCATCCAGGTGGGGAGCATGTCAGTGGAAGAGGCCCCCCACTGCCTTCCATATCCTTGCAGGGCATCCTCAAACCCTGCCTCAAATACTACCTGGCTGGTGTGTGCCTGCAGCCGGCGCCTCCCAGACGCTGGTGATTGACTCTCCCCAAGTCCTTTCCTGCAGGAGAGGAGCTGTGGTCTGTAGGAAACTCGCTTCCTCCTGAGCGAGCTAATTTTCGTTTTTCCTTTTTTTTCTTTACTTTCCTTTTTGTGTGTTGCTGGGAGTTGAA
>JAJEJO010004696.1:84491-157546 GCA_020662805.1 Glaucomys volans | reverse complement strand
AAATGTTTCAGTCTGGCTTCAAACCTACAATCCTCCTGTCTCAGCCTCCTGAGCTGCTGGGATTACAGGCACGTGCCACCACACCCAGCAGAAGTATGTTATTTCTTGACCTCTTACAAAAAGAAAACAAATTCACTTATATATGTATACCTATCCACATAAATTAGTACATACATGTACCAGAGATTTATAACTTATATTTATTTTTCTTCTGTTTTTTTTTCTTTTTTTTTTTTTTTTTTGGTGCTAGGAATATAACTCAGGGTCTTTGGTAAATACTAAGCATGGGTTTTATCATTGAGCTATATCCCCCACCCACTATACAACATTCTTAAGGAAAAACTGGTCATACACATAATTAGAATAGAAATAAAGTACTGGTTAGAATTATTACATATGTTGCTTTCCTTTTGTGTTCAGACATATTAAGAGATGCAAGGGAGAAGGTGCTAGGTCCTGGGGAAATAGCTGAGTGGTAGAGTCTGTGTTTAGCAAGCATAAGGCCTGGCTTCAATATCTAGCATCCCCCCAAAAGGAAAAGAGATACAAGGGTTTTCTGGTAAATTTAATTGTTATTATTTTAATAGTTAAATACTTTTTCTAGATTCTCAAACCATTATTTTTAAAGTACAACAAATTTTATAGATTGAATGACGTAGATTATTTAGTAATGCAGATGGGGTGTCTACTCATCAGGAATGAGGGCAATTTTATCAAGTTCCAATTATAGGTTAGAGGATTATTTATTTGATAACATAAAAACTTTTGTAAATCTTTGCCACTGCAACCCTGTACCGTGTGAGGAACTAAATTGTAGGAAGCAATATTTCTGCTGACCCCACTCCTGATAATGAAACACAACCAATTATAAGTGTTAAGAACTAATACCTACACAATATCGTGAATACTAGACAATATTTTAAAATATAAAACCAAGTGTTTATGTTAAAGCTACAGAATTATACAAAAATGTTGAATTTTGTGAAGTACTTCCACTTCCCCCCCCCAAAAAATACTAATAAAGAATGGTTCTAATATCATGACTTGGGAAAACTGATGATTGGAATTTCTTCTTTCATATTCAACAAAAGAAATGTACAACTTTTCTCTGGACAAAGGATACAAATAGGTTACTGGTTCTAAATGTGTTGTCTCTAACAGATTTTTGAACCTTTAAAATATACATTATGAAAAACCGCTTTCTTATTAGCTGCAAGAATTATGTAATCAAATTGTTTCTCTTTCTCTCTCTTTATTTATATTATTTATTTGCTTATTTATTTGATCTAACCCAGGGCCTCACATGTGCTAGGCAAGTCCTCTACCACTGAGCTACATACCCAGCCATTTTTTTAAAATTTTGTTTTGAGATAGGGTCTCACTAACTTGCTCAGGCTGGTCTTGATCTTGTGATCCTCCTGCCTCCGTCTCCTCTGTAGTTGTGATTACACGTGTGTGACACCATACTGCACTTGAAGCCAGATTCTCTTATCAAGCTGATGATGATCACGTTCAGGTCCAAGATGCAAACAGAACTGTGGTATGGTTCATGGTGCTTATTCTTCCCTTATTCCATGCAGTTTGTCATTAAAAACTGAATCCTTTTTGATTCAGGGAGAACAAATCATTCAAATAGCATGAATTTCTTATTTCAAAGTGCAAGGTGTTCTTAGTGAGATGGGAGTGACATAGACTTTTTAAATACCCTAAATCCTTTTGCTGGTCCAGGATATGGTGGTGGTGGTGAAACATTGTGTTTTCTGGTCAGCGCCATTGCCTGTTCATAAGAAGGCAGTCCTGTGTCCTCCAAAGAAGTTGGTGATGGTGATAAGACAGCCTCCTCAGGTCTTCTGAAAATGATGGAGGGAGTGTGTCTGCTGCTTCTGGCATAGACAGCTGAAGAACTAAACAGAGAGACAGTGTTTATGTCTAGAAAAGGCAGCATTTTTTGATTAATATGGTTAATATTAAAAATTAAACTATTTTGATAAAATTTGAACTCAATTTATTAATATAAAAAGTTTTAATTTACCCACAGACTCTAAAAGAGCCTTGCTGTAGGGGAAAGACCAAGAGTGTTGAAGTCAGACATGGGTTTGAAACTTGACAGTCGTTTCATAGGTATTGAATGAACTCAAGCTACCTGTTTCCTCCTCTCTAACATGGGGATAGTAAAAGCTACAACAGAGTTGTTTTGTGAAAACCAAGGAAGATGTATATATAGCTTCTAGCAGTGTCTGGTACACTGAGTAAGAATCCAAAATGTGTGAATTCCCTTTCACCTCCTCTTCAATTAAAACTTTCTCAAAGTATCATGTGACACCAAATCTAGGCTTTGTTGAAAGGAGGGACAACTCCAAGCCAAGGAAATAGATATCACAGAGATAATCCCAACATCTGACATCCTCTGTACCACCTTACCTCCAAGACAGTAGTATTTCCCTCACATCACCCTCCTCCTCAAAAGTCTAATCGCAGCCTACTTTCCACTGAACCAGGTTCTGACTCTCACGCCTCCTTTCAAAGACTCCTTTCAAAGACTCCCTTATTCTGGTCTTGCCTTAGTTTTTAAAGTTCTCTGCTCTTGCCGAGTAGCTTCTAGACGCTTCCCTGTGTGCAGTGAATTCTTGGGCTCTTCTTTAGGTTTTCACTGGTATTGATCCTTTTCTTGGAATATTGTGTTTTCTCCTTCCACTAATCTAATTTTTTGTAAAATATGGCCTTAGCTTGAGTTGGAGGATGTAGCTCAGTGATAAAGTACTTGCCTAGAATGCCCACGCTCTGGGTTTGATCCCCAGCACATGAAAATAAATAAATAAATAAATAAATAAATAAATAGCTTGATTCAACTCGACCATTTTCGCAAAACCTTGCCAATGAATGGAAGTTCCAACATGGTCTGGTGTTTTAAACCTATAGTTTTCTCTTCTCACTTGTGAGTTATGAAATGTAATTGAAACATGAGGAAGTAAATCTGTTTACTGTAAAGTCGGCTGTCTATAAAGTACTCTTACATAAGTTAACCTCCTCTAGTTACAGCTAATGAGATAATTAAAATTGATAGTCAATATTGACCAACCTCTAGTCAATGTTTACAGTATTCTTCCCATTAATAGACAGTTTACAGATCCAACATTCTGTGAACTTTTCCAAGCTAAGTCAGCCAATTGGCCCCTTAAGACACCTTTTTCTTTTAAAGGTAATAATGAAATATGATATTGGAGGGAAGGAGAGAGAAAAATTGCAGAAAGAAGAAAAGCAAAAGTCTGTGTAAATCTAGGAACTGGATAATCAGCTTGAATAGTTGAGAGGCAACTGAGAGGCTCACAAGTTTACTTAGAAGGCTCAACACAATTCCTCCTCTGTCAGAAGTCTGGAATGCACTCATTGAAGGTCAGTCACTTGTCACATCTATCATCTTGTGATGAAAAGTTCTGTGTGTTTGCTTACAGGGGATAGGAGAGACAGACACTTGATTTGAAGAAAAATTTTCCATGTTGACTTTCAAAATTTTATACATAAAAGCAATGCACAGTGACCCACACCTGTAATCCTAACTACTTAGGAGCTTGAGGCAGGAGGATCAAGTTCAAGGTCATTTGGACAACTTAGACCCTGTCTCAAAATAAAAAATAAACAGGGGTGGGGATGAAGCTCTATGAAAAAATACCCTTGGGTTTAATCTACAGAACCAAAAAGTAAAAACAACAACAAACAAAACACAATAGAAACAATGTAATGATTACATCAATCACTAAATACTACCTAGTGTTTTCTTACATCTCATATATTTTACATGATTAAAATCAGGAAGTATGCATTAATAATATCTTAAAATTGGAACATCATATTATGCCTATTTTCCTCCACAAAATACAGAAATAAAGAAATGAAAAGATTTTATTTTCCATTTCTTGGCATGTTTTTTACAGAGGCAAACTTTTCTGACCATGATCTTTTTTAAAAATTATTTTCTTTCCCAAGTAATTCCTTTCCCTCTCACCATTTCTGGCCTTGTGAAATACAGAAAGAGAGCAAATGACTCTGCTGGAAAAATTTCTTGGGACAATAAATGCAAAGTACGTTACTATTTATTTATTTATTTATTGGAACCAGGGATTGAACTCAGGGACACTTGGCCACTGAGCCACATCCCCAGCCCTATTTTGTATTTTATTTAGAGACAGGGTCTCACTGAGTTGCTTAGGGCCCCGCTAAGTTGCTGAGGCTGGCTTTGAACTCCCGATCCTCCTGTCTCAGCCTCCCCCAGTCTCCCCCGAGTCGCTTGGATTACAGGTGTGTGCCACCACGCCTGGCTAGTACGTTACTATTTAAAAGTTAGTCTTAATGTAAAAGCATATCTAATAAACCTAGCTTGAAATGTTCTCTAGAACTTAAGAGTTCAGAGGATCAGACACAATGGATGAAGAATGATTTGTGCACTACACGGTATTACACTGGACTAACATTAAGTTTAACCTTACTTTTAAAATGAGATATCCAGGGTGTTATATTTCACAATGACATACACATAAGACATGCCATAATCATGCCACCATTTAACCCCTGTGTGGTTTTTACTTACTTATTTTAAATGGGGGTGTCACTATGTGTTATGATTTTGTCTCACACAAAATCATGTGTGAGACAATGCAAGAAGGTTCAGAGGGAAATGATTGAGTTATAAGAGTCTTAACCCAATCAGTGATTTAATCTCCCCATAGGGATTAACTGCGTGGTAACTGAAGTGGTTGGGTGTGGCTGGAGGAGGTGGGAATTAGGGCGTGGCTTTGGGTATATTTTTGTACCTGACAAGTAGAGACCTCTCTCTCTGCTTTCTGATCACCATGTGAGCTGCTTCCCTCTGCCACACTATTCTGCCACAATGTCCTGCCTCAACTTGAGCCCTGAGGAATGGAGCTGGCTGCTCATGGACTGAGACCTCTGGAACTGTTTATTTGAGCCCCCAAATAAACCTTTCCTCCTCTACAGTTGTTCTGGTCAGATCTTTTAGTCACAGCAACGAAAAAGCTGACTAAAACACTATGTTGTCCAGACTGGCCTTGAACCCCTGGGCTCAAGTGATCCTCCTGCCCCAGTCTCCCATGTAGCTGGGACTTCTAGTGCATCACCTTGCCGAGCCTCCCTGTGAATTTGAATTCTGTTTCTACTCTCATGCGGAGAAAAAACAATGAATGTTTCCAGGGGGTAAAAAAGGACCAAACAAGAAGACAGAGTGGTGTAGAAAAGTAGAAAAATAAAGAGAAGCAGAGAAGACAGAAGAAACTATCGAACATGAAGACACTGAATAATGCATGTGCTACCATAGATAACACAGAACAGACCTTGAAGGATTTTTTTTTTTTTCCAGTCCTGGAGATGGAACCCTTGTACCCTCTAGGCAAGTGCTCTACCACAGAGCCACGCCCACACTCTGAATGGAGTTATTAAACACAGGACATATAAGAGCTCTTTTGGGAAAACATTATGAATGGGGTAGGAGAAAAGGACAGACAGACATCAAGAAAAATCTTTAGGGCTGGTGTTGTGGCTCAGTGGCAGAGCGCTTGCCTAGCATGTGTGTGACCCTGAGTTTGATCCTCGGCACCACATAAAAATAAAATGAAGGTATTGCATCCACCTACAACTAAAGCATATGTACATTAAAAAAAAAAAAGAAGAAGAATCTCAAAGACAATTTTGCCTATCTCTTCCTTAACCTGTGGATTCCCCTAGCTGGTGAGAAAGCCACAGTGAATAAAATCTAAGTCTAAAGCCCTGGAAAATGAAAAGACCTTAATTTCCCATGTATTGAATAAGGAAAATTAACATAGGTCTTCAGCTTAAAGACAGTGGCTTAAAATTAAATTTTTCCTTATTTTCTCTCACTTCTCAATTTTTTACAGAATTTATAGACACAAACTTCTTAGTTCATGCCCATAGGTCACATAATGCCTCAGGGAGCTTTCCAGGAATTTCAGAGTGGTGAAGAATTACAATTTATGTTCTTCCCTTTTCTGCCCTCCTTGCTGGCTGGCTCTTCTTTCTTTTGCACACTTTTTGGGGGTGGGGGGGTTATCTGGTAAGACACTCTCCTTTCCCTTCTGTCCTTTAATTACAATCAGAGAATTTGCCCACTATCACAACTTCAACTCTTGTCCTCTAACACACGAATCCTAATTCCACATCTGTTGCATTAAGCTTTTACTCTTGCTTTTCCAATTCAAAAAAAATTTTTTGTGACAATACCTATTTATCATAAAATTTGCCATTTTAACCTTTAAAAAAAGAAAGATTGAACTCAGGAAACCACAGAGCTATACCTAGACATTTTAAAAAATTTTTTTCAATATTTTTTAGATGTTGATAGACCTTTATTTTATTTATCTATTTATATGTGGTGCTGAGAATTGAACCCAGTGCCTCACACATGCTAGGCAAGTGCTCTACCACTGAGCCACAAATATTTTTATTTTTATTAAAAATATTTTTAATAAAATATTTTTATTTTTATTTTGAGATGGTCTTGCTAAATTGCTGAGGCTGACCTTGAATTTGGAATCGTGCCTCAACCTCCTAAGTAGCTGGGATTACAGGGGTCACCATCGCGCATGACATTTTATACTTTTTTTTGGGGGGGGAGTACTGGGATTGACCTCAGAGATACTCTACCACTGAGCTACATCCCCAGTCCTTCTGTTTTGAGACAAGTTCTCCCTAAATTGCCAACGTTGACTGCAAACTTGTGATTCTCCTGCCTCCGCATCCTAAGTAGCTGGGATTGAAGGTATGTGCCACCATGCCCAGCCCAATTTTCCTTTTAATTCTCTACATAGTGTCCACTACCATCATATCTGGCAAATCAAATGTAGGCTCCTTGTGGCTGGCATTTCAATTACCCAATCATTTCCCTGGTTGCTCACTACTCTTCATCAGAGCTCTTAGATCTTTGGTCAGGACTATTTTGCTTATCTTTTCCTACATAAGTTTTGAGCATCGGTAATCCAAAAATCTAAAATCCAAATTACTTTGAAGTCTGAAATGTTCTGAGCATTAAGATGATGCCACAAGCGGAAAATTCCACACCTGACACCATGTGATGGAATGCAATCAAAACACCAGTGTAAATAGCTAAACTATGGTATATAAAAACTGTGGTATATATACACAATGGAATATGACTCAGCCTTAAAGAAGAATGAAATTATGGCATTTGCCAGGAAATGGATGGAACTGGAGAATATTATGCTAAGTGAAATAAGCCAGTCCTCCAAAACTAAAGGCCAAACGTTTTTTCTGGTATGCAGATGCTAATTCACAATAAGGGTGGGGGGTGAGTGGAGGTAACTTGAACTAGACAGAGTGAAGTGAGGAACAGAGAGAGGTTATGGGGGTAGGAATGATAGTGGAATGAATCAGACATTATTACCCTATGTGAATTTATAATTACATGACCTGTGTAATGCTACATCATGTATGACCAGATGGATGAGAAGTTATATTCCATTTATGTTTGATGTGTCAAAATGCATTCTACTGGTCTGGGTTGTGGCTCAGTGGTAGAGTGCTTGCCTGGCATGTGTGAGGCACTGGGTTTGCTTCTTAGCACCACATATAAATAAATAAAATAAGGGTTCATCAACAACTAAAAATAATTTTAAAAAAAACAACTAAAAAACCCAAAATGGATTCTACTAGCATATATAACTAATGAGAACAAATTTTAAAAAACCCACTGGTGCACTAAATATTTTATTAATTTAAATTATTAAATATTTTCTGGCTATGTGTATAAGGTATATGTGAAACCAATGATTTTTGTGTTTAGACCTGTTTCTCATTCCCAAGATATCTCATTTTGTATATGTGCAAACATTCTAATCCCAAAACTCCTAAATCCAAAACATTTCTGGTCTCAAGTATTTCATAACATATATTCAATTTATACATATCTTTTCTCCTGTAGTTCCACTTTCTTGGAACACCCACCTAGTTAAAATCCTTTAAAACTCATGTTCTCCACAGTGGCTAAATGTACTCTACACTCATCACATCTCTGCTTGACATTCCTAACCATTACAAGGAGTGTGTTCTATATATATTTTAAATAAAATTTTTGTATATTTATCAAATTTATGAGAACTACTGTGCACTCTATCTTCTGACTTTTAATTCCATATGTATGCCAAAGAATCTGCAATTCATTCCTAGTCCAAGACTTTTTAAGAAAATTAATTAATTGATTTTTTTTTTTTTGAAGTGCTGGGGATCAAACCTAGGGACTTTCATATGCTAGGCAAGCACTTTCTTACTGAGATACATCCATAGCCTTAACTACTTAAATTTTTGGAGTTTTTATTCATTTTAAAAGAGGATTGTACAACTATTTGAGGGTAAATGCAATATAAATGTAGACCAACAGGAAGTTGAAGAGTTAATGACAACTGTTCAAATTAATTGCGGTAGCCAGAGACAGTGGCACACACCTAGAATCCTGGTAATTTAAGAGGCTGAGGCACAATGATCAGAAGTTCAAGGCCAGCCTCAGCAATTTAGAAAGACTCTTAGCAACTTAATGAGACCCTGTCTCAAAATTTAAAAAATATATATATGTGTAATATATAAATATCAATATTTATATATATAAATATATTATATATATATATTAAAAGGAGTGGTACAGTGACCCTGGGCTCAGTCCCCAGTATCTACCTCCCTTGCCAAATATTAATTGGAGTAAGACTATTCTTAATTATTTCATATCAGATATAAATGAAAAATAGAAGAACTTGTAGAGGAACAGCACCAAACTGGGAATTACTGATTCTTCTTTTTCCCCTTCTCCTTCTCCTTCTTTTCTTCCACTTTCTACCACTGTGCCCAGCTGCTCTGATTCTTTTACCAAAGTAAAGAATAAATTTTATGCCTTGGTTACTAGTTTGTCAGAATTAGAATTTTAAAAGTTATTTATTTAAAAAGAACTTTTTACATATGTAGAACTAAATGAAATTAGTAAATATAAAAGATATATTTTGTATTTAAATTATCTTTATTTAAATTTATTTTTCTTTTTGTGGTACTAGGGATCAAACCCAGGGCACTCTATCACTGAGCTATATCCCCAGCCCTTTTGATTTTTTGTTTTGAGATAGGGTTTCACTAAGTTACCTAAAAAGACTGGTTTTGAACTTCTGATCCTCTCACCTCAGTCTCCTGAGTTTCTGGGATTACAAACTATGCCACTGTGTCCAACTTCTTTAAAAATTAAAGTAATATCTGTTGAAGAAGTTTTAAAGTAGTTTTCTTGTCTCATCTGTGTGACTCACTTAAAAAATATGTCTATTGCTATGAAAACATACCAATAATGGAGATTAGGGTCCTCAAGAAAATTTTTAATCCTACTTTGTACCAAGAAAAGCAACATATGCATTATGCAATTTGATTTTTTTTTTTTTTTTTTTGCTATGCTGGGCATTGAACATAGAACCTTGTAAAAGCTAGGTAAGCACTCTACCACTAAGCTAAACCCCCAGACCTGAAAAAGAAAACTTAAGCAGTTACACATCACTTTTGCTACTTGCTTTAATTAGCTGCCTTTTTTTTTTCTACAGTAATTGCCAATAAAATCGTAGAACCATTATATAATTATACATTTTGAAAATATCTTCATATAATTTTCAGGTCCAGGAAATTTAACACTGATACCAGTTTATTTTTCTGGTCCAGGATCACACATTGTATTAATCATATCATCTACTTCGATTTGGAACAGTGAGTTTCTCAGTTTTTCTTTGTTTTTCACAATAATGACTGTGACATTTTTTGAAGAGTTCAGGCCAGGAGTTTTGTAGAATTTAAATTTGATTTAATAGGGGTTGAATGTTATCCTTCATTTAGAAGATAAGGAATCTGTAAAAAACTCTGTATATCTTTTCTTATATATATATATATATATGTATATATATATATGCATATATATAATATATTGAAACATATATATATGTTCTATTAGAAGAAAACAGAAACAATGCTTTTTTTGCTAAAAAGATAAATCAAATGACTAAGCTACCATAAAAAAGTACATTTGGTCACCATCATGAGCTTATTCACAAAATTTCTGAGTATGACTATGGATAGATAAGCATCAATATATAATACTCTGCTTAGCACCTGGGGCTTCTTTTAAGTAATGTTGTCTCTACCTACTCATCAATACTTACTGGGAAGATAATCAGTACCTTTTAGTTCAATAACAATAATGAGGTTCTATTGTGCAAATAATTATGGCCTTTATTATGAATCTTTATCAAGTTTTATTAATGTGCTATTATCCTTAAGTGGTAAGCATTTTGTTTTACTACTTTATACTTAATTCTAAGTATCAATAAAAAGAGTTGAATTAAAAAGTCAGTTATTCTGTTTCTTTGTGGGGAGCCACATAGCTTTATTAAGTCTGTGACTCAGAATAAACTACAGAACTTTCTGCTTCAGGAAACAATGTAGGGACACTGGTGTCTGCCTCTTGCTTAGAAGGAACTATTGAAAAATCAAGCAACATATGTGACACTTCTTGTAGTCTTTTGAAGCATGTAAGAAACAGCATCATTAAGTTGTTAATGTGTTGCCACCAAACAACTGTTAGACTAGAGTTGCCTGGGAAGACATGACAATTAAATGTATTACCATGACTGTATCCAAGAGCATATTTCCAAATAGCTAGAAGAGCGGATCTGAAGCAGGAAGAGGACACTAATGGAAAAACTAGTAAAATCTAAATAAAGTCTGGGATTTTGTTAGTGGTAATGTACTAATATTGTTTTCTAGTTTTGACAAACCTACTATGGTAAAATAATATGGTATAGGGGATACTGGATAAAGGATATGTGGGGACTCTGTACTATTTTTGTAACCTTCCTGTGTATTTGAAATAATTCCAAAATAAAAAGTTTATTTTAAAAAATAGGCAGCTTATTTCATTCATTTTAAAATAGCAATATAGAATGTGCAAAAATGAATCAAGTATTTTTATTTGGTACTTACCCTGGATATGGTTGCCTGTTACACCTAGTAATACAAAGATAGTAACCAAGTAATCCAAAAATGACCAAAAATACTCCAGCAGCAATTAATCCAGTCAGAAGGCCCATAACATCAATTTTCTCTCTGTTTCCATCTTAAAATAAATCATAAAAATAACAAAATACAATAACTGAAATGCATCTTCAATGATTTCAATAAATTAAACACATTATTAAGCATCTAATCATTGATATGAATTTTTTATTTTTTATTTTTTTGAACTGGGGATTGAACTCAGGGGCACTGGGCCACTGAGCCACATCCCCAGCCCTATTTTGTATTTTATTTAGAGACAGAGTCTCACTGAGTTGCTTAGTGCCTTGCCCTTGCTGAGGCTGGCTTTGAACCCGCGATCCTCCTGCCTCAGTCTCCTGAGCTGCTGGGATTACAGGCCTGTGCCACCACACCCAGCTGATACAGATTTCTTTAAAAAAAAATTTGAGCTAGAGAACCTACCTGAAAAAAATTTAAATTATCTTATGTATGTATGTATGTATTTTTTTTTTTTTTTTTTTGGTACTGGGGATTGAACCCAGGGGCGCTCAACCACTGAGCCACATGCCCAGCCCCTTTTTAAAATATTTTATTTAGAGACAGAGTCTCACTAAATTGCTGAGGCTGGCTTTGAATTTGAGATCCTTCCTCAGCCTCTTGAGCTGCTGGGGTTATAGGCATGTGCCACTTACCCAGCCAACCCTTTTTATTTTTGTTTTACTTTGAATTTGTTTTATTCTGAGTCAGGGTCTTGCCAAATTATGGAGGCTAGCCTTGAACTGTGATCTTCTTGTCTCAACCTCCTGAGGAGCTGGGATTACAGGCATGTGCCACTGTGTCTGGCTTTTGTTTGTTATTTTATTTTTTGGCAGTGCTGGAATGGAATCCAGGGCCTTGGGCTTACCTTGTAAGCACTCTTCCACTGAGCTACATCTCCAGCCCCTGTTTATTTTAAATAAGTCAGATTAAAATGATAATATTCAATACTATGTGGGATAAACATTCTTTGTTCAACTACACATTTTGGTATTAACTACTAAGATACATTTATTGAGCTACTTGGTATAGCTATACAATAGAGTCTTCTGTAGGGGGACATTATCTATAGAAAGAATGTTACCTAATTGAAAGAATGACAAAATGAGTGTGTGTCTGTCTGTTTTTGTGTGTATATAAAAAGCAGCGGGGCTGGGAATATAGCTCAGTTGAGTGTTTGTCTTGTATGCACAAAGCCCTGGGTTCAATCCCCAGCACCACCACCACCAAAAAAAAAAAAAGCTGTCAAAAGTGGCTTGAAGAGTAAAGGGGAGGAAAGAATAGGAAATCTTGGTTAACAGGTACAAATTTATAGATAGGAGGAATGGGGAATAAATTCTAGTGTTCTTTATGGCACAGTAGGGTGAGTATAGTTAATAATTTAAAATATAGTGTTAAACATAGTTAAAAAATAAAAATAATTTATCACATATCCCAAAATAGCTAGGAAATAGGATTTTGAGTATTATTATTATTATTAATAAGAAATGACATGTTTGACGTGATAGATATGCTTATTACCTTGATTTTATCATTACACTTTGTATACGTGTATGAAGATATCACAGTGTATCCCAAAAAATAGGTACAATTATTATGTGTCAATGAAAATAATTTTAAAAGGCAGTTAGAGATGACCAATACAGACGAGACGAGACTGGGCTTGTTCAGGGTAGTATAACTGTAGACAAGATGACCAATACAGATAAGAAAAAAGCATTTCCTCTTTCTAGAAGGTACTTAGTTCTATCTAACAATCTTTTTTTTTTTTTTTCTTTCTGGAGCTGGGGATTGAATATAGCCGTACACAAGCTAAGCAGGTGTTCTACCACTGAACTAAACCCCAGCTCTATCCAGCAATCTTAAATTTCCTAACATAAATATTCAATCCGCTTGTAATGGTTAAAAAAAAAAAAGAACAAAACTTGAAAATAGTTTACTACTTGAAACCAAAAGAGTATTCTGTGCAAGTCTTGACTTAGCTGAGCTGTTTAAAACAGCTTTAAGCCCATTATCTCATTTCCCTAATATCTCACCAAACTTGATTTTCAGTGTGTAAGTAGATGAATGATGAATGTAGCCTTCTCTGTCTCAGATAACCCAACAAATGGTTGAGAAATCTTTCTTGAATTTATAAGGTATGTATGTTGAGCAATAGCCAAACTCAAACAATGAAAACTAAGGTATAGTACAATAGAGAGAGGGCAAGGAAAACATTAAATTTTATCAGTTCTTGCCTTACCTGATTTTGTGGTTGATCCTTTAATCGAATATTCCTGCCAAAATGTCATCTAAAAAGAAAAAGGTAAAATTTCTGAGTTAATGTAATTTATTATCATTTCATTTGCTCCCAATGACCCATACTAGGGGTGGTAAACTCTTGGCATGTGCCCCAGGTAAGACACCAGCTCATTCAAGCCAGAAGGTGTGATTCACTCCAATTAAAACACTGTTCTCCAGGACTGTCACTATGTCTGCTTAATTGGTAAGGAACTACTTCCAGTCTCCACTCTATGACATGCCCTGCTAGTCTCCTTCACTTGACTGGGGCCCTCATTAAGGTCTTGGGAAACAATCATATTTGAGTGTTGGTGAAATACCAAGGGTGAAGATTAAGGCTGTGGACCCATTATGGTGTTTGAAAAGGAATCTGATTTCTTCTATGGTAGGGGGCCCACAGTTTGCAGGAGATTTTATTGAGAGGCATTTATTAACGTGGAAAGACATCCCTGAGACAGTTTAGGTTTGGTGGTACTTGAAAGAATAGAAGTAAATTTTAAAGAACCAGGATAAAATTGGAAATGGGTTTGTGTAAAATGTAAAATCCCAACAGACACAACTGCAAAGCATATTCTGTTTTCCCACTTTAATAGATGTGGCAAATACAGGAAATGTGAAGCTGGGCATAATTACAGAAGAATAAAGAACTAGGTTCTATTACTACCTGTCTTTGAAGGAGGTTCTTATTGAGTAAAAAATAAAATAGAATGCTTGAGGGAGAAGAAAAGGAGCTGGGGTTATTTAATCTACAAAAGTAAAGAATTTTGGTTAAGAATATGCCAGATTATAACAGGCACAGTATTATCTATGTTATCAAGATTAACAGATTATTATTTGTTGCAGGGATTGAACTCCAGGGTGCTCTACCACTGAGCTATGCCCCCAGCCTTTTTTACTTATTTATTAACCTTTTTTGGTACTAGATTGAACTCAGGGACACTTTACCATTGAGCTATATCCCTATCCCCATTTTGGTCTCACTAAAGTGCTGAGGGTCCCTCTAGATTGCTGAGGATGGCCTCAAACTTGCAATACTCCTGCCTCAAACTCCCAAGTGGCTGGAATTGCAGGCATGGCCATCGTGCCCAGCTTGTTTTTTATTTTGACAAAGGGTCTTGCTAAATTGCCCAGATTGGCTTTCAACTTGGGATCCTCCTGCCTCAGCTTCTCGAGTTGCTAAGATTATAGGTGAAGGGCTGGGGATATAGCTCAGTTAAGGCTCTCGGTTCAATCCCCAGCACTGCAAAAAAAAAAAAAAGAGAGAGATTACAGGTGAGTGCCACTGTGTCCAGGTAACAGGATTTAATTATGTTTTAAGGTAGAATTTCTAAAAAGATTTCCCTTAAATTACACAGATAGACCAAAAATAAACTCCTGAATGCGGGGGCTACTTATTTTGTATCCTCAGTGCTAATGGAGCACCTGGTATGTAATAGATTGTTAATTAATATTTGAAATTTAAATATGGATAATAAAAAAAATATCCTCAGATCACTGAGGAAAAGTTCTGAGTCTAAATGACTGAAGTTTGAGTCAGGGCACTAACTCAAAGAATATCTTTTGCGGGGGGGAGGTGCTGAGATTGAATTCAGGGCCTTGTGAGTTGCTAGGCAAATGCTCTGCACTGAGATATCACTCATAGGCCTCAAATAATATCCTTTTTCTTTTTTTAAAGATGTTGATAGACCTTTTATTTTATTCATTTATTTATATGTGGTGCTGAGAATCAAACCCAGTGCCTCACAGATGCTAGGCAAGCGCTCTGCCACTGAGCCACAACCCCAGTCCCTCAAATAATATCTTGAAGTTTAATTCACTCTGCTCTGAGATTGTTACTGAGTATAATAGACATTAAACACCCCAAATCACAGCATATCCCATAACCTGTTAATTACTATAAACCCAGCTAATTAAGTATGAAGCCAAGTCTCAATAGGGTAATTAGCAAATTAAGGAAGTAGAAAGAGATAACAGGTATACAACTTTAATTTTGTTTAAAGCATAAAATCCATAATGACTGAAAGTGCTACTTTCTTAAGTACAATTTAATAACTTTCCAGCTAATTAACATCATCAACCAAATTACCGTTTTATCATCATCCACGAAAATCTCTCTGGCTTCCTCATAATTACAAAGCTCTTCATTGCATTCTCTTTCTAGGTCACCAGGAGTGAAAAACTCCAAGTCAAATCTGTTATATAGGAGACGACGATGTATGAAAAAGTTTGCTTCTTCTTTTGATGTAAAAACTAATAAAGACACACAAAAAAGATTTCAAACATTGATAAACACAAGGCAGAAAATTTCTGTTTCAGTTGTAGAAAAAGTAAATAGCTCTCTTCTGTGGTTAAATTATACCAAATTTCTTGGATGGTTTTAAAATCCAACTTTAAAGAATAGCATCAGTAAGAATGATTTCTGACAAATATGAAATATAAAAACTAACATGATTCCAGAAAATGCTTGGTTTAGTTATGTCCAAAATTATTAGTATAAAAGAAAATTATTCAAATATCACTTTTCCCTCCAATTACTTTTCCAATAAATGACAGGTCAGACTATTCTAGTTCCAAAGGCTGGTTTTCCTATTGTCTTGATTAAGAAAAATTAGTTCAGTATAATAGACAAAGTATTGTACTGAGAGTGGGAAGACAGATTCTTGCTTTTGATTGGTTGAGCTTTCAGCTGTGTATACTAGGATAAGGCATTTATATCTCTGGGCTGTCGTTTCCTCATTTGCAAAATTGGGAATAGAATTAAATAATCACCACAATGTCTTTAAATAATCACCACAATGTCTTTAAGTTCTAAAATTATAAATTAATACTTTTATCTTAAATGTTTCTTATTCAAGCTTATCTTAAAACACAAAATTATAAACTTCTAAGTTATTAAAATAAACTAATTATAGGATTAATTAAAAGACATTCAGCTTCTGCCAAAGGAATAGCTCCCTTTACCCCACCCCCAAAATACATCTGCAATACCGTAGGGGACACATCTGTATTTGCTGGGAAGGTCAACAGTAAACATAATAAGGTCAAAGCACAGACTGACACAAAACTAGAACATCCTATCCATGGCAGCATTTTCAAAACCTGCAAACTTTAAACTCATTCTGGTATCAACCAAAAAAGGTTCAAGTGATTTTGCTCCAGATCATATTACCTAGCCTGGAATTCAGAAATTTCTGACAACTACATCAAAATGATTAAAAGAACTAAAAAGTGCCAACACTTGGCAATGCTAACCATTACCACAGGAAGAATATTTTAAGAATATATTAAGACAACTCCTGAGAAAGCATGGTTTGGAAAACTAATACTAATTTGTGAGTGATCTCAGGTAGGCCATTTATTCTTATCCTCTTGAGAATGGTTACATCTTGTCCTTGACATTTTTTTCTATAAATTAATTATCTATCTAAACAGGTCTGAATCTTCTGTTTTGTCCAATACAGTAGACACTGGCCATTTATGGCTACTGAGCATTTCAAAAGTGGCTCGTCCTGCTGTGTGTGCATGCCTATGAATTCCAGCTATTCAGGAGGCTAAGGCAGGAGGATCATAAGTTAGAGGTCAGACTCAGCAATTTAGTGAGACTCTGTCTCAAAATAAAAAAATAAAAAGGGCTGGCTGTTGATGTAGGTTAGTGGTCCAGCACCCCTTGGATTCAATCCCTAGTATCAGGGAAAGGAAAAAAAAAAAAAAAAGGATAGTCTGAATTGATATGTGCTTTAAGTATAAATACAAAGAGGATTTCAAAGACTTACTGGGGGGAAAAAAGGAATGTGAAATATCTCAAAATTGTTTATACTGTGAAATAATGACATTTTGGCTATTGGGTTAAATTAAATACATTATTAAATTGATCTTACCTATTTCTTCTACCTTTAAAAAGGTGTCTATTAGAAAATTTTCAAGTATTTATGTGGTTCACATTATATGTATTTTGGCAAGCACTATTCTGGTGTGTCAATTACTATGTTATAAATAATATATGGGCTATTGGAAGTAAGGGGGGAGGTAGGATGGAATAATGGGTGATAGGTGTTTTATTCTAAAAATGAAACAGACTCTCTCTGAAATTAAGGGCAACTTCCTCAGACTGAGAATTAAAGCTCCAAATGTTTTTAACTTCTAAACTTCCTCATACTGAGAGTAAAGATTGAAGGGCTGCCTACCCTCCCCACCCCAAGACACTAAGGAAGCCAAGACTGATGAATTCTCCTCTAACTTAAATTTATATATGCTTATTTCCTGTCCTGTATTTCACTTTATCTCCTCTTCTTTTATAAAAGCTTTCCTTGCCCTTGAGTTCTTTTAAGACGGTGATTTGAGAGTAAGTCCCCCTATTTTCCTTCAAAATTGGCTTAGAATACACCTATTTCTCCTGCCAGTTTGATTCCCAAGTGTTTGTGGGGCATGAGTGGTAAATAGTAGCTTCTTGCCCCAGAATAGTAATGGAAGGGGGACGGAGGGGTCAGTGTGATTAAATAATTCTGTTCTTTCTCCTTCTTTGTCTTCTTGGAGATTTTATGCTTTCACCAAGGAGAGCACAGAATGAAAAAATTTCCAAGCCTCTCATCCTTTACCAGAACTCCTACAATGGAATTCTAAGTGGTCTCCTTGTTCCTCCACATGAAGTTGTTAAAATAGCTAGAGGCATCTATCTATCTTACTGGAGATTGATCCCAGTGCCACTCTACCCATTGAATTATAAGCCCACCTCTTTTTATTTTTTATTTTGAGACAGGGTACTTGCAAAATTGCCCAGGCTGGCCCCAAACTTGTGATCTTTCTGCCTCAGCTTCCTGAGTAGCAGAAATTATAGGTATGGATCATGCACCTGACTAGAGACATCCTTTTAAGAGGTAAGACATACTTTGATTTTTTGGGTCTTTTTCTCTATCATTTAAATCTTTTTTATTAGAGCATTATAATTATACATAGCAGTTGGGTTCATCTGAACAAAATCATACATGCATGGAGTGTGGTTTCAGTTCATGTTTTCCCCCTTTTCTGTCCCTTCTCCCTCCCTATTTTCCTTCCTGTACTTTATTGGTTGGTTATTTATTTATTTATTTATTTATTTATTTATTTATTTTGGGGTATTGGGGATTGAACCCAGGGGCGCTTAACCACTGAGCCACATCCCCAGCCTTATTTATTTATTTATGCACATTATGCACATTACAGAGCATCTCTCAGAGCCTGGCTGGTCTTGGCCCTGTCCCTTTTCTCATACCCAGGCTCCTCACAGGGTTCCCCCAGGGCTGGCCCTAATGGAGGGCTTTGGTGCCCCAAGGGAGTGTTTTGCTGGCCTGCAGAAACTGGGGGGTAGTGGGCACGTTCACCATGGTTCCATGGGTGTCTGCATTTGTCAAAAATGACCTACATGAGCCGGGCGTGGTGGCACATGCCTGTAATCCCAGCAGCTTGGGAGGCTGAGGCAGGAGGATCCCGAGTTCAAAGCCAGCCTCAGCAAGGGCGAGGCCCTAAGCAACTCAGTGAGAACCTGTCTCTAAATAAAATACATAATAGGGCTGGGGATGTGGCTCAGTGGCCGAGTGCCCCTGGGTTCAATACCCGGTTCCAAAAAAAAAAAAAAAGAAAAAATTCATTCCACATCTCCCCTTTCCTGTCCTTCCTCTCTCCCTCTCAGTCTTCTATTCTACTGGTCTTTCCTATATATTTATGATCTTGGATCCTCCTTGTTTTGCTTCCTTTATTTTGCTCTATTTTCCATATATGAGAAAACACTCAATCCCCTACTTTACTTTTTAAAAACCTAATGACAGGGTCTGGGGCTGTGGCTCAGTGTTGGGAGTCTTTGTCTAATGCATGCGAGGCACTGGGTTTAATCCTCAGCACCATATAAAAATAAATAAATAAATAAATATCTAATAACAATCCTGCCTCCCCCAGAATAAAAGCCAAAGTTCTTACAAAGGTCTAAAGCCCTATGCAATCTGACCCCCAACCTCTTACCTCTCTTGACCTCATCTTCTACCACTTTCCCTCATATGTTCTGTCATCATCACACCACGCTGGCTTCCAACACACTTGGTTCTCTCCTGCCTCTGTTCTTGCTGTTTTTTTGGAATAGAACTTTCTTTTTTCAGTTTGCTCTCATACCACCTTCAAGATTTTGATCATTGTTACTTTGAATCCCCATCCCTAGCCACCCTCCTCAGGCACTCCCTGTCCATATTCTGCTTTTCTCCACAGCATTAGCACCATCTGCTGTTCTATGTGCTTCACTTATTTATCTGTTAGCACTCTGTTCCCCTCACTCCATTACAGCAGCGATGTAGGTGCCTGGCGCATAGAAGGCTCTCAGAAAACAAGATCAACAAACTCAGCTTTCCTATAGTGGAGAAAAACTCTTGGACCCAAACTCAACCAGCAGAAGCAATTTATTGATATAACCTGGTATTACTCAACTGGATTGGTTTAAAGTATTAGACCAGAGATGAAGCAACTCACAGCTTGCTCACCTTGGCCGTATTTACTGCATAGAATCTAACTTCAGAACGAAGAATAAGAAATCTACCTCTGTATTGGTCCTTCTCAGATATGCCATGATCTTTACCTCTTTTATATTCTCCTCCAGTACGAGGATTGAATCTAGGGCTTCACACATGCTAGGCAAGTTTCTACCACTGAGCTACATCCACAGTCCTTTTTTATTTTGACAGGGTCTCACTGAATTAACCAGGCTGGCCTTGAATTTGTGATCCTCCTGCCTCAACCTACAAGTAGCTGGGATTACAGGTATGTGACCCTTGCCTAGCTACAGCTATTTTTTAACTTGAAAATAAAATTAAAAAGTGCCATAGACATTTTTATTTTTCTTTAAATTATATTTATACCAATGTGATAAACTTATTTATTTATTTATTTATTTATTTATTTATTGGTACTGGGGATTGAACCCAGGGGCACTCGACCACTGAGCCACATCCCCAACCCTATTTTGTATTTTATTTAGAGACAGGGTCTCACTGAGTTGCTTAGGGCCTCGCTAAGTTGCTGAGGTTGGCTTTGAACTCACGATCCTCCTGCGTCAGCTTCCCAAGTGCTGGGATTACAGGCGTGTGCCACCGTGCCTGGTGATAAATATATTTATGATTAATCAAAATATTATGATTGATACTGTATTAAATGTGCCTTCTGGGAGTCGCTGTTTACCACTTCCCTGTTTGAAATACTGATTCTGTCAGTGGCTAACCTTAGGCTTAACTTTCAGTATCAGGTCAAATTTTTTTCCTACATCAGGTGAAAAAATATTTTTTGTCATTTGGAGTCTAAGTAACCCTTGAATATTTTTCTGATTGTAAAGAAGCAAATTTCCCTGTCTCTGGAGTGCCCTTGGCTCCTAGTGAGAGCCCTATTTTCCCCTTGACTGATGCTGAAGGAAGCACTGGTTTTTTGCATTTGCTGTCTTAGGATTCTCTTCCCTTCTCTGTTTTAGACTATCCTGATAGACTCTCTATGCATTCCACTGGTATAAATCCCTAAATCCCTCCACCCAAATATTCTATTCTCTTCATCTCTTCTCTCACCCCATGTTTTCTACAAAAGCTCCTTTTAAGTGATTTCAACTCCATTCTAAGAATTTATTAGAATTTAGCTGGAGGTACCTGTTCCCTGCTTTCCAGTTGCAGTAGAACTCCTTTATTGACAATTTCACTTCCTATAGTTTCAGTTAACTAGGGTCAACCACAGTCTGAAAATATTAAATGGATAATTCCAGAAATAAACAATTTATAAGTTATATGTCACTCTGGGTTCAATGATTAAATCTCCCACTCTTGCTCAGTCTTACCCAGAATCTGAAGCATCCTTTGTTCAGAGTATCCACACTGTAAACATTACCTGCCCCTTAGTAACTTAGTAGTCATCTTAGTTTTCAGATCCACTTTTGTGGTAAGTAGTGCTGACATAGATGTATTTACTGGGGGTTTTGGAATATATCCCCTGCAGAAATGGGAGGAATACTCAACTTTTCATACCTCCATTTATTATGTTCTGTTTTAGATGGAAAGCACTGCCTGTGTATTATACAACTCTTTCCTAGGGCAAGGTTATTGCTTTTCACTCTCCTCTGCTCTCAGGATTCTCTGTCTCTACCTCTGTTACAAAGCTTTTGGAGATTATCTGTTTACATCTGCCTCCCCCACCAGATGAAGAAGATATCCATGGCAGGGATTACAGTACTTCATTTCTACATCTCCAGCACCTAGCGTAGGGCCTGGCATACTGTGTGTTCAGTGTAGTTACTGGCTGAACAAATTGTCTTTTCAAATGTGTAGGATCCCTCATTTTCATTTCCCGCAGACATCTGTAATTCTCCACACTCAAATATAATGATTGCTAATTCCTTCCATAATTTTGATGTCCTTGAGAGTAACTTTTATGCCTGTGTCATGTAAATAAATGGATACACTCATAATCATTCTGGGGAGCATCATCTGTTCCTACTGAGTATGGACCATCCACTTAATAGATGGACAGACTAACATATATGGCATGAGTTGGGAGGTACCAAGAGGGAGCTCTTTCCTTCCAAAATCTTTCCCTATCCCATCAGCTAGCTTAGTCAGTTGCCTAGAATTCTGTCATTAAATTTTGATTCCTTTAGGTTAAGGGATTGCCCTATCTTAATAAACACACACACACAGAGCTGTTATTATTAATAAGACACAAATATTAGTATAACAGATCCTTCTCAGATGAAAATAAGCTGTCATGAGAAGGGACAGGAAACAAGAATATGTGGAAAAGTACAGAGTGCTGGCACTGGGTGGGGAAGCACAATGACTAGACAAGGCAGAAGGATGCTGACACCCAAAGGCATTTTTTTTTTTCCCCTTTCTGGTTTTGCTAGGTTAGGCTTTTCACCTGGCAGGAACTCATCTGATTGTGACAAACCTAAAATGCATGAACTTCTAGGTTAGCAAGCACCAAACCTAATCTCTCAACCATCTGCCTTTATCTAGACAACTAGACACTTGAAAGTAGGAAAGGACTTGAGAGATCATTTTGCCTCCTGCCCCATCATTTTACAGAGGAAGACATTCAAGTCCAAAGGGATTAAGTACCTTGCTCAGGGTCTCATTACAAGTCCAGACAAGGCCTCTGATGGAGAGTGGCATAGTGGGAGAGTGCTTGCCTACCCTGTTTGAGGCCCAAGGTTCCATCCCCAGAGTGCAAAAACAAGTCTAGACTAGATCCTGGAGTCCCTGTCCATCTTTCCTAGAAGAGCAAGTACTTGTGCTCATTATAATTGCCAACAGCTTCATCTAAGAAAAGGAAGCTGAAATAGGCTTTCCATTCAGTTAACCACAAACTATGTCCCCCCCCCCCCCCCCCCCACCCCACCGCTGCTGGGGATTGAACCCAGGGCCTTGTGCTTGCAAGGCAAGCACTGTACCAACTGAGTTATATCCCCAGCCCTCAAACTAAGTCTTAAACACATATTTAACAAAGGGAACAGATAAATTCGTATACACTGTAAAGCACATGAAAGCCCACATTACCAAATAAGCCTCAGATTAAACTAAAGGATATTTAATTTCTATGATTCATGGGGACATTTAATTTCAAATACCACACTTTCTTGCTAGAGATCTGTAATATGCAGCTCCATTTTCCAGGAGGGTTTTCAGGGAAACTGCAGTCTTTCTTACCTTCTTCTCCTGCATGCCTCGTATCCTTTAGACTTCTTGTGCAATGAGGAAATGCGAAGATAACTATGGGCAGTTGGCTGAGTAGAATCAGAAGTGTAAACATAGTCTTGCAACTGTCAAACAAACTAAACAAACAAAAAACAAAACAAAATCAAAAAAGCTCCAAGTTTCAGTGATAACTGAGTCACCGATCTGCTGTACTCAAAGCCACCGGGCGACTGAGCCCCACGCGCGGTTTCGGTTGTCAGGACCCGACGGCCTCCGGGAAAGTGCCCCCGCTGGGAGTGCCTGGAGATAAATGCTGCGCCCTAGAATTCTGCGCAGGGCAGAATGGACACTTGCCGCGACAACCCTCCACTTTGCATTGGAATCCACCCGGTCGTCGAGCCCTGGCGCCTGTACCTCCCGGGTAACCTCTTCCCCCACCCGAGACCCGCTGCCGGGCCCCGCACCTGTTTCCCCCGGCACATGGTCCAACAGTCCCCGGGCCGGAGCCCTGTCGTTTGGTGGTCCCTGAGACCTCCGGACCCTCTGTCTCTGGCGCTCTCTCAAATCTCGGCGACACTCTGATTTTCGCTTTCCACGGCGCCAGGGTGGCCCCAGCGCCTACACAGAAGAGGCGCCTCTAGTGCTCCAAGGAACTCTGGGGGTGGGAAATTTGCGCGCTGCGAGTTCTTCTCTAGGTCCTGGGAGGCCACCCACCCAACAGTGGGAAAGTGAAGACGCGATTACCTGGGGAGCATTGGCTGCGCCCCGCCTCCGGGGACTGGCTTACCTGCGGAGGGCGGGTCTCCGGCTGGCTTCTCCAAAGAGCCGGCGCGGTGCTCTCAGCAGCTGCAGCTTCTGTTCCGAGCCCTGGGCGAGCCCGGTCTCTGCCGCCAGCTGTGGCCCCGCCTTGGCGGCGCGGGTGGCAGCTTCGGGACTTTTTTCTAGACCCGGCCTTCTGTGGCAATTCAGGAGAATTTCAGTTCTCTGCGCTAAACAGAACGCCCTCGGGGCGTCAAGGGCTTTTCGCTTTGGGTTGAATTAAGCTACAGTCCCGTGGTTACCTTAGGTCACCGGTTCTCAAAGGGTGGTAAAGGGACGAGGACAAAATACTCATCAGAGAAAACGGTGTTAGTGATCTGAAATGAGAAGTGACCTTAAAGTTAATAGATTATATTAGTTCTCAAATGGTGGTTCTCCTTTCAAGTGATCTCGGAGGTCAAAACTATTTCCACTGTGATTCCGACATGATTTGCATTTTCACTTTCATTCTTTGAAGAGTGTGCAGTGCGGGGCTGGGGATATAGCTCAGTTGGTACTTGCTTGCGTCACGTGCACAAGGCCCACTGAGCCCATTCAATTCCCAGAAACACACACACACACACACACGTGTGCAATTGAAATTTCCAGAGCCTATTTGACATGTAATGACATCATCACTCTGCTAACTATAATACCTGGAGGTGTATGCTTGTGTTTTATAGCATTTTCTATAAGGGTAGGTTTAAAGTATCAATATGTACATTTTACAGGGAGATTTATGTCAACTTGTAGAGATTAATAACATTTGTTTATTCTCAGTACTTCTGTACTTTTTATTAGCTATCTTTGGCCATATCTACCAGAATAGTTATAACTTTATTCTCAGATAATTATCTTGAAAACTTGAACTTTTCACTGAGTTTATGTGAAAACACAGCAAATAAGTATACTTTGTTGTCTTGATCCAAAAATGATATTTTGGAAACTTCTCTATTTTAAAATGTTATATGGTATCATAAGCAAAAGAAAGAGTACTAAACCGGGCGCGAGTGCACGCCTGTAATCCCAGCGGCTCGGGAGGCTGAGGCAGGAGGATCCCGAGTTCAAAGCCAGCCGCAGCAAGGGCAAGGCGCTAAGTAACTCAGTGAGACCTGTCTCTAAATAAAATACAAAACAGGGCTGGGGATGTGGCTCAGTGGCCGAGTGCCCCGGAGTTCAATCCCCATCCCCCCCCAAAAAAGAGTATGAAGACACCCTGAGATCAAAGAGTTGGGGCAGTGCTATGTAAGGTAATGAAGGCAGCAGGTGGACAGAGTACTTAGGATAGTTGGTGTTCGCGTCCTTCCTTGTCCGAATAACATGCCTAACAATTCTTTGAAACCTTACTTGAGATTCCATTCTTCCGCCAGAGTGGCCTGGCTTTTGCCGAAGTCCCCCCAAAACCACTTTTGCCCTTTTCTAATCTTGTATTAATTCAATTTTCACCATTTCCTGCCTCCTCACAAAAGTTTTTATGGTTTAGATGCAAAATGTCCCTCAAAGACTCATGTGAGGGGTTGGTCCTCAATGCAGCAATGTTTAGACCTGGGGATTCTGGGAAGTGATTGAATCATGAGGGCTCTGACCTCATCAGTAGATTAATCCATTGAGAGATTCATAGCTGAATGGACTATTGGGAAGTGGGGGAAACTGTAGGAGGTGGAACCTAGTCAGAGGGAGTGGTCACTGGGGGTGTGCCCTTGGGGACTATATCTTGTTCCTAGCCCCTTCCTCTCTCTCTGCTTCTCTTCTGCCAAGATGTAAGCAGCTTTCCTTATTGTGCCCTCTGCCATACTATTCTGCTTCACTCCAGGTCTAAAGCAAGGGAGCCAGCCAACGATGGACTGAAACCTCTGTAACTGTGAGCTAAAATAAAAATTTTCTCCTCAAAGTTGTTTTTCTCAGGTATTTTGTCACAGTGGTGAAAAACTGACCAATGCTAAGGTAATTGTCTATTTTATTCCAGTTGTTGAGAGTCAACTGAATTCTTCCTAAGTTTTCTACAGAAATTTTGATTTCTCTTGATTACTTTTTCTTTTTCCTTTCCCCAATTTATTTTTCATTTTTCATATGTCCTCCTTGTGGTCTACCTTGTTTCAGTGATAGATTCTTCTCTCCTTCTAATTTAAACAATTGGGATCAGATTGCAAAGAGACTAGAAATGATTTATTGTGGTTAAACACAAGAATAGGAAACATCTTCATTAGAACACCCATTCTTCTATTTAGTCATTTATTTAGTCAATGTACAGAACTTAAGCCTGGAGTATAGAGAGACAAATGACACAGCCTCCATTCCAGAGGAGAACTGACTCTGATTGGGATCTATATCTAAGAATATGGGCCTGCAAGTTCTTCATTAGGGCAAAAAACTGATTTATTCATTTTTGTATACTCCACCATATCCAACAGAGTGCCTTCTATTTTGTTGATGCTCAGTACATTTTTGTTGGGTGGGAGCAATTTATTTTCAGGTAGGAAAAGTGCTTCACACTGTTTTTGGGGGAGGCAAATGGTCAGATGCCTGATGCTATGGAATCAGCAATGTGAACTTTGATGACATTCCTTGGTAGAATGAGTTCACCCACATATCTAGATATTTGGACCAAACAAATGAGGCTTTGTGTTCACATCAAATATCAGAGTTTATAGACTGAGAGGGGAGGCAGATAAAGAAGTCAAAGTCTGTTTCTCAGTGGTGAACTGCTTCCTCCATGTTACCCTATAATATGGTTCCTAAAGAATGTCACAGTGTTTGGCGGGATGCACACAAACATCAACCATTATGGAGCTGAACTGTATTTTGAGGATAGCTGACAAAAAGAAAAAAGAATAACCAGTAACAACAGTGCCCAAGACAGTTGATTTCTTCTTGCTGCATTTGTTTTCTTATGTACCATTTACTTTTTAAAGTTACAGTATTCTTATACTTTTCTTCCAAAGCATTTTAAGTGCTCTCGTAGACAGTATTTCTCTTATTCTGGCCATCTGTGCAGTTGAGCCAGATATTATGATTCACATTTCACAAAGAAGAACATTGAAGCATTAAGAAGTAAATGAATAGTCATTGGCCAAGTAGTAACTGGTTCTTGACTCTTTCCAGTGCTTTTTTGAATTATTAAGCAATGAAGGGCAGTTGGTAAAGAACTATTTAATTTAGAAGGAAATAAGAAAAATCAGAGCAATGAGATGAATGGGTTTGGATTAATGTGATAATGCATCTCTGAGTTTGAGCACATACCCACCCACTTACCTGCGTGAATTCAAGAGTGAAATGAAAACTGGTTTTCCTGTGTGGGCATGAACATTGACTCAAGGACTGTGACAGGAAATGTTAAGGTTGGAGCCATGAAGCTCTGCAATGTAATGTCACATCCACATCTTTAAAGATACACGGATGATTGTATCATTAGACTTCTTGAAACAGGAGAGCAACTTTACTGAACTTGATGTTTCTGTGACATTTTAGCCTTGACATTTCAACATCAATGGATTGCTGTTTTAATTTATCCTAGTGAAGTCAGTAAGTCAAAAATGAAAGCCTCCTACTTTTCAAGGTTGATTAAGATATTTGCAGATTCATCAAATGGTAAAGGAGTTAAAAGATTTTATTTTAAACATTTTCTTAAAGCCCTTTTAGGAAACTTTTGACAGAGCTTTTATTTTAATTCTATTGTTTAAGAACAATGTGAATACCAAAACAATTACATAAAATCAAGAACAGTGTGATCGGTCATTTGGTTTCCTCTCAACGCTGGTGATAATAACTACATGTCATGCTTAAACAACATAATCATCCTCATAGTCCTTACGGCACACAGAGGAACTTGAATCAATGTGGTTCTAAGCTGCCCCCAGGGATCTGTGACAGAGACTTCTGTCACAGCTGCTCATAGAACTGTCTGTATACAGAACTTGGCACTTTTACAAATCATTCATCAGACTCATTTTATCATCATAGTCTTACTCTCTGATTGCCACACAATTTTTCTGGTCTCTTTTTGTAAACCCATGTGCAATTAATCATAATGTTTTAAGTGAATAGGTTTTTTTCATGCTCAAGTTTATTTGGCATCAGTTGTAAAACCATGCTTTCCATATATACACACACACACATACATGCACAACACATGTAAAGGGAATTTAAACAAATTGTACATTTCTACCCATAAAACTGACAGTGTTTAAGAATCATTCATTAGTACCAGGCACAGTGGCAGGTGTCTATAGTACCACCTACTCCAGAGGATGAAGCAGGATGATGACTTGAGCCCAGGAGGTGAGTCTATCCTGAGCTGCCTAAAAGAAAAAAAAAAAATCTGTCTCAATAAAAATCTATCATTTTTTTTGCTTGTTTCTTCTCTAATGCATAATTTTCTGCTTTAGACAAGGAAAAATATAACTGTATCGCAGGGGTGATGTTACATTATGTGGAAATACTGTTAGGAAATCTACAAATCAGGATCCCTTTGCTTCCTTTGGTGAAGGCTACTCCTTTTCTATTTTCCACACTGTTCTGATTTGAAGCTCTAACATGGAGTGTTAGCTGAGTTCTGAAGTATAAAATATGGATTTTTAAAGTATGACATCTTTCGCTGATGTACACTAATGGCTTTAGTAAAGTCTATAGCTGTCCCTTACCCACCCTCAACACTCCCACCCTGTCCACTCCTTGGAGCATCTTAGTATTTCTGCTGCTTAGTGCCTCATGCTGCACACAGCAGGATTTCCTGACTGCTAAGGGAATGAAATAATAAATAAGTTCTAGTCCTGAGTCTGCTTCTCTTTAGCGAGATGACTTTGGACAAATCACCTCTCTGAACTCTGCTTCTTCTGAGGCATTGAACGTTTGGTCTTAGTGAACTCTAAGATTCCCTCTTATGCTAAACTTTCATGATTCTTTGACAATTCTTGGCAATGAAAGTATAAAGATGGAAATATTTAAGTAATTTGCTAATTTTTCTTCCCCATTCTGGATAGTCTTGAATTATTTACTTTTATATAATTACATAGTTTGTAAAAGAAAATCCTTCATACTAAAATATAAATTTTAGAATTTGTTGCCAAAATTATATATTTTATAAATGATTCATCCACAATTATAGAAAATGGGAAAGTAATGGAAAATATCTACGTGGCAAAAGAGATATTAAAATATATTTTTTAGATTTACTTTCATTGGTCTTTCTAGTAACTTGATTTACACTTTTCATTTGTATTGCTATCAGATGATATTAGTGCAGAATCTTTTTTCTATGATCAGAACTTCTATTTTTTACTTCTTTCCAACTTTGCAGTCTTTTTCTTGGATCTGTAGTGAATTTATCTTTCTTGTGTTTCTACTACTGTCTTTCCTGTTTTAGCTCTTCCACTGCCTAAGTACTTTAAATTTTTTTTTTTCTCTTTGGGAGCTGGAGTTGTAGCTCAGTGGTAAAGCACTTGCCTAGCATTGCTCCTTCTCTAGTGTAGAAAATTATGCATTAAAGAAGGAACCAACACGGGGTTCAATTCTCAGCACCACATATAAATAAATAAAATAAAGGTCCATTGACAACTCAAAAATATTTTTTAAAATTTCTCTTTTATCTTCAGAATTTAGAATTTAAAAATACAGAACACATTGATCTGCTTTTAATGAATAAAGGGCAGCAATATCTTTAGTTCTTTTGAGGCACATATTGTATCCACCATGACATTGTTTAGTGTTGGATGTTTAATAAATACTTAATGAGTTACATTAATTTTAAAGAATCTATTAGTTTCTATTACTATGCTTTTATTATTTTCTTCTACTTTTATTTTCATATGTTCTCTTGTTCCTCTTTTCCAATTTTATCTTTTTTCTTTCTCATATTTTTTCTAAGTTGCTGTTTTAGAATTTTTTTTCCTTTTGATTGTCCCCCCTCATCCACCCCAGCAGCTCCTTCACTGAACTGGAGATTGAACCTAGAGGTGCTTCGCCACTGAGTTACATCCCTAGCCTGTTTTTTAATTTATTCATTTATTTATTTTTTGGTATTGAGGTATAAACCCAGGGCACTTAACCACTGAGCTACATCACCAGCCCTTTTTATTTTTTATTTTGAGACAGGATCTTGCTAAGTTCCTTAGAGCTTCATTGCTGAGGCTGGCTTTGAACTTGCAATCCTCCTGCCTCAGCTTCCTGAGTTGCTGGGACTACAGGGGTATGCCACCATGCCTGGCTATTGATTTATTTTTGAGACAGGGTCTCTAAATTGCTAAGCCTGATCTGAAACTTGTAATTCTTCTGCATTAGCCTCCTGAATAGTTGGGATTATAGGTGTGCACCATGGTGCCTGACTTTCACTCTCTTTTAATTTTTTTTCCTTTTCTGAAGAACTTCTGTAATTTTCTTAGATTGAACCATATGAAACTGCCATTTTTAAGAATCAAAAATAGTCTAATGTCAGCAATTTCATATGGTTCAACCTAATAATTTTTCTCAGTACCTAGCACAGGGCCTAGCAGGTGCTTGATTGATAATTGTTGAATGAACTAACAAATCCTCCTTTTCACCATTTTGATCAAACTATTCTAGGAAATTTACACTCTAGAGTCTGAGAACCCAGATAACATTAGCTAGAGAGCTCTCTACCAATTGTGGACTCAGAGTCTTTAATCATTTATGATCTTACTGAATTTGCTGATTATTTGATTCTCTTGGTCCTTATCAATGTGTTATAGATTCACCTCAGGATATGCTCATGAGCAAGCATGTGGTTACTCATATTAATGTTGTTCTATACATATTCATGTGAATATTAGTAAGCATAAATTATAGAGCATGTATCTTTTTGTGAGCACTTTTAATTTACATGCATATAGTTAGTTTCTCAAAAAGCTGAAATCTGTTCAAAGAGGAAATTTGTTCAGACATAGTGGAAATCAAAAAGATAGAGTAGGTTTCTTAAAGTACTTTATTATTTCAGTCTCATTTCAGTAAAATGACATATCTGTTATTCCCAAACTGTTTACTTCTGGCATGCCTCAAGAGGCTCTTGAAAACTTCTAAACACTAAAGTAACAGCTGAGGCTTGGAAAGGAGACCTATTAATTCAGGAAAATTTTTCATGATAACTGGAATTGCTGACCTTGTCCATGGAGATTTTTTTTAGTTCAAGATGTTTTTAATGCTTTAATATACTAACACATAAGCCCATCATTTCTAACAATCAAATAAGATCTTTGTTTAATGCATTGGCCAACAGGTGCAGAAATTTTAAGAGATTAGTTTAAGGAAATTTAGTAAGTCAACTAGGAGGGGCATTGAAACTAGGGTTTCTGGTTTCTACCCCAATAGGATTTCTACTTCACCCTTTTGGCATTTGGATTCTACTTAATCATTCAGTAATTGCACTTATGATTCATGCCCTGTGAATCATGAAGAGATCCTTTTGTTCTCTTTTAGTCATGAAAAGGTGAAATTCAAGATCTGACTCCAACATGTTGGCATCATCCTCTCATGCAATGAAGGGTTTACTTCTTTTATAAAAATAAAATTCCAATTTTTAGCATCAAAGCAATTGTATCTTTTGTAAGACATACAAATGATGAAGTTTATTACAAAAGAGAATTTTTTTGAAAGAAAACTATTAAAATAGGTTTCCACACAACCCAAATCCTTTTAAATGAACTCTGAAGAGCTGTTTAAATGCTGTCATAGGAAGTTTTGTGTATTATTATGAAACCTTGGACACATTTAATATTACATTAAATAAATGTGTGGTTTTAAAAGTTGTCATTCTCACTTCTTACCCCAGTTAAGTTCCAGCTATCTTTAAGAAATAAATTAAACAATAAAAATTTTAAAATTAAAACTTAAATGAAGAACTAGAAGAAAATACAGGTGGATAATTTTTCTATTTAGAGTAAAGAAGGTCTCTTTAATAATAAAAGCAAAAGAAAAATGATAAAGGAAATTATTGATAGATTTGACCTCATAAAATTAAACATATTTGGGTATTATTTAAATACACCATAAAGCAAATGACAAACTTGGAAAAAGATTTGTAATACATGTGAAAGATAAAAGGTTAAGATCCTTAATCCTTACAGTTCTATAACAAATCAACAAGAAAGAAAATCAAGAGAAACACAATTTAAAAGATATGACATATAAACAGAAAACTCATAAAAGAGTAAATACAAATAGTCAATAAATAAACCTTAGAAAATATTTAGTTTTGAAAGTAATCAAAGAGAGAAATTAAGATTCAATTCTTTCCTAGGTTGGCAAAGAGAAAAAATAATGATATATTCAATGCTGGGTAGGGTTTAGCAAAAAAAATACTCTGTTTGCTACTGGAGTAACTATTTTAGAAGGTAATTTAGCAATTAACTTCAGTAGGTGTGGGGATGTTGTTCTTAAACATTAGCACATTGCCTCATCCATTTTCATGAATTGAACTATTGCTCTTTTGTGTTTTTTCATCTGTAAAGCTATCATGAGTCATTCTCTAATTATGGATCTAAAGGCTCCTCAGTTATTTCTATATTTTACTTCTTTTGTCATTTTTCTAGTCATATCACTAACAAGCTCAAAAAGTCCTAGTTGATTGATAAAGATTTTTTAAAAATGTACAATTGACCTCAACAAAGTGAACTGGCTACCCTCCTCCTGCCATAACTTTTCAAAGTTAAGAAATTCTGTTATCATTTTCTATTACAAAAGCAACACTTATGTTTATTGTAGAAAAATTAGGGCTAAGGGGGAAAAAAAACAAAATGCCCAATTCCACCTCTAAGTGCACCACTGGGAATATATCATTCCAGGCCTTAAATATATGTGTATTTAAAAAAATTTCTTTTCTAGTTTTAGATGGACACAATTCCTTTATTTTATATATTTATTTTTAGGTGCTTAGGATCTAACCCAGTGCCTCACATATGCTAAGCAATTGCTCTACCACTGAGCCACAACTGTAGCCTCTATATGTGTATATTATACAGGTTGTCAAAGTAACCTCCAGAAATAATTATATATGTTTATTATCCACCTCCATACAATGGAAAATGACAAGCAGGACCATCATTTCCCATACAGTAGATATTAACATGTGAAAAATGATTTTAAGATAGCCTTTTATTTTAAATAGCATTTAAGCGTAGACTCAATGGTTCTTTGTAGTTCTTTCTGGAGTCCCCCATTAGTATTTTTTTTTTCTGAATTATATGTTAGCCAAGAGTAACCTCAATTTTTTTTTCATTTTTTTTTCTGTGCCAAATGTAAAACCCAGGGTCTTGCACATAGTAGGCAGATAATCTACCATGAAGCTATGTCCCTGGCCCCAAGATAGTTTGAGTTCTTATTTTTAGTTGGGACTAGCCCATTCCAAGAATTTCTACAGAGGAATAAATTAACATTTTATGATTTGTTCTGTATGTAAATTGTCATTTAGAATTTAGAGAGGTTAATTGAATCATTTCATCTTTGCATTTAAAATCCTACTAACCATAGAAAGATAGTGGAAGTGAGTTAGGCAGCAATGCTGATCTCACAACACAGAAAGGAGGCAGTGTAGGAAAAGCAGAATTGAGAGGTGGGTGACAAAATAAATGCTCTGAGTTGATATTACGCAGTCTGAGACCTGGAGAGACTGGTTGAACCTGAACCTGTGGATGATAAGTGGGGAGGGCAACAGAAAGGGAAGGGGAGAGTGGACATTTTTTTAAACTCATCTGCTTAAAACCTGTTGGAAGGACAAAATTTAAAGTACAGCAAGTACTGGGGATTGAACTCAGGGGCACTTGACCACTGAACCACATCCTCAGCCCTATTTTGTATTTTAGATAGGGACAGGGTCTCACTGAGTTGCTTAGTGCTTCACTTTTTGCTGAGGCTGGCCTCGAACTCATGATCCTCCTAACTCAGCCTCTGGAGCCACTAGGATTATAGGCATGCGCCACTATACTAGAAATTAAAAAAAAAGAAAAAAAAAAAAAGTAGTGCAAACAGTTCAAAACAAATCATGAAAAGAAAACTGAGACGTGATCTGTCACCATCTTGTGGAGCCCTCAGCCGACCAGTTGCCCCGTTAAATCAGCTTGTTTTTCCATGCCCAGACAGCTGCAAATTAAACCAGAGGGAAGTCCCCTTCTATGGGACCTTTTAATAAGGAACTAGAAGGACCAATAGTTGAAAATCATGGAAATTCCTTCCTCCCCCTTATTGAGAAGAAACAAAACAAATAGAATGGTGGGGATCTGTGCTGGGAGCCCCACTAAGCACTACATAATGTCCACTTGCTTGACTTAGACCGAGACAACAATGAAACAGCTTTGGCCCCCAATAAAGGAAAGTGGATTTACCAGGCCCCAGCCACTAACACTGGAGGGAGGATCTGTGGGAAGCCTAGGGACAGTCCTTCGAATCAGAGACTGTACCAGAGGGATACTGCCTAAATATCAAGTCTCGTAGCGATCCAATGAAAAATTACCAGTCTGCACAATAGGAAGGGGTTGATCCCAGCCTTAACAAATACACAGCCTAAAAGGTGATCACAACTGGAAAGTGACAGGGCATTGTTTGGATATTTGCAGGACCTTGCTGTTATGGTTTGGATGTGAGGTGTCCCCCAAAATCTCATGTGTGAGACAATGCAAGAAGGTTAAGAGGAGGAATAATTGGGTTATGAGAGTCTGAAACCAATCAGTGAATTAATCCCCTTATAGGGATTAACTGAGTGGTAATTGAAGTGGTAGGGTGTGGCTGGAAGAGGTGAGAATTAGGGCAAAGCTTTGGGATATATATTTGTATCTTGCAAGTGGAGACCTCTCCCTCTGCTTCCTCATCATCATGTGAGCTGTTTCCTCCACTACACTCTTCTACCCTGATGTTCTGCCTCACCTCGAGCTCCAAGGAATGGAACCTGCTGTATGTTTATTGAAACCTCTGAAACCATGAGCCCTCAAATAAACTTTCCCTCCTCTACAGTTGTTCTGGTCAGATCCTTTTGTCACAGTGGTGAAAAACTGACTAAAACACTTGCATCAAACTTAGTAAGCACAGAAAATCAACACTTTCCATTCACAATTTGGGGCAGTGGAAACTAGATTCCAGCTGAACCACCAGAAATCCTTCTGCAGTACTGTAGAGAGCAGTGTCAGGAGAATACTTCTGCACAACAGAACACCTATGGAAAACCTACAACCAGAGTTCCTGTGCTTACAGACAGCCATCAGGATCTTCACTACTGTCAAAAGGATCCAGTAGAAGGGAGCAGGTACATGGTGACCTACAGCAAACACAGGGCACTTCAGAGTCTGCACCCTGAACTATTGCACACAATAGAAACAGCCAACACACAACGCTGAACCCTTCTAGCAGTCAGCTGCAGGCCCCTGAGCTGACAAACCAGAAACTGCTGGCAGGAGGTTCATAGTAACTCGGTAATTGGCTCCTGAGCTCCTACAACTTGGGAAAGATCCATAACCAAAGACTGGTGGACACCTGCTAACTGTCTAAACCACAATGAAATCCAAACCAAGATTAAAAAAGAATTTTCTTTACCTTGACAAGGTATACAGTATACTATAAACAACTCTAATGTCAACTTTGATAATATAAATAATGCCTTAACTTGAACAATAATTGTTAACCCAATAGCCAACATTGTACCTTTAACCCATTTGAATGTATTTAGTCTAAAGCATTAATTGGAATCAATCTTTTTATCTTTATTTTCCTAGCTCTAATTCATACCTGCTTCTCTCACCCCCACTCATCTTCTTGCATTATCTGCTACTACCTCAAATAATGTCCATTCATCAATTTCTCCTGTCTATCTGGGTGTAAATTATCCTTTTATAACTTCCCTCCCTTTCTTTCCCTCTCCTACTTGTGTAATCTTTCTTCCTTCCTCCTTTTTAACCCTCAAAGTTTCAGTAAGTTTACTAAATTTAACAATTTAATTTTTTACCTGTTCCAGAACTATATCTGAATTTGAGGAATGTTTTTGTTCTTATAAGGTTGAATAGAACTAGGTTGAATTCAGATATAGTTCCAGAACTATATCTGAATTTGAGGAACAAGTTTTTGTTCTTATAAGGTTGAATAGAACAAGAATTGGTTCAGAAGTGATTACAGTAAATAGGGCTCAGTGGCATCTCTTAAAGTGGTGCTGATATTGGGATCAGCAGAGATCACATATTAACTGAAAATATTATCTGGATATTCACCCAACCCAGAGCTTTTAAGAAAAAGAAACTCACAAAGTAGTCATTCACTTAAAATGAGAAATCAGTCCTGTACAAATGGATGGACAAATAATATGAAAAAGCAAGGGAACAAACCATTCCAAGCAACCCATAATGCTTTAGTAACAGACTTCATTGACACCACAATGAAGAAAATATCAGTGAAGGATGTTAAAAAGTTCATAGTTAAACTGTTCTCTGAGCTAAAAGAACAGTGAAATCAGCAGTGAAATCTGAGAGAAAATACAGGAAGTTAAAGATCACTGCAATAAAGAGAATGAGATTCTGAAAAAGAACCAAATGGAAATCCTCAAAATGAAGGAATCAATAAACCAAATTAAAAATTCAATGGAAAGCATCACAATAGATCAGACCACTTCAAAGATAGATATTCAGGCTTCAAACACAAAGCATATAATCTTAAAATATAGTTGAAGATAGATAAAAGATGTTAAGAGACCATGAACAAAATATTCAAGACATCTGGGATAACATTAAAAGGCCAAATTTAAGACTCATTGGGATAGATGAAGGCTCTGAAATCCAAACTAATAGAATGCACAATCTTTTCAATGAAATAATATCAGAAAAATTTCCAAACCTTAAGAATGAAATGAAATTCAAATATAGAAGGCATATAAACTCCAAATACACAAAAATCAATAGATTCTCTCCAAGACACATTATTATGAAAATGCCTAACATAGAATAAGGATAGAATTTTAAAGTCTGCAGGAGAAAAATGACTGTTCACATTTAGAGGTAAACCAATCCAGACTTCAACTGATTGCTCAGCCCAGATTCTAATAGCTAGGAGGGCTTGGAATAATATATACCAAGCTCTGAAAGAAAATGGATGCCAACCAAAAATACTTTAGACAGAAAAATTAAGCTTTAGAATTGAAGATGAAATAAAAATCTTCCATGATACACAAAAGCTAAAAGAATTCATAACTAGAAAACACCACTACAGAGCATACTCAATAAACTATTTCCTGGGCCGGGCGTGGTAGTGCACGCCTGTAATCCAAGCGACTTGGGAGGCTGAGTCAGGAGGATCGCGAGTTCAAAGCCAGCCTCAGCAACTTAGCAAGGCCCTAAGCAACTCAGTGAGACCCTGTCTCTAAATAAAATACAAAATAGGGCTGGGGATGTGACTCAGTGGCTGAGTGTCCCTGAGTTCAATCCCTGGTTCCAAAAAATAAAAAAAAATTTAAAAAAATAAACTATTTCCTGGAGAAGAAATGAAAAATAAAAATGAAAACTAGCATAGGGAGGTAATATTCCAGAAGAATAGTCAATCAAAGGAGAATCAAGCCTAATTTAAACAGTAGAGATAAAGTAAAATGACAGGCAATAAAGATCATCTCTTGATAATAACATTGAATGTAAACAGTCCGAAACCTTCAATCAAAAGACATAGCCTGCAGATTGGATTAAAAAACAAGACATAACAACATACTATTCGTAAGAGACTCACCTCACAGCAAAGACACTCACAGACTAAAGGTGAAAGGATGGGAAAAAACATACCATTCACATGAATCTTGTAAACAAACAGGGGTTACTATTCTTATATTAAATAAAGTGAACTTCAATCCAAAATTAATCAGAAGAGACAAAGAAGGTCACTTCATACTGCTTAAGAGAATTATACAACAAGAAATAACAATCATAAATATTTATGCCCAAACATTGGAACATCTACATACATCAAACTCTTCTCAATATTAAAAACCAAGTAGACTACAATATAATAATACTGGGTTACTTTAACATGCCTCTCTCATCACTGGGTAGATAAGCCAAACAAAACTAAGATTCTATGAACAAAAAAAATATAATAACATGTACCTAACAGACATCTATAGAATATTTCATCTACCAATGACTAAATTCACTTTCTTCTGAGCAGCATATGGAACATTTTCTAAAATAGACCATATTTTAGGTCACAAAACAAATCTTAGTAAACACAAAAAAAGAGATAATTGCATATTATCAGATCATAATGGAATGAAATCAGAAATCAATAATAAGATACAAAAAATCAGAAACCACTCTAACACATGGAGATTAAATATTACACTTTCGGAAGGCAACTATGCTCACCACTATAACCACCAATGCAATAATACACTTTTGAATGATGAATGGATAGCAGAAAAAATCAGAGTGAAATTAAAAAAATATTTGGAAGTAAATGAGAATAGTGATACAACATATCAAAATCTCTAGGACAGTATGAAGACAGTTCTAAGAGGAAAGTTCATTGCAGAGAGCTTATACATTAAAAGAATAGAAAAATACCAAATAAATAATCTAACATTACATTTCAAGACTCTAGAAAATGAAGTACAAACCAACAATCAGTAGAAGATAGGAAGTAATTAAAATCAGAACCCAAAATCAACAAAGTTGAGATTTTAAAAAGTACAAGAGGTCAACAAAACAAAGAATTGGTTTTTTGGAAGGATAAACAAAACTGATAAATCTTTGACAAAACTAACCAAAAGAAAGAGGGAAAAAACTAAAATGATCAAAATCCAAGATGAAAAAGGAAATACCACCACAGACACTACTGAAATCCAGAGGACCATCAGAAGCTATTTTGAAAATTTATATTCCAATAAGCTAGAAAATCTTGAAAATATGGACAAATTCCTAGATACATATGACTTACCCAAAAGCAGGAGGATATAGAATATGTAAACAGATCAGCTTCAAGTAATGAAATTGTAGCAGCCATCAAAAGCCTTCCAACAAAGAAAAGCCTAGGACCAAATGCATTCTCAGCTGAGTTCTAGCGGACCTTTAAAGAAGAACAAATATCAATCCTTCTCAAATTAGTTCATGAAATAGAAAAGAAAGGAACTCTGTCAAACTCATTCTACAAAGCCAATCTCACCCTGATACCAAAACCAGACAAAGACACATCAAGGAAAGAAAACTTCAGAGCAATATCTTTGATGAATATAGATACAAAAATTCTTAATAAAACATTGGCAAACTGCATGCAAAAACACATTTAAAAGATAGTGAGGGCCGGGGTTGTGGTTCAGTGGTAGCCCACTCACCTAGCACACATGAGACCCTGGGTTCGATCCTCAGCACCACATTAAAAAATAAAATAAAAACATTTTAAAAACCAACCAAACAAACAAAAAGATAGTGCACCACGATCAAGTGGGTTTTATCTCAGGGATGCAAGATTGGTTCAACGTACGGAAATCAATCAATGTAATTCACCACATAAATAGACTTAAAGACAAAAATCACATGACTATCTCAATAGATGAAGAAAAAGCATTTGGCAAAATACAGTGCCCATTTATATTTAAAACGCTTGAAAAACTAGGGCTAGAAGAAGACACCTTAACATTGTAAAGGCTATGACAAACCTAAGGCCCACATTATGCTGAATGGAGAAAAGCTGAAAACAGGAACAATACAAGGATGCCCACTTTCACGATTCCTATTCAACATAGTCCTATAAACTCTACTGAGAGCAATTAGGCAAGAGAAGGAAATAGAAGGAAAATGAAAGCCGGGTTCAGTGGCGCATGTCTGTCATCCCAGCAACTCGGAAGGCTGAGGCAGGAGGATCGTGAGTTCAGAGCCAGCCTCAGCAACTTAGCCAGGCCCTAAGCAACTCAGTGAGCCCCTGTCTCTAAATAAAATACAAAATAGGGGATGTGGTTCAGTGGTGGAGTGCCCCTGGGCTCAATCCCTAGTACCAAAAAATAAAAAAATAAAAAAGGGATATGAATAGGAAAAGAGCTCAAATTATCTGTTTGCTGACAACATGATCCTATATTTAGAAGACCCAAAAAACTCCACCAGAAGACTTCTAGAGCTCATAAATGAATTCAGCTAAGTAGCATGATACAAATTCAACACCCACAAATCACTTGTGTTCCTATACTCCAATGTTGAAGCTGCTGAAAAAGAAATAAGGAAAACTATCCCATTCACAATAGCCTCAAAAACAAAAACAAAAACAAAAACAAAAAAACCTTGGGAATAAACCCAACAAAAAAGGTGAAGGGGGCTGGGGATATAGCTCAGTTCGTAGAGTGTTTGCCTGTCAAGCACAAGGCCCTGGATTCAATCACCAGCATGCAAAAAAAAAAAAAAAAAAAAAAAGAGGTGAAGGACCTCTACAATGAAAAGTATAGAACACTAAAGAAGGACATTGAAAAGGACCTTAGAAAATGGAAAGACTGCTCAGATTCTTGGATAGGCAGAATTAATATTGTCAAAATGGCCCTACTACCAAAAACATTAGACAGATTCAATACAATTACCATGAAAATTGCAATGATCTTCTTCACAGAAATAGAAAAAGCAGTCATAAACTTCATTTGGAAAAATAACTAGAATAGCCAAAGCAATCTTTAGTGAGAAAAGTGAAGTAGGAGGCATCATAATACTGGACCTCAAATTATATTACAGAGTTACAGTAACAAAAGCAGCATGGTACTTGCACCAAAACAGGCATGAAGATCAGTGGAATAGAAGACACAGAGACAAACCCACATAAATACAGTTATCTCATACTAGACAAAGGTGCTAAAAACATGCATTGGAGAAAAGATAGCCTTTTAAACGAATGGTGCTGGGAAAACCGGAAATCCATATATAGTAGAATGAAATTTAACCTATTTCTCATCCTGCACAAAACTCAACTCAAATAGACCAAAGACCTAGGAATTAAACCAGAAACTCTGCACCTGGTAGAAGAAAATGTAGGCCCAACACTCCAACATGTTGGCTCAGGAACTGACTTCCTTAAGAGGACTTCTAAAGCACAGGAAGTAAAATAAAAAAATCAATAATGGAATGACATCAAATTAAAAAGCAAAGGAAACAATCAAGAGTGTGAAAAGAGTCTACCAGTTGGGCGCGGTGGCGCATGCCTGTAATCCCAATGACTTGGGAGGCTGAGGCAGGAGGATTGCGAGTTCAAAGCCAGCCTCAGCAACTTAGCGAGGCCCTAAGCAACTCAGTGAGACCCTGTCTCTAAATCAAACACAACATAGGGCTGGGGATGTGGCTCAGAGGCCGAGTGTCCCTGAGTTCAATTCCTGGTCCCAAAAAAAAAAGAGAGAGAGAGAAAAGAGAGTCTACAGAATGGGATAAAATCTTTGCTATTTACTTGTCAGGGCACTAACATTCATGATATGCAAAGAATTCAAAAGACTTACACACATAAACAAAAAAACACCCTATCAATAAATGGGCAATGGAACTAGACAGATGTTTCTTAAAAGAATACAAATGGTCAATAAATATATGAAAAAATGTTCCACATCTCTAGCAATTAGAGAAATACAAATTAAATCTACATAGAGATTTCATCTCTCTCCAGCCAGAATGGCAATTATCATGAATATAAGTAACAATAAATGTTGATGAAGATGTGGGGAAAAGGGTTAGCTCATACATTGTTGGTGGCACTGCAAATTGGTGCAACCATTCTGGAGAGCAGTATGGAGATTCCTCAAAAAAACCAGGAATGGAACCACCATATGACCCAGCTATCTCACTCCTTGGTATATTTCCAAAGGATTTTAAATCAGCTTATTACAGTGACATAACCATATAAATGTTTATAGCAGCACAATAGCCAAGTTATAGAACCAACCTAAGTGCCCTTCAACAGATGAATAAAGAAAATGTGGTATGTATATACAATGGAGTTTTAACCACAAAGAAGAATGAAATTGTGGTATTTGCTGGTAAATAGATGGAACTGGAGACTATCATGCTAACTGAAATAAGCCAGTTCCCGAAGGTCAAAGGTCAAATGTTTTCTCTGATATGTGAAAGCTAATCCAAAATAAGGGGGGTGGGTATTGAAAAAAGATTAGTGGAATAGACAAAGGAGAATGGAGGGAAGGGAGAAGAAAAGGGATAGGGAAAGACAGGGGAATGATTCTGTATATGTATATGAATCTGTATATGTATATGAATCTGTATATGTATATGAATCTGTATATGTACCTACATGAATATACCACAGTGGATCCACAAGACAATGATTTAAAAAAAAAATCTATAAGTAAATAGCAGAAAGATCAGTACGGTAGAGAGAAGGGAACAGGGGGTGGGAGGAAGGGAGGAGAAGGGCAAGCACTGGGGAATGAATTAGAACAAATTACATTCCATATTTTTATATTTATGTGAAAACAAATTCTATTGTGTATAACTAAAAAGAACCAATAAAAATTGCAAAAAACATACTAAATATTTTTTTCTATTTTTTTTGTTATCTCTCCTTGGGCATTCTCAGGAACATAAAGATGGATGGTAACATAAATAACATTTTTTAAACTGAGGTAAAATTCACATAACATAAAACTCACCATTTTGATCATTTTAAAATGTATAGTTCAGGGGTTTTTAGTTGATTCATCATGTTGTGCAAGCATTGCCACTATCTAGCACATTTCCATCACCTCACAAAGATCCCCCATACCCATCAACCAGTTGCTCCCTATGCCTCCTTCTCTTTAGCCCCTGACTAAATCTATATTCTGTCGCTATGAAATTACCTCTTTAGTACATTTAATAATAATGGAATTGTGCATGTTTTTTTTGTGATATACGACTTCTTTCACTTAGCATTATTTACAAGGTTCCTCGGTATTGTATCACATACTCCTCCCTTTTTATTACTGAATATTATTCCATTGTGTGGCTATACCACATTTTGGTTTTTTATTCATCAGTTGACAGATATATGGACTATTTCCACTTTTTGGCTGTTATCAATAATGTGACTCTCTAAACATTCATGTATAAGTTTTTGTGTGAACGTATATTTCAAATTTTCTTGGGTTTATATCTAGGAGTGAAATTGCTAGGTCAAATGTAACTCCATGTTTACATTTTTTCAAGAAATATTTTTTAGATGTTGATAGACCTTTATTTTATTTATATGTGGTGCCAAGAATTGAACCCAGTGCCTCACACATGCTAGGCAAGTGCCCTCCACTGAGCCACAACCCCAGTCCATGTTCACATTTTTAAGAAATAAATAACATTTTTAAAGGCTTAATATGTGTGTGGCACTTGGCTCTTGACTTGCATTTTCTCATTGAATCCTCACAACCTTCCGCAGTAGGTCTAATTATTATGCCCATTTTACAGAAGAGGATACTGAAGCTTATAGGTGTTAAACAACTTGCTAAAAATCTCATAGATAGTTGGGATAGATCCAGGATTGAACTAAGGTATTCTGGTTTCATAATCTGAAATTTTACTTCTCTTATTGCCTTAAGACACTTACGGTCAAAAAAGGACAAAAAAAAACACAAAAATTAAAAAAAAAAAAAAAAAAAAAAAGGCAAAATGAAACCAGAAATATACCAGCCATGTGATGTGGTTAGAGAATTGGAGGCGGAGCATGCAATAAGAAAGGCTTTCTAAAGGAATGAGCATTGGAAATGAATCTCAATTGATGGGAACCAATTCAAGAAGAGGAGGTAGGTTGAAGGCCAAGTAGGTGAAAGAACAGTTACAAGGTTGGCAAGTTAGTTTCACTTCAAGTGCCAATTCTATTTAATTGGTAATGGCTGTCTGCAGTACTGTACTGAGACATTGTATTTCAGCTCAAATGGAAAGAGTGTGATGATTAATTAGGAATATCTGCCACAGGCACGGGAGGGGAGATTTGTAGCATTCATGATATGAATTTTCATCATTGGATGATGACACAGAGATGAGAAATTGTGGGTCATGTTTTAGAAAAGAATGACTATATGATTTTAACTAGGTCATAGGGTATGTGTAGGAAAGTGGAGGTTAAGATGAGAAATACGTTATAAGGACATATTGCAGAGTGTCTTGAACAACAGATTGAGCTGATACTCAATTCAGTAGACAGGAGTCCCTGAAGATTTTTACACAGAGGAAGAGTGCCATGGAACCCCAATATTACTATGCTTAAAAAAACTTTTTTAGTACTGGGGATTGAACCCAGGCGCATTTTACCACTGAGCTACATCCCTAACCCCTTCTATCTTTTATTTTTGCAACATGGTCTTGCTAAGTTGCTTACAGAACTTGCAATCCTCCTGCCTTAGCTTCCCAACCGCCAGCTGTGTGCCACTGTGTCTGGCTAGATCCCTGATACAAGAAATCTAATCTGATAGTAGCACCCAAAATAAATAGATGTGGAAAAAGATCAGCAATAGATAAGAAGACAATTTAGGGCAATATATTTTTTCAAAGACAGTCTCTCTCTCTTTTTAATATTTGATTGTCAATGTACCTTTATTTTCTTTATTTGTATGTGGTGCTGAGAACTGAACCCAGTTCCTCACCCATGCTAGGCAAGCACTCTACCACTGAGCCACAACCCCAGCCTTAGGCAGGATTTTAAAAAAAATTAATGGTTTGTGATAAAGCTCTGTCAAAACCAGGAGCTACCCTTTCCCCTCTTTAATTTGATAACATTAAAAATGCAAATGGTGAGAAAATTAATACCCTAAAAGTCACCTAGTGATATACTGGATCAACTTTTCTGGAGGACAATTTGGGAACATATATTAAAAATTCTAAAAAAAAAAAAAAAAGGTCTATTCCCTTTAATTCAATACATAGAAATTTGTGCCACAGAGGTAATCTTGGATATATGCAAAGATGGGGTTTTAAGATGTTTTTTTGCATTGCCATTAAAAAACAAAACAGTAAGTTGGGTGTGGTGGTATGTCCTAGCTACTCAAGAGGCTGAAGCAGGAGAATCATTTGACCTTAAGAAGTTCTTCAGCCTGGGCAACATAGGGAAAATCCTGTCACAACAAACAGACAGACAAACAAGTAGCACTGATACTGGGCTGGACAGTTTCTTTTTTCATCATGAGCCAAGCTGAGACAGGACTCAGGTTATTTTCCTTCAACCTATAGAATTAATTTCCTTAAAACCATTTAATTAATCCAATTAGTGGAGATGGAAGAAAAGCTTTTTTCAAAAAACTGGGGCTGGGAGTGTACATGCCCAGCATGCACGAAGCCCTGGTTTTGATTCCCAGCACCATAAAAATAATGGTGTTTTCCAACATTTATAAATTGGAAAACAGGTAACACATAACTTGATGAACTCCCCTTAAACTTTTCCTCACTGTCAATAGTGCTGAGCTGGAATCCTCATTCCTGTGACCTTTTCCCACACAGCACTTGGCCCTGGTCCCTCTCTACTTCTTTCTTTAAGGTATGGAGTTACTTTTTACTTTAGACATCAGAGTCTATTCTGAGCAAGTTTAAAAAAAATTTTTTTTTTTTACAGAATTATTCTTTTTTAAAAATTATTTATTTAGTTAGTTTTGATTCATGGAACACAAATGGAATACAGCTATCATTTCTCTGGTTGTACCCAAAGTAGAGTCACCCCATCTGTGCATTCATACATATACACAGGGCAATGATATCTGTCACACATTCTGTTATTATTACCCGCCCACCCCGACCCCACCCCTCCCTTCCCTCTATGCTATCTATCCTTCCTCCATTCTTGCCTCCCTTCCACCCCGCATTATGCATCATCATTCACTTATCAGAGAGACCATTCGGCCTTCGGATTTTGGGATTGGCTAATCTCACTTAGCATGACAGTCTCCAACATCATCCATTTACCTGCAAATGCCATAATTTTATTCTTCTTTTCCTTGGCCTATACCCAAAGGACTTAAAAATTTTTTTTAAAGGAAGTTTCTTTTTAGAAAAAATATTGTAAATATTTGTAGAGAATATAAAAATTACTTGAATTACACAAAACATTGGGATTGCTTATACGTTTAAAAAGAAAAAGAGGGGAATTTGTTGAGTAAATTTTAGTATAACGTGTTACAACCTAAAACATGTTGAGTTGTCATGGGCAACATCAGATGATGGGCGCCTTCCTAGAAATTGTGTTCATTTCCTGGTTTTAATATGACTTCTCTACTGAAAACTCCCAGATTTATATTTCTAGCACCAGTCTTTCCTCTGTGTTCCAGACACATATTATTTCAGGTTAATATATTCATACTTGATGTCTCATGGGCATCTCAAACTCACCATGTTAAGCCTAGTCTTCCCCCACTCCAATCGTCCCAACCTCGGAAAGTGGCAGCATCATCGGAAAAGTTCCTAAAGTCAGAAACTTAGTAGGCATTCTTGACTCTTTCCATATGCAATTTACAAATAAGCCCACTTAGTACAGTCTCCAAAATATAGCCAGTGATCTCTACCATTCTCATTCCAGAAGTTTTGTGTGAAGACAATCATGTTATAAAAGCACAGGGACCGGAGAGGGCCAGACTGACTGAAGAATAGCAAGTGTGTCAGGCCACAGGTCCTTGTGGTTTTAAGGAGATAAGGCTGGAAAGGAGGGGCCTGAGGAGGGTGGAGAGGATGGGATTCCAAAAGCGAAGGTGGCAGGTTTGGGTGAGAATCTAAGTGGGGGAGTGGAATAAACACATGGGACATCTCATTAAAAATTCTAATAAAGGAGAAATAATCCCAACCCAAGGAAGCATAAGGCACAGTTTTTTTGTTTGTTTGTACTAGAGAGTTAACCCAGGGGCTCTTTACCACTGAGCTGTATCCCCAGCCCTTTTTGTTTTTTATTTTGAGACAAGGTCTCATTAAGTTGCAGAGTCTGACCTCTAACTTGTGATCCTCCTGCCTCAGCCTCAGGAATAGCTGGGATTACTGGAGTGTGCCACTGAACCTGGTTTTCCTTCTTTTTTCCTGTGTGTTTAAAATTTTTAAAATTTTAAAATTTAAGATTAAAATTCACCTAGCTATTCAGGAAGTTAAGATTGCTAATTCAAGGCCAGCCTGGGCAATTAGGTGAGACCCTCTTTCAAAATAAAAAGTAAAACAGGACTGGGGGTATAGCTTTCTGGTGGAGCACCCCTGGGTTCAATCATCCAAATACCAGTAAAATACACACCCACCCATGTACCCCCACACAAAGAGACACAGATTAAAATTCACATACCATAAAATCTACGCTTTGAGCATGTGTGATTTTCAGTGGTTTGTATGTTTAAAATGTTTTGAAACTATGACAAATAATTCCAGAACATTTTCTTTTTTTGGTATTGGGGCTTGAACCCAGGGTCATTCTACCACTGAGCTATATCCATGGCCCTTTTAAATTTTTAATTAAAAAAGTGCCAAGACTAGGCTTGAATTTGCAGTCTTCCTGCCTCAAATTCCTGTTGCTGGGTTTATAGATGTGCCCCTCTCCACCTAGTTCCAGAATATTTTTATCACCCCCAAAATATACTCCCTACCCTTAGCTGCTACTTGCTATTATCCCTCTCTCCAGTAATTAACTACAATTACTATTCTATGGATTTTCCCATTCTGCTGGATATGTTGTGTAAGTGGCACCGTGTAATGTGTGGCCTTTTATGACTAAATTGTTTCACTTAGTGTAATGTTTTCAAAGTTCATCCATACTGTGGCATGTGTCAGTACTTCATCCCTTGATTTAACTAAATACTATTCTATTGTATGGAAGTTTTATCTATCCATTTATCACTTAATGGGCATTTGGGTTGTTTCCATTTTTTGACAATTATAAATAATGTTGCTATGAACATTTGTTTTTTAGGTTTTTGTGTGAGCAAATGCCTTAATTTCTCTTGGATACATACTTAGAAGTGGACTTTCTGGGTAATATGATAACTACTTAACTTTTTTTTTTTGGAACCAGGGATTGAACTCAGGGACACTTGGCCACTGAGTCACATCCCCAGCCCTATTTTGTATTTTATTTAGAGACAGGGTCTCACTGAGTTGCTTAGGGCCTCACTAAGTTGCTGAGGCTGGCTTTGAACTCACGATCCTCCTGACTCAGCCTCCCAAGTCGCTTGGATTAAAGGCATACGCCACCACACCCGGCCACGACTTAACTTTTTTTAGAAGTATTTTTTAATTGTCAGTGGACCTTTATTTTATTTTATGTGTGGTGGTGAGAATTGAACCCAGTGCCTCACACATGTGAGGCAAGCGCTCTCCTGCTGAACTACAATCCCAGCCCTCTACTTAACTTTTTTTTTAAAGTTTCTTTTTTTTTAAACTTTGTTTTATTTATTTATTTTATGTGGTGCTTGTAAGCTCGTGGGTGGTTTTGGCACCAAATGTAAGCTTGCATCAGTTAGAATGTAAGCTCACCAGCACATGGCCAAACCAGAGTCAGACAAAAGTAGCAGAACCAAACTTTATTGGAGTTTGTGTTCCTGGGTGAAATTCCTAGCCCTCCCGGGTGAAAGTCAAAGTGGAAAGCCCGAGAAAATTGCACGTGACTTTGGCCAGGCAGGGTTTTTATAGGGCCCAAATAGGCTAGAAGTCCTGCCCAGAATAGGTGGACCAGGTGGAAGTAAGGGTCAGCAGGTTTTATTCATTTGCATCTAATTGGTCGCTCCAGTGCGCTTGCAGTAGGTTGCCGGGTGTCCTTGCCTCCTCCTGCAGCTGCTTAAATCCCACCTGACAGTGCTGAATTCAACCTGGTGCTTTACCCTACTAGGCAAGTGCTCTACCACTGAGCCACCACCCCAGCCCTCTACTTAACTTTTCACAAACCTGCCAAACTGTTTTCCAAAGTAGCCGAACCATCTATATTTCCACTAGCACTGAATTCCTATTTCTCCACACCCTTGTCAACACTTGTTCTTGTCTGTCTTTGTTGTTCTTGTTATGGACATCCTAGTGTGTGGGAAGCCATGAACGAACAGTGGGCGTGTCTGAGCCACGTCTAAAGCAGAGGAAGGCCCTTCAGAGAACTTTCTCTGCAATTTCACCCATCTGAGATTGCTCTGTTGCTTTGGCAGACGTCCTGCTCAGAGAGAATTGTGATACCATGAAATTGATTGTCGCAGACAGCCCTAGGTTCAAATGCAACCCCCTGGAGGTGGAGAGAGATACCAGTGCCCCAGCTAGGCTTGTGGCACCAGCTGCCTGGAGGAGGAAGAATTATCGTGCAATGATAAGGCCCCACTCAAGCCAACTTCTCCACAGTCTCTTGCTTCTTATTTGGCTTGAAGAACCCCTCCTTACCATAAATTCCTTTGGTGCGTTTCACTATAAATAAAGCATTCCTGGGCTTTTTCCCTGTGTTAGCATCAAACCCATCAGGTCTCTTCCACCCATTGCACCCCTGCTTCAAAAAATATTTTCCTGCGTCTTTCACTTTATTTCTTCTTCTTTTTTTTTAGTTGTCAATGGACCTTTATTTTATTTATATGCAGGGCTGAGAATGGAACCCAGTGCGTCACACATGTTAGGCAAGAACTCTACCACTGAGCTATAACCCCAGCCCTGCTTTATTTCTTGACATTACTTTTTCATACTTTTTATTTCCAGCCAGCCCACACCTCCAAAGGTTACTTATTTTATCTCTGCACACGCTGTGGGTGATACTAGGGGCTTGCTTTCTTTGTGCTCCCTGAAGTTGGAACTCACTTGTTGGCTGAAACCCTGTATTTCACTTTTTATTACTTTAAATTATTCATGGATGATTGAAACCAGTGGCTTACACAGTGTTTTAAAAATTCTTCTTAACGTAATCTATCAATATCATAAATTCCAACAGAATTATTTATAAAAACTTGACAAATAATAATAAAATTGATTTGGAAAAGCAAAAGAACAAGAATAATAATGTCACTCCTAAAGAAGAGTATGGTGGAGGGAGAGTTTTCCTACTAGATAATCATATGACTAATAAAGCTTTTGCGATTAAGATGGCACAATATTAGACTGTTAAGATCAATGGAATAGAATATAGAGGCTGGCATCAGAAGCATTATCAATTTATAAATTTATACTGTATATGAATTAATTTGGCATTGCAAATCACCAGGATTAAAGGACTGTTCAAGAAATCATTCTGGGACAATTTATTATCCATTTGGAAAAATGATTCAGTCTCCTTATGCTTGTATAATTTTAGGCTGTTTAAACACTTACATATGAAAAGCAAAAGCTTAAAAAACTTAAAAAACTTGAGTCACGCTTGTTTCTAAGTCACTTAGAAACAAGTCTGAAGAATACCTGTGGAAGGGAAAGATTTCTTAAATGAGACATTAAAAATATATCCCAAAGAAGAATATTGGTAAATGATATAAGAACATTTTTCAGCCAAAGACATAATGAAAATTTTGAACAGATAATTCACAAAAAAGAAGAAATATTTTTCGAAGCAGATAATGGACAAACAACTGATGTTTGGAATATATAAATAACAGTGGGAAGATGTAACAAATGAATTTCCTTTTTCCTCCTCTAAGGGGCTTGGTGAATTTGCAAGAGCACTGGATTCTAACAATCAGAGATGGACAAAGTGGGACATGTCTGTCCTCCTAGTGACTTGGGAGGTTGAGGTAGGAGGACTGAAAGTTTGAGGCCAGCCTAGTTAACTTAGTGAGACCCTGTGTCAAAATAAAAAGTAAAAAGGGCTGGGGATGTAGTCAGTGGTAAAGTGTATCTGGATTAAAAAAATACTCCCCCCAAGTTTCTAGTTTGCTGTATCTTCAATTTATTGTGTGACCTTCAGTAAATAAATTAGCCTCACTGAAACTCAGTTTCCTAACAAGATGCTTGTAAAGGCTTAGCTTTAAGTTGAGTCATTCCATGTGTTAGAAAGTCTCTCAACCAAAAAGGAAGTAGGCATGTACATTCATCATTTTAATAAAGATATATTCTATTAATTTGGAAAAGCTGAAGAGAGTATTAATTTTCCTCCCACAGTCTTAATGAAGAAATAAAGAAACTAATTTTCCATTACCATTCAAGGAGCAATCCACTCCTTCACAGATTGTGAAATTAATGTAACAGATCCAACCAACTGAATTGTCTATGCATCTTCTTACCCTCTCCAATTTCAAGCCTTGGAACTGTATTTTATATAAACAAAGTTTAAAAAATTAACTAAAAATGCAATTTTAAAACTATATCTAGTAATTAGTGTAAGATATCTGCAGTTTCCAGTATGTTTGACTTAGTAACATTTATTATTACCTATGTTTGAAGCAAGCAGCTATTGTAATCTTTACTAATTATAATTTCCTTAATTAGAATAATTTGTATCTATGATGCATCTTTTTCCCAAGATGTTCAGTGTAGTTTATAGATATTAAATCATTTATCATTACAACATATTGATGAAGCTGGTAGGAGCAAATATTGTTCTTATTATTTAAAAGAGAATATTAAAAGTGAAGGATTGGGTCATGATCATATGGTGATTTTTTTGTCATGAACATTCAGTAGCCTCCTAAACCACTAAAATACACATGCTCCTTCCTTCTTTTTTAGGGGAAATTCCCTGTTATGTGCAACTCTAGTCGATACTGGGCCTTCTTTCTACTACTGAAACCAAAGAATGGTGATCTTTTTTCTCCTTGGCTTGAGACAGCCTGAGTAAAGTCATGTTGTCTGAGTTCCCAGATTTGAACACTGCAGCTCAGGGAGTGACACACAAATGCAGAAAGAATTTAGAAATTATTTGTAGTGGCAAAGAAAGCAAAAATGTGCAATGGTGTTGAATTTCTGCTGTCAGTCATGTCTTGTGGTATCATTGCCACCCCAGCTCCCCACCCTTACCTCCTGATGTCCTAATCAGACTGTTCCCTAGTATTGTCTGGGTTGTTGCTCCTGCTACTCAGGCTTCCTTTGCTTCTGCCATTTTTCTAAATCTTCCCCTTTAGACTTCTTATTGATTTTGTAAGTTGCCCAATGTATTTCCAAGAGATTCCTCTTTGGCTTATGTGAACCAGGATTTATTTTAGTTGTTTTCAAGAATACAGATTCCCAACAAATGAATTACAACTCCAACAGAAAACAAGTGGAATGTAGCCTTTGAATCACCTCTTTAAATGCCCCCTGTTCCTGCTGATGGGCAGAATCACAGCCTCTGGGACAGGACCTGCATTTCTCCTTTGCTAGTAAAGCAATAAAACTTCTTTTTCTTTTTCTCAAAATCATGTCTTCATTATTGGATTGGCATCAGGGACAAGGACTGAGCTTTCGACAACAAATTTGGCACCCGAATGGGATCCCAGAGCAGCACCTGTTCCAGCTTTCTTGGGCAGGCCTGGCTCTCCAAGGAACCCCACTTCCATGATTCAAGGTGCTGGCAAACTTGTTGAGAGCCAACTGCAGGAGAGTTAGGAGACAGGTAGTTCCATCATAGTCCATGAAGGGTGAAAAGTGCCCAGAAAAACCACTGAGAATGCTGGAACTCACACAAGAGATTTTATGAGGCAGACGAACAGTGTCTGCCCTGAAGAGTAAAGGGAAAAAAGAAAAAAGAAGAATGAAGAAACATGGCTGGAGAGCTTATTTTAAGCTCTTGAACTTTGCATCTGACAGGCACAGCCATAGCAGCTTTTTACATTACAGTCCACTTTGAGAAAATGGAAACTGAACTCAGTAAAGTCATGGCACCCTTGGCCATTTGTCACCTGCCATCTGCCACTGTGGTCCTCTGGACTGCTCTGATGCTGAATACCCTTACCTGTCCAGGCCCCACCTGATAGAGAACTTTGGGTTACTTCCCCCAACTTTACTCTTTCAGTGGGAAGCATCTTGGAGATGTCATTGTCCATTTTTCCATAGAAATGGAATGTAGAAATTGACAGTGGGGAAATAAAACAGTGGTCCACTTTATGCTTTGAATGTAGCTCTTGCTGCCCTGCCACTTATTATTTTAAAAATGGACATGTTTCTTTTTCTTTCTCTCTCCTTCTCCTCTGTAATCTCTCCCCCTCCCTAAACTCAGGGGAAACAGGATTACTTTCTTCCCCATCCTAAGCAGATTTATCTGTCCTTGAGTACATACCCATCATAGGAATGAAGGAATCCAGTCTTTGGGGATGGCACCAGAAGATCTCAGAAATGACTAATAAACAAGTGAATTACAACTCCAAATTAACAAGTGAATTACAACTCCAACAGTTGGCTTTGAATCACCTCTTTAAAAGTTCCCTGTTCCTGCTGATGATGGGCAGATTCACAGCCTCTGGGACAGGAGTACCTTGTGTTTCTCCTTTGCCAGCAAAGCATACAAGTTCCCTTAATCTTACCACTGTTGAAAACACTGTATTTTGATACCTAAATTGTCCTGTACACTCATGATATTTAAACTTTGCACTAAACAGAAAAACATCTCTCTGCCGTCACAATGGAGCATGCCTATAATCATGGTGGCTTGTGATCCTCTTGCTTCAGCCTCCTAAACTGCTGGGATTATAGGTGTGTGACATCATGCAGGATTGAAGAATTTTTTAATATAAAATTATCTCAAATTTGCTTTGTGCATGTGTGTGTGTGTGTGTGTTTAACTTAGATCCACATTTTGTGTACAGTTTATACTTGACTTACAGAACTCCGTGAACTGAGGGGTCCAACAAGTATTCTGGGTATTTTATAGCAGTATAAGTTTTAAGAGTTATTTTATCCTTTTTCTACTTATGTGTAATTCCTGATGATGTACAGGGATTTACGGTAATTGAAATAAGAGTCTGTGCCCTTGAAAAGCTTGTAAGCAGTCTTTAAGATTAAAAAATGATATAGCATGTTTATGAACAAAGTTTAGATGGCATTAACATGAACAAATAAAACACCATGTTGAAGATATGTCTACTTAAGCAATTGAAGAGAATTATCTAGGTAATTACCTCATTGTTTACTTTATGATGAGAGAATATTGAACGATGGATGAATAATAGAAATACTTTCTTTTGGACATAAGGTTCTGCATGTTTGCATTAGCGTATCAATGATTGTAAGGATACAGCTACTTTATTCCTCATGATTTGTTGTTCTCTTAAGATGATTTGTCTTTGCATCCACTCTTTTATCCTACTGTTTGAGTCAGAAAAAAAAAAAGATGTTTTATCTATATTCCACAACTAATTTTGAAAGAAGAGGGCAGAGATTGGGCAGAGATAAGCCTTTATTACAAACTTTGGCATAAGTGCAGCCTGTTTTAAATCTCAACATAGATATTGGGTGAGGAACATCCCTATTTTATTAATCAAAGGTATTCAGATAGAACTTAAGGTAACCTTGTTTTGAGGTTATGGACTAATTTTTCATCATAGTACAGTAGAAAAAGAAGGAATAGAGTACAAAAGGCTCAGGGCAATCCGTCCACTGTTTCTGGAAAATACTTGGCTTACTGAACAGAGGAATAGCTCAGTATTTGAAGTCCTAGGCAAAAGGTAGTTTCAAGTGGAGGCTAATGTGAATGAAACTAATTCTAGTCCACTGACACTTTACGGTATTTTAACTAGTGCCAGTTAGTAAAGAAGATTTCTGACCATGAAGGAAAAGTAATGAAAAATGATATCCTTCAATTTCACAAGAATACTAGGTTGAATGGATTACCCACATATGATCACATATTTGAGTTTTAGGTCATAATTTAATGAAAGAGAATCAGTCATGATTAGCAGATTAATCTTCAAATAGAGAAAAATCTGCAGTATTGTGTCACATTATATTATCCAGGATAATTGATTCATACAACTCTTTCAGGCATGGCAACATAGGATAGCTGTAAGTGGATGGGTATATACAAGGTTCAATGTCTAGCACTTAAGTTAAATGTGCAAAACTCCAATTTTATTTGTCCCCACATTGAATTAATTTGACTAAAGAATCATATGAACTAACTTGATAAGTGATTTGTTAGTATTCAATAAGAGGTTCATGCTCTTTAATGCATTAGTCTACTGGGGAAGATAATAAACTAGGATCAAAAGTTTCTATGGTAAATACAGTTTCAGAAAAGGGAATGATCTAAAATTATAATAGTCAGGTAGAGGAAGTTCTTTTTCAGAATAGCAGTTATGAGTGAGTGGTTCATAAACTTCAGTTTAATAATCACCAGGAATTGCTTGGTTAGAACAATTTTTTTTTTGTACTTCTGGGGATTGACCCCAGGACCCTGCACATGCTGGGAAAGCACTCTACCACTGAGCCTCACCATTAGCCCTTTTTATTTTTTATTGTTTTTAATTTATTTTTTATTCACACAGTTCATTTTTTTTTTTTTTTTTTTTTTGGAACCGGGTGTGTAATCAGGGACACTCGGCCACTGAGCCACAAACCCAGCCCTATTTTGTATTTTATTTAGAGACAGGGTCTCACTGAGTTGCTTAGGGCCTCGCTAAGTTGCTGAGGCTGGCTTTGAACTCACAATCCTCCTGACTCAGCCTCCCAAATCGCTTGGATTACAGGCGTGTGCCACAGTGCCCGGCCAGTTCATATAATTTTACATTTACGTAGGGTAGTACTGTCTGTCTCAGTCTCAGTCTACTATAGCCGTTTTTATTTTTGAGGCATGGTTTTGCTGAATTGCCCAGGTTGACCCTGAACTTGTGATCCTCTTGGTTTGGCCTACCAGGTAGTTAGGATTATAGATGTAGGCTATGATGTCCAGCGAGATCTATCTTTAAGTTATAAAGTAAGATGCATTTTTTGTGAGGAAGAATTCTGCATATATATAAGCCCATTGGCTATTTGGTGATGCTTGTAACTTGCATTTATTTTTTGGTATACAGCTTTCTTTCAGCAGGACGTCTGCTTCTGGAAAAGGTTTTTCTCCTTTCTAAGTAGTCACTAGACAGTGTGTCCTTTCCTTTCCTCTTGATGATATTATTATTATTATTAAGTATCCTACAATTTTAAATTTCTAAACAAGTGAGTATCAGTCTGCATAACCCACTGAAGCAAAAAGTTTCTGGAGCTCTTTCTAATCCTCATTGTGATAGTCAAAAAGTCCTGGGAGCCAAGAGATGACCACTGGCCATTGCTTGCTCTGACCTCACAAGGAGCCACTGTGAGGGAATTTAAAACACAGGCTATATGAGAGGGTAGCTGGGACTGGGTTTTTATCCAAAAGTACAGGAATCAAATTTTTTTTTTTGATTTGTATTTTTTTTGTTTGATTATTTATTTTTTAGCTAGCATCCTTAGTTGGCATTCTGGCTTAGGATGTATAGTGAGAATAGTCAGAGTTGTGTGGTGCTGCAGGGGTCCAGCTTCTGCTATGAGACCATCTTTGTGGACCATTATCAGGTTTTGAGGGACAGCAGGCAGAGGGGCTTTACACAGGTGAAACTAACTGCCATCTCCTCATTAGAACAGAAGTGGCAGTGAAAGTCCTGCCAAAGGTAGAGTAGAACACGCCCATCCGATCAGATATGATGATGGTAATGGAATACTGAAACTTGATCCAGCTCTTTCAGGCATTGAGACCATCAGAAACATTTACATTGTCATGGAGCACACAGGTGGGGGCAAACAGCACTGCAGCCCAGAAGCCAGTGGCATGCAAGAGTAGGAGGCCCATTCAGGCAGATCTAGAGTGCCCTGTACTACTACCATGAGAAGGGCATTGTGCACCTAGACCTGAAGGCAGAGAACATCCTGGTGGATGCCAGGGGGCAACATCAAACTATGGACTTTGGCCTGAGCACCAGATTCACAGCTGGGTAGAAGCTGAACAAGTACTGGGGCACTGTCTTGTACCTTATCCCTGAAGTCATCCAGTGGAAAAGAATATGGGGGCCCCCTAGTGGATGTCTGGAGCCTGGGTGTCGTTCATATTTCATTGTTCCAAGTTTCTGGGATAGCAGAGATGGTTCTTAATAAATGTTTTTCACAATTGTATAATAAAATTGACATTCCAAGGATAAAAAAAGCAGATTAGAAGAAAAAGGAAAAAAGAGAAGGAGGCCTCAAGGAAAGGGCAGGAGCCCAGCAGCCATCTTCTCCAAGTCCTGGACCATTGTGCCTCCCTCTCCTGAGTAGTGTAGAAACTTGCTCACCTTGAGCCAGTGTAGATGGGGACTCATTTGTCTTGAGCCATTGTAGATGGACACTTGCTATCTTTGACCTAGTGTAGACAGAGATTCTCCTCTTCAGCCAGTATAGACTTGATTCCCTCTTGATATTATTGTACTTGGATATCCAAGTACAATATCTGTGCAAGCCTCAGAACTTAAAGCTATCTTTCTACCAATGTGAGGACAGAACCAACATCAGAAGAAGGCACAACAGAGCATCACTGAGAAGTAGAGCCAATGATTTAAGAAACCACATGTGGAATCCTCCATTTCTTGACTTCCGGTCTCTGAAATAATGTAGTTGCTTATTGATTAACTCAAATTGAGTTTTTCTGTTATTTGCTGCCAAAGGCATCCTGATAACAAATTTCAACCCTGAAATGTTGACCTTTTTTTCTTTTCCATTTAATTAAATGGCCATACCATCTATTCAATTGCTCAAGTAAGAACCCTAGGAGTCATTATTTCACTTTCCTTTGCCTATTTCATCCAAAATCTATCAGTAAGTTCTGTACTGAGGAGAAAGGTCTGTAACTTGGAGGAGAGAAATAGAAGCGAAAGAGAAATATACTACACTATGAAGTTTCCATCTTGATTACCTGGGAGAATAATGCTACTGACAAAAATATAGGGGTCAGGAAGAGAATTTAGTTTAGAATGCAAAGATGGTAAGTGTAATAAACTTGTTGAATTTGCCTTCATGCCTTTCATTAAGGTTTGAATTAGAGATAAAAAAAAAAACAAAGCAAAAAAAAAAATAACAAACCAAGTCAATCTATTAAAAAAAAAGTCTTAGGAGAAATACGCTTTTTTTTTTTTTTTTTTGTGGTGCTGGGGATTGAACCCAGGGCCTTGTGCTTATGAGACAAGCACCTTACCAACTGAGCTATATCCCCAGCACCTGAGAAATATGCTTAATCAAAAATATCCATTGGGAATAACTTGATTTTTTTCTTCCATGTACTATATATAAAGTTGAATAAAATCAATAAATCATAAATTCAAAATATAGTGAATTTATGGAATATATAGTACATCTTCTAGATAATGTTGATAAATCAATCATCCTGGTATTGACACCTAAAAATCAATAGCCAATTGACATGTTTCATTATATACATCAGCATGAAAATTTAGAGTGAAAAATCCAATATAGCCAGCAAATTTTAGAGAGACATCTACCCATTTCATGGTAGTACCAATTATTACATGAAATTCTTTGAGTTATAAGAAATTTTGACTTTAAGTATTGATTTATAAAAACTTCACATCTCTTGCCTGAAGCAGAGACAAGAGGATCACTTGAGCTCCTGAGTTTGAGACCACCCTGGGAAAGACAGCGAGACCCTGTCTCAAAAAACAAACAAACATAGATGCATCTCTGACAAGATAGAAACAAATAACTACAGTGAAATGTGATAAGTGCTGTAACCATAACAAGTTATAAGCACTTGTTTTCATTGCGACATGTAAGTAGGCTGTAGAAACCTGTTCATTTACTTTGTGTATTTATTATTTTTTGATGTAGATACTATCTGCTGTTATTCTCGTAGGGAGTCATTGTGTTTATTCACGATGACTTCTAACTAGCTCAAGGTCTATTAATATAGGATATGAATACTGTGGTTAGAAAGAATCTAGTTTGGGAGACATGTAAATATTCTTACTCCCTTTACTACCTCAAATAAAAATGATATACTTTCACTTTCTGACAATTACGGTCAGAACTACAGTAAGACATTCTGAGGCTTTAATCTATAGCAAGTATAAAATAATTCTGCATTAAAATAAAGATTCACATTCTGTTTGTAAAAAAGAAGACAGACTTTGTATTGAAGAAAGCTTTTAATGTGCATCTATGTAAAGTTACACTAATTTGAGAGGGACAACTGGGGACAGAATAAAAGGGGAAAGAAGGAGAATACAGAAGAAAGAGGAATAACTTTTCATCATCCGAGCTTGGATTTCGATGCTTGTATAGTCACCTCAAATACGTGTAATGCTTCATTTATTAATTCATTCGGTCAATTAATACCTAATGAGTTTCTTAAAAATATAATGGGGGCTGGGGATATGGCTCAGTTGGTAGAGTGCTTGCCTTGCAGACACAAGGCCCTGGGTTCAGTCCCCAGCCCCACTGCAAAACAAAAAAAGAGAGCAATACCAGCAACTAACACTTATTGAATGCTTACCATCTAACAGGCACAGTCCACAGGCACATTTTGTGCACCTTATTTATCATCTTTATATTTTAGAGGTAGATACTATCATGATTCTCATTTTATCAATGTGGGTTTTGGAGCACAGAAGGTCAAATGCCTTACCCAAGGTCATCAGCTAGTAAATGGCAGTCAGGATTTGTTCTTCTTCTTCTTTTTTTTTTTTTTAAAAGCAAGGTCATTTATTCTTTCTTTCTTTCTTTCTTTCTTTCTTTCTTTCTTTCTTTCTTTCTTTCTTTCTTTTTTTGGTGCTGGGTGTTGAACCCAGGGCCCTGTGCTTGACAGGCAAGCACTCTATCAACTGAGCTATATCCCCAGCCCAGGATTTGTTCTTGACCACTATGCTGTATGCCATCCACTGTGCTAGATTTTGGGGATTTAAAAGTAAATATGACAAGGTTCTTGTCCTCAAAGAGTTCACAGGCTATTAGGAGAATGCATATGCATATATTTATCATACAATATGATAAATACAACAATAAAGATATGTACAGTGATTGCACTAAGAAGGACTGATGGGAGCAAAGGGTTGATGACATCTCAAAGAAGACATTTGCGAACTGGAATTTAAAAGATGAGAAGGTGTTTTTAGGCAGGCCTAGTCACAGTACAGAACATTCTAGGCAGAGGGTAGTCTGTGCAAAGACTAAGGGAATTGAGGTTTGGGGTAACATTTGGGGAGAGAGGGCAGGGGAAGGAGGACTACAGGGATATGTCAGTCAAATGGAAGATGATGTATGGAATTCTAGATCTATAGTGTGTTCATTCTTTTTGATAGGGCATGTCTCCATTAACTATTTATTCAAAGGGAAAACAGGGCTGTGGGAAGCATGTAGCTTAGTGGTAGAGGACTTGTTCAGCAAGCTTAATGCCCTGGGTTTATCCCCAGCACTGCAGGCAAAAAGAAAAGAAGAGAGAAAGGGAGAACAGTCAAACTGCCAAACATAAGTCACTATACAGATGTAACAATTTTTAATAAAAAATTTTAAAATTAAAGGATTTATCCAGCTGCTATTTTCACTTTGGGTTGGTATCACTTTTAGGTCATTGTACACATGAACAAAAAAAGGGTTGATTTCTATTTTATTGTCCTGTATTAAAATTCTTTTATGTTGGCATTGATAACTGGACTAGGTTTCCTATTTGGCTACTAGAATAAAAATTCAGATGTTCAGAGAAGAAAAATCAAGGTAGGTAATTCATCTTAAGGCTACACAGACATAAGTATTGTAACAAAAAGCTCTATGGGGGTAAGGATTTTTACTTTAAAATGGATACTCACTTAGGGTTTCTGACTTCCATAAGCCTTCTGTGAAGAATCCTGACCTAAGAGTGGATGATAAAGTCATCCATTAGGGGTTTCCCCTTTTAGTCTTCAGCCTCATTCTTCCTCTTCCTCCCTATATAGTTGGCAAATTGGTGACAGTTACATGGGGTAGGTGGCACTATTCCCAGTATGAATCCATTAAGATAATATAATAAACATGTGAAAATGGATAAAGAAACTGTGGTATATATACACAATGGAATATTACTCAGCCATAAAGAAGAATAAAATTATGGCATTTGCAGGTAAATGGATGGAGTTGGAGAATATCATGCTAAGTGAAATAAGCCAAGCCCAAAAAACAAAAGGCCAAATGTTTTCTCTGATAAATGGATAATGATACATAATGGGGTGGGAGCACAAGGGAGTAAAAAAAAAAAAGGTGATTATCAAAACTCTGGTTTTATTTATTTATTTGTTTATTTTATTTTATTTTATTTTATTTTTTGCTGTACTAGATATTGAACCCAGAACTATAAGCACTATACCACTAAGCTGTATCCCCAGTCCTCTTTTTTTTTGGTACTGGGGATTGAACCCAGGGGCACTCCACCACTAAGCCACATCCCCAGCCCTATTTTGTATTTTATTTAGAGACAGGGTCTCACTGAGTTGCTTAGGGCGTCACTAAGTTGCTGAGGCTGGCTTTGAACTTGTGATCCTCCTGCCTCGGCCTCCCAAGTACTGGGATTACAGGCATGCACCACCGTGCCCAGTGAGTCCTCTTTACTTTTTATTTTGAGACGGGGTTTTGCTAAGTTGCTAAGACTGCCCTCAAATTTGTGATCCTCCTACTTTAGCCTCCTGAGTCACTGGGATTATAGGAGTGCATCATTACACCTGGCACAAAGCTCTGGTTTTAAAACAAGCACATCAACTGAAACAAGGTTCTTTCCATTGAATGGAAAACCGAAATACAATTCTGAAAATTAAATCTTTCTTTTAGGAACAAACTATATTTTATCTTTACCAACTGGTCTACTTGTGCTGCTATAAAAATACCACAGACGAGGTCATCTGCAAACAATAGTTATTTCTCATAGTTTTGGAGGATGAGAAGTTCAAGATCAAGTCACTAACAGGTCGTGTGTGTGATAAGGTCTGCTCTTTGCTTCCAAGATGATGCCTTGCTACTGTACCCTCTGGAGAGAAGGATCACAGAGTCTTGCAGGACAGAAGAGAAAACAGGGCAAAAAGAGGCACAAGGGCATTAATCCTGTTCATTGAGGCTCTGCCCTCATGATTCAATCACTTCATAATGGCTGTTTCATTTCAGATTAAGTTTAGATATGAATTTTGGAGGGAAAAAAACATTCAAACCAAGTGCTAAACATTGGGAAAAATCCATAGGGTTGGGAGGGGATCCAGAAGTCACTAAGTTCAATTCATTAAATTCTGTACACCTTAGTTTTCTAACAGGCATAAAGTACATAGTAATAGGGTTTTTGTGAAGACTAAAATAAGATAATGTGTGTAACACACTCATCTCATTGTTTGGCACATAGTAAATTATCAGTAAATATTATACATTATTAAGTTATTGCTGCTATGGTTAGTGAAAGGTGAAAAAGTGCCCAGAAAAGCATTCCGGACGCGGGAACTCACGCAAGAGATTTTTATTAAGCAGATGAACAGTGTCTTCCCTGAAGAGAAAGAGAAAGAGAAAAGGGAAGAACATGGTCAGGGAGCTTCCTTTAAGCTCTCAAACCTTGTTGGCAAAACGACCATAGGGCCAATTGTTGAAAGTTGAATTTTGGTGGGCTAGGGATCAGCCAATGGCTGGCAAGGACAGGCTGGCAAACGGACCAATGGATGGTGATGACAGGTTGACTAATGGACCAATGGTGGGCTAGCTGCAGTGAAGGGGGCTGTCATTCCCTCTTACCTTCCCCTCAGGCATTTCCTGTGTCCCACCACCGGGAAGGGAACCTTGTGAAGTTGGATGGTGAGCTGGTAGGCAGCCCCCGAGGCCTGAGGCAAGAGCTGTAGTGCAGGTAAACCCAGTGCCTGGCTGCTGCAGCTAGCTGATAGAGGGCGTGGTGTGGACAGAGAGCTGCTCTGACAGCTGCAGACTTGGTTTCAACCGCCCCACGGGTGCCACCATTGCAGATTAAAAAGTATATACCATAGTCCATTCATTATTCTCAATTTTTGGCATTTATATGCCAGGCATTGTGCTAGAACCTGGTTTGCAGAACTTGTGTTCTAGGATATAGACAATAAACAAATACATCAAATTAGATGGTGAGTGTTTTATGAAAAATAAAGTAAGATACGGTACATGTGTCTATGTGTTCATAGAGTAGTCAAGAGATGGTCTCCCTAGTATACTGACATTTGGGCAAAGGCCTGAAGGAATGGGGGGAGTAAAGAGTTTCAGTTTCACTTGTAAATGTGATCAAAATTTTGAGGATAGTGACCACTTCAGATTTTGGTTGCATGCAAAAACTATGTAGGCCTGAAACATGCTGTATTCATTATGAAGGAATATTCAACATACCATATTGAAACATTGTTAGGTGCTGAATAGATGTGATTGTCAGTTGTCAGTTGTTTCTTTCCTTTTTAATATTTCACTGTAAAAAATAAACAACACTTATGGTTTGGCATGAGAATTAGTGGTAAAGTTTTTGCCTGGTATACATGAGGCCCTGGATTCAATTTTATTTTGCATTGCAAAACAACAACAACAACAAAAAAACCGCATTTATTTTTTGGATGGTTAACACATTTACATGACTCAAACAGCATAAGAAAGTATTCAGTGAAAAGTCTCCCTCTCTTTTGTTCCCCATCCTCACACCTCCTATTGTTGCCAACAGGTAACACAAATTTTCTAATCCTTTCAAAGACTTTTTAAGGAACATACATAGAGGGGCTGTGGTTATAGCTCAGTGGTAGAAGCTTGCCTAGCCTGTGTGAGGCACTGGGTTTCATCCTCAGCACCAAATAAAAATAAATAAATAAAATAATGGTATTGTGTCCATCTACAACTAAAACAAAAATAAAAAACCTGACCCAACACTTGACCATCCAGAAATATCTTTACAGGAGCTTCTATATTAACAACAAAAATTAATAATATAAATAAAATCGTTTACATTTCATCCCAGGTTTTCAGATTCTGCTGTGGACCTTCAAGCCCTGAAAACCAGAACACAAATGCAGGAAAAGGTGACCCGGAAGTGCTCTGGGTTAGGTAACCGTGAACCGGAAGTGCTTGAATCTTTCGCGCGGTAGCAGCATTCTGGTGGGCTCTTTAGGAAGCAGCCCTAGTCCTGTACTTCGCGGTTCACGTAAAGGTTTGTACTGCACGTGTGGCTGTCTGACCTACCGGTTCCAAGCTCTGGCTTTCGAGGGACCGCCTTGCCCTGGAGTCTTCTGTTAGGTAGTGTCCAGAATCTTCCACGTAAGTGAACCCCGACGTCGGCTGACTCCTGTCAGGTTGTGTCTAGAATCTTCCACAGGGAACCACCCCCAGTGTAGGCTGTGGGTTGGCAATGGGGGTCTTGCCTAACCTGAACAGAAAAGCACGTTCTATGCGTTTGCCTGAGGTTGTGTGTTTTGTTTTAAACCCCGTGTTTGCCTTATAACTGTATTATAAATGTTGGCCGTTTTTGTGAGAATTTTCTAACAAGTCTGTTGCTCAAAGTTTGCCGCAGCTTTTACACTTTTATAAGTAAAACTCGAGTTTCGTCCGTGGATATGCCTTTGCAAAATGTTTTAACTCTAGTGCAAAAATTATTCTGGAATAATTCTTTTAGTCATGGAAGTGTGTGAATACCCAAGGAAATTTGTAGATTTTTTCTTTATTCTTAAGGTAATTTTATTCTTTAGAACTGCCTTGCATAAGCAAGATTAAAGGGAATTTTCCTAGGAGTAAAATGACAGTCTTGCTAGTCTGGATAATGCTTAAATGTAGATTTGAATCATTTGCATCATTGCTTCAATCTTCCACTTCACTTTGCTTTTGGAAAAAAAAATCAGTGATAATTCTTAAGGCATTTATAGGGAATATAATCACTATGCTCAGTTTAGAAAGAGTGTGAATATTCCACTAAGACTTCCATTTAGGAATTCTAAGAAATTCTCTTAAATTTGATTATTTGCTATTTGCCTTGGCTGTGAAAAATGCCAGTGGCTTATTGTTTTGTACCTTGAAGGAGAAACCCTTATTGAAATAGTCCAACCTAAAAATCAGCAAATACTGTGTGGTGGAATTTATTCTAGTTCCTTTTTTTTTTTTTTTTGAAATATTGAGATTTTTTTTCTTCTTTTTTTGTTTAATTGTAGATGGACTCAATGCCTTCATTTATTTACATGGTGCTGAGAATTGAACCCAGTGCCTCGCACATGCTAGGCAAATGCTTTACCACTGAGCCACAACCCCAGTCCTATTCTAGTTCTTCATGATTCTTTTCTATGTCTATTTTTTCAGCCACACTGAGCGTTGGTGATAATAATCCCAGGTTTCAGTGTTGGCCTGAGCTAGTTGCTGAATTTTGAAAACTTACATTTGCCACTTTGATAATTTATAACATGCTAATGTAGCTTGAGCAAGCATCTTAATTTTTATATTGCTTCATACCATAGTTGTCAGGAAGAAACTTAATTATTCTGTAGATTTTAAAATTATAATGCCCACTAGGCGGCAGCATAGTGTTTTTAAGTTTCTTTAGTTCTGTGGATCTCATTATGACCATACTAATGCTGTGATAGTGTTATTCTGATAGTAATAGATATGGTAAGGTGAGTGCTTATCATAATGCCATTACTTGGACTCAATGATTTATGTGCATTATTTCATTTAATCCTAAATTAACCCCAAATTCTGTGACTTTGTTATTCCTTCTATTCTCCTTATACAATATGAGGAAACTGGGAGAGATTTTAAATAACACATACAAGGCAAGTGACTACAGCCAATAAGTAGTGGAGCCAGATTTGAAACTTAGGTGCTTAACTACTATTCATGCTAAACAAATTATAGTTATTGTTAAGTATGACCGAATTTTGGAGAACCCAGAGTTAAGATAAGAAATCTGACTGTGGGTATTCAAAAACAGGTAAGAATTGAGCATTGGTTTTATATAATGTTCCTCAATATTTTATATAATGTGCTTGTGAGAGTTGTGGTTGCCAAAAGGCAGTATTTCCTAAATTTTTCCCAAGGATTAGAGTCCTGTGACATACTTTAATTAAAAAAAAAAATTCCATGACCAGAAATGCTCTTGGAATTCATTAAAGACTCTAAAATGTCCTGCAGCAAAGGAACATGTTTAACTCAACTCTTTTTGAGCTTATAGTGTTCTTATTTTTTTATTTTTATTTTTTTTTGCGGTGCTGGGGATTGAACCCAGGGCCTTGTGCTTGCAATGCAAGCACTCTACCAATTGAGCTATATCCTCAGCCCTTAATATTTTGAACTGATAGTGTTCTTAGTTTTTTTCTTATAGCTCACATGTTTTATGTGTATATGGTGGTACATGCCTTTGATCTCAGTGACTTAGAAGAATGAGGCAGGAGGATCAAAAGTTCAAGGCCAGCCTCAGCAACTTAGCAAGGCTTTAAGTAACTCAGTGAGACCCTGTATCAAAATAAAAACTAAAAAGAGCTGGGGATGTAGCTTAGTGGTAAAGTGCCCCTGGGTTCAATCTCTAGTACCAAAAAGAAATAAAAAAAAGAATAAAAGAAATACATTTTATATGCAGGCCATTATATATAATAATATTATATATTATATGTGTATATGTATATACACACACACACAAATACATATATATATATACACATACCTGAAATAAAAACATGAGGTAATACCTTTTCCATGAGCAATGTAATTATATATTTTTTTTATTTTTTTGTAGTCTAGCCTTATATTTAAAAAAAGTGTTTCTGGGCAAGACTCATTATATTGATTTTTTTTTTTCGGTGGGATTAAACTCTGGAGTTCTCAACAACTGAGCCACATCCCCCACTCCTTTTCACATTTTATTTAGAGACAGGGTCTTGCTAAGTTTCTGAGGGTGACTTTGAACTCAAAATCCTCCTGCCTCAGCCTTCGGAGCTGCTGGGATTGATTTCTTGACTCATGAATAAGTCATGACCTGTAGTTCTACTGTACTAGACTATGGTGTCTTATTTTCCTATTTATTGTGGACCATATGTTGGGACACTATGTAAGGGGCTGAAGTCAAAGGAAGCCATTAAATAATTGCTTCCTTTAATGGTAAGTACCTTTGTTGATAGATTGTGTTTTTCTATCAGTGCTGGTAACAGCTAAATGGAAAGTATTGTTGCAGAACTAGATATAAAGTTTTAGAATAGAATCTTTCATGTAGTTTAGTACTTAACAAATATTTATTATAGGTGGCTTCGTATATTCTATTATATGGTGACTTTTTCTGTTACTGGATATTTATTACTGGTTACTATTTTTTTGTTACTGTTATTTAGATTGTTTCCAACTTCTTTCTGTTATTAATACTTAGCAGTAAGCCAGAACAGAACAATTTTGTATATTAGAATTTCCCAGATACGTTCTTTGGAATACATATTGCCCAGAATATTTGTCTGTTTTAAAAAAGGAAGTGTTTTATTCAAGGTAAACTGAAAAATGTGGGTTAAATAGGTTCTCATTATGCTAGTAGAACTGTTAATCTTCATGGAAGTTAATATGCAGCATTTCCCAGATGTATTTGACTGTGGCACTGTTTTTAGAGATATATCTTGTGGACCTTGTTCCCCTGAAAACACACTTTGGGAAATGATCGTGTTAGTAATTAAGGCATGAATGTTTTTGTTGTACATTTAGGTGATTAATTTTTATTATAAATTATTTGCATACTTCTTATAGTCTTTTTTTTGGGGGGGGGGTACTGGGGGTTGAACCCAGGGGCACTCCACCACTAAGCCACATCCCCAGCCCTATTTTTTGTATTTAGAGACAGGGTCTCACTGAGTTGCTTAGGGCCTTGTTAAGTTGCTGAAGCTGGCTTTGAACTCGATCCTCTTGCCTCAGCCTCCCAAGTGCTGGAATTATAGGCGTGCGCCACTGTGCCCAGCTTTATAGTCTATTTTTAAAAATTAATGTCAACATAACAGAGAAGTGGATCAGGAAGCCATTCAACTTGCTTGATTTTCTTATGACCCATGAAGACTTTCCATTAATAAAACAAAAAAAGCCTTGCCAGGTTCAGTGGCACACACCTGAAAGCAACTTGGAAGGATGAAGCAGGAGTATGGCAAATTTGAGCCCAGCCTTGGCAACTTAGTGAGAGCCTGTCTCAAAATAAAATTAAAAAGGGCTGGGGATGTAGCTCAGTGGTCGAGCTGCTTGCCTAGCATGCATGAGGCCCTGGTTAGATCCCCAGTACTGGGGGGAAAAAAAGAAAAGCCTTGATGAAATTGTCCAGCGCTGATTAATATCATGTAAAACTACAACTTTTATTTTCAACATAAGTTCAGTGAGCAATAAATTTCTAGTTGTGTTAGAAAGTAATTTTGGCAATATTTTCTTGTTATTTGGAAAAATTTGAAGTTTATTAAAGTTTATAATTATTTTAAGAAATCTTTGAAGAACTTTCCTATATTTTATTTGTAAGGTGGCCAAAATTAGTGTTTTATGTACTTGATCCAAAGATCTCTCTTGTTTTAGATCAGTTGAATTTATTGTACCTTTATTAGTTCATATTATGGTTTCATAATAATCCTTTTATGGGAATAGTTTTCAGTTCTCTTGTTTCACACATCTGAAGCCATTCATGTGTAAGTATTTCTAACTTTCTAAAACTCAAGTATAAAGTCTCTTCTTTTCTTTTCTTTTCTTTTCTTTTCTTTTCTTTTCTTTTCTTTTCTTTTCTCTTCCCTCTCTCCTTCCCTCCCTCCCTACTGGGGATTGAACTCTGGGGCACTTGACCACTGAGTCTAATCTCCAGCCCTATTTTGTATTTTATTTAGAGACAGGGTCTCACTGAGTTGCTTAGTGCCTTGCTTTTGCTTAGACTTGATTTGAACTTGTGATCCTCCTGCCTCAGCCTCCCGGATGACTGCAATTACAGGCATGCGCCACAGTGCTCAGCAAAACCTCTTTTTTTCTTAAAAAGATATTTGGCAAAGACTTTACTATGAATAGAGAATATTTTACTTATAATAATGTAATCTCCTTCAAGAAACTCTAATTGTTTTTTCAAAATTTTATGTAGGGCTGGAGACATAGCTCAGTTGGTAGAGTGCTTGCCTGGCAAGCACAAGGCCCTGGGTTCAGTCCCCAGCACTGAAAAAACAAAACAAACAAACAAATAAATAAATAATGTAATGTTAAAATATTTGAGAAACAATCTAACAAAAGAGGTGGAAGACCTCTACAGTGAAAACTATGGAACACTATAGAAGGAAATAGAAGAAGACTATAGAAGATGGAAAGATCTCCCATGCTCTTGGATAGGCAGAACTGACATTGTCAAAATGGCAATACTGCCAAAAACATTACACAGATTTAATGCAATTCCCATTAAGGTTCCAATGACATTCTTCATAGAAATGAAAAAAGCAATCATGAAATTCATTTGGAAAAATAAAAGACCCAGGATAGCCTAAGCAATCCTTAGCAAGAAAAGTGAAGAAGGAGGCATCACGATATCAGACCTTAAATTATACTGTAGAGCCATATAACAAAAACGGCATGGAGGCTGTGGCTGTGGCTCAGTGGTAGAGTGCTTGCCTAGCACCATGTGAGGCCCTGGGTTCCATCCTCAGCACCACATAAAGATAAATAAATAAAATAAATATATCATGTTCATCTACAATTAAAAAAACAAAAAAACAAACAAAAAATGGCATGGTATTGGCACTATAACAGATATGTAGACCAATGGTACAGAATAGAAGACAGAGACAAACCTACATAAATACGTTTATCTTGTACTAGACAAAGGTGCCAAAAATATACATTGGAGAGAAGATAGCTTCTTCAACAAATGGTGCTGGGAAAACTGGAAATCTGTATGCAGCAAAATGAAATTAAACTCCTATCTCTCACCCTGCAAACAAATCAACTCAAAGTAGATCAAGGACTTAGGCACTAGAACAGAGACCCTACACCTAATAGAAGAAAAAGTAAGCCCAAATCTCCACCATGTTGGCTTAGGAACTGACTTCCTTAACAAGACTCCTAAAGCATAAGAAGTAAAATCAAGAATCAATTAATGGGATGGAGTCAAACTAAAACGCTTCTTCACAGCAAAGGTAACAATCAATATGAAGAAATAGCTTACAGAATTGGAGAATATCTTTTGAGATACCTATATCTCAGAGCATTAATCTCCAGGATATATAAAGAACTCCAAAAACTTAACACCCAAAAACCAAATAACCCAATCAATAAATGGTTAAGAAATTGAACAGGGAGTTCTTTTCTTCACAAAAGAGGAAATACAGGCAATCAACAATTATCTCTGGCAATTAGGGAAATGCAAATTAAAACTGCAGTAAGACTGCATCTCATTCCAGTCAGAATGGCAATTATCAGGAATACAAGCAATAACAAATGTTGGTGAGGATGTGAGGGAAAAGGTATACTCATACATTGCTGGTAGAACTATAAGTTGGTGCAACCACTATGGGAAGCAGTATGGAGATTCCTCAGAAATTTTTTTTTTTTTTGGAACCAGGGATTGAACTCAGGGACACTCGGCCACTGAGCCACATCCCCAGGCCTATTTTGTATTTTATTTAGAGACAGGGTCTCACTGAGTTGCTTAGGGCCTCGCTAAGTTGCTGAGGCTGGCTTTGAACTCACGATCCTCCTGACTCAGTCTCCCAAGTCGCTTGGATTGTAGGCGTGCGCCACCACGCCCGGCTTCCTCAGAAAATTTGAAATGGAACCACATTTGACCCAGTTATTCCACTCCTCTGTATATATTCAAAGGACTTGAAATCACCATACATATACTACAGTGACACAGCCACATCAATGTTTAAAGTAGCTTAAGTCGCAACAGCTGAACTATGGAACCAACCTAGGTGCCCTTCAACAGATGAATAGATAAAGAAATTGTGGTATATATTCACAATGGAATATTACTCAGCCTTAAAGAAGAATGAAATTATGGCATTTGCTAGTAAATGAATGGAACTGGAGAATATCATGCTAAGTGAAATAAGCCAATCCCAAAGAACCTAAGGCCGAGGGTTTTCTCTGATGTGCGGATGCTAATTCACAATAAGGGGGGAGGGCTAGGGAAGAATAGAGGTACTTTGTATTAGAGAGGAGTGAAGGGAAGGGGGAGGGGTTATGAGGGTAGGAATGATAGAGTGATTGGACATTATTACCCTAGGTGCATATATTATTACACAAGTGGTGTAACTCTACATCATGTACAGCCAGAAGAATGAGAAGCTATACTCCATTTATGTATGATGTGTCAAAAATGCATTCTACTATTATGTATAACTAATTAGAACAAATAAAAATATATATAAAAAAGAACTATTTCCTGTGGGCAAACCCCCAGTAACGTAAGGACCTCCTGCTGGCCCATCTTCCTAAAGGTTCCACCATTTCCCAATAATTCCACCCTGCAGACCAACCCTTCAATCACAGATATGGTTAAACCACATCCAAATCATAGTAGGAAGCAATATATACCACTCCCAAATATGCCATGTTGGGTCAAGGATTATTTTGAGCTGAAGGCAATTGAGAAGAAGTGGATATAAGAAAAGTTCTCTTACCTCTCTTAATTTGCCTAAAAGCAGAGCATAAATTTGGAAAGGTATCTCCCCTCCCCATCCTACCAGGAATGATAGATACTAATCACTGCAAACATCTGCAGACCTGTATCAGCTCAGAGACAGAATCCTGAGGGCTATCCATAATTCAGGGATGGGAAAGAACCAATTCTTGGCTTTGATTGGAGAGAAAAGAGGCTAGGAGAAAGTATTCTGCATAGGAGGCTGGGCACAGGCAGGGACAAAAATTCAGAAATGTTGTTAGTGAAATTAGCAGAGGATAAAGAGAGGAAGGACTAGACCAAAGCTGCAGGAGGAGAGTAGGACTGTGTTGTAATGGGGGGCCTAAGCTCCTGAGCTATGCTCACAATGGCCCAGAGGTATGGGCCTGCAGGGCTAGCCATGTCCTCTGCACAGCCTTCTCCTACCTTTGGCTGCTCTCTCTAGCTGATGGCACACATGCTATCCAGATGTGGTTTGCCCTCCTGATCTGTGAGTTCCATGTCCACAGATCCAGCCAATCACAGATCAAAAATATTTAAAAAAAAGTCTATACTGAAAATGTATAGATTTTTCCTGTTATTTCCTGAAAAAGACAATATAATAACTATTTGCATAGCATTTGCATTATATTATTACCAGTAATCCAGAGATAATTTGAAGTATGCAGGAGGACGTGTGCAGGTTATATGCAAGTGCTGTGCCATTTTATATAAGGCACTGGAGCATCTTCAGATTTTAGAAACTGTTAGGTTCCTGGAACCAACACTCTTGGCTACAGAGGGACAAATGTCTTCTTATTCCTGTTCCTTTGCTGGCACCTTCTCAAAGTGCTGACTGAGGCCATTCCCCTGCAGTTCTGCTTTCTCCCATGTGCTCACTTCTGGAGGAGCTCAAAAGTATCAAGAGTAGTTCCATGTTACCTCTTATCTGTAGAACTGCTTTTATTTGTATCCCATTCAACACTTTCAACTGTGTAGATACACTTCAGCTTGAATCTCTGTCATCCCAAAATAAAATTCACTGTTCTCTGAAAAATGAACTTTGCAGATTCCCACAATTTCATTATATTTTTCAGTCTCAAATTAAAAGACTTGGGTCATCTTTGATTTTTTTCCCCCAGTGTTTCTCTCAAATGATCACAAAATCCCTGCGTTTTCTTCTGTAGATATTTTTCATACCTTTTTGTACTAAATGAAGCAGATTCTAAGTTATCCGTCTCAAATATAGTCCCCTTTTCCATTCCCTTATCACAGAGCCCCATGACATCATCAAAATCTCAGGGTGTAGATCCCAGAAACTTGAGTTCCCAATATCCTTCTAGGTAATTAGTTTGCTCTGCACTGAAATCAGGGTTGGGATCCCTGTTACAGAGGGAATGTCAGTGTATTGTCAAGATAGATTAGGCTATGCTCCCATACCACAAATCCATCCTGAAATCCGAGAGGTTTAACATAATAAATGTCTATTTGTTGTTCAGGCAAATTCCAATATGGGTAGGGAAACGTGCTTTTTCTTGTAGTTATATTATCTGAAACATGTGGTCTCCAAGATGTTGACACTGTGGAAGAAAGAGCTGAGGGCATATTTCTAAAAGACAAGATTGGAATTTGTTAGAACTTGGGACAGGGACTTGAACTAAACTGCAAGTGCATCTGGAAAATGCCCAGAAAGTTCCCAAGAGGAGAGAGCATCTTTGCAGAAGCTGATCAGTGGGACATATCTGAATTTCTTACTTCCTATGAGGATGATTGTTCCCAAGTGTTCTGCAGTGGCCTCTACCACTTGTACCAACTTTGAATGAATCCTGGTTCTTAAAACAAAAAAAGGTGCCGGGC
>JAJEJO010004696.1:80843-84391 GCA_020662805.1 Glaucomys volans | reverse complement strand
AAAAAAAAAAAAAAAAAAAAAAAAAAGCTGGACACCCCAGGGCCTTGCTGCAAATACCTCATCATCTCCCAGCAGAGTGGTTCCTCAGCTTTCTACTTTAGCTGCTTGGTTAGTTATGGGTTCTTCAGTATTTTTCCCTTGAATTCTCTGGAATTTCTGGCTGAGGAAAAAAATAAGAACTTTCTGGGTATTCCCTGAAGGAAGATCAGACACTGACTAGCTTTTTTTGAGACAAAACAAACAAGGCTTTAAGAATGTGGGCTAAATGTTGATAGTACAGGTAGTCCCCCATGTTAAAGGCATGTTAAAGGCAAAATTACAACAAATCTAATTTGGCAGATGTTAATTGGCTTTACTTCAATTCTAGAATCAGGCAGCAGTCTGAACTAAATAAAGATGGTTAAGAACACTCCATCCCTCCACATGAGCAGCTTATAGCCAGAGACAAGGAAATGAAATACAGAAAACAAAGGGAAGTACAGAGATAGTTTAACTGGTTACAGCTTCTGTCTTGACTAAGGTTTGAATGGTTGGCTACTTGCAATTGGCCAATGCTCAGTTACAAGAGTAGGTTACATTCTTTTACAACTCAAGTGAGGGTTCACTATATTTGAAGGGACCTTTAAGCCAAACTTAAAATATGTATTGAGGCAGCTTTAGGCCAAACTTTGATTGGATTTAACACTCATAAACCACTATTTCTGAACCATTATATCCACCTTCCCTGTTAAAACAGTTTCTAAGTATCTTGTTCATTCTCTGTAGGAAAGAAGAACACTGGCGTTAAGAGTGGGGAGTTTCTGTAATTAGGTAACCTGGGTTTAAATCACAGCCCACTTCTTTCTTGTGGTGAGTTCTTGGGCAAGTTACTTCATCTGACTGAGACTCAGTTTTCTTATCTGTAAAAAGTGGGGGAACAATCATTTCTATCTCCTTAAGTGAGATGAATATTGAATGATACCCTGACTTACTATAGGGCAACAGAAGCAAGTACTTAATATTGTTATAAAACCCTTTTCTTCTCTTAAACTGAACATCTGGACTTTTATTTATTTATTTATTTTTATTTTTTTTGGAACTACGGATTGAACTCAGGGGCACTCGGCCACTGAGCCACATCTCCAGCCCTATTTTGTATTTTATTTAGAGACAGGGTCTCACTGAGTTGCTTAGCGACTTGCCCATGCTGAGGCTGGCTTTGAACCTGCCATTCTCCTGCCTCAACCTCCTGAGTTGCTGGGATTACAGGTGTGTGCCACCACACCCGGCTGGACTTTTATTTTTTATAGATAATCTGTAAATGTTGATTTCAACAATAAATATACGACATTTATCCCCAATTAAAAAACTTTATGTAATACATAGTAATTTAGTAAAATACCTATGAAATGTCCCGTTTTCAAGGATTCTTTTTCCCATTTGGGACTTAACAAACCTTTTAAAAGCATGAGAGTTTATGAAAAAAGGGATATTTCTGGACATTTTTTTTGGTAGTAGGGATTGAATGGAGGGTTTTTTTTAACCACTGAACCACATTCCCAGTTTTGCCCCTTAACATTTTTTTTTTTAAGACAGGGAGTTATTAAACAGTTAGGTCTCACTAAGTTGCTGAGAATGGCCCCTGAGCTTGCGATCCTTCTGCCTCAGCCTCCTGAGTCACTGGGATTATAGGTGTGTGTGCCACCATGCTAGACTGAGAAAAAAAATATTTATGGCAGTATTATAAATTGATATAATAAAAGCAAAAATTACATGGAACAAACAATAAGAGAATGGTGCAATATACACAATAAGGTACTAATCATAGGATTTAAACAAATCTGGTTCAAAAAAATTGGTGTGAGATGGATTCATTAAAAAAAGAATCACTGAAGAGGTGGAATTTTATCCAGTTTTTAAATATGTCTAAACAGAGTATAGGGCAAGGCATTCAATAAGAGAAAGCAGAATGTGTGCAAATATTAGTTCAAGTTCCTTAACATGCCATAATAGCTTCCATAAAACTTGTCTGCTTCTTAAACCTCATCTTGCACCCATCTTTCATGTGACTCTACCCTCCCAAAACTGTTTTAGTTTTTCATTTAAAATTATATTTCTGCCATTCGTGCCTTTGCTTCTGCTCTTTTTTTCCTTTAAAATACCCTTGCCTAAATTTTCATTTTATTTATGTTTTAATTTTTAAGATTTTAAGTCTCAGCTCAGAAGTCTTCTTTAGTAGGAAGTCTAACCTTCCTAAGATGTCCCTGATTTTCCTCTGCTGGATTAGAAGCCTCATCCTTGTGCTACCAAAATATTCTTTACAGATCTCTGTCATTGTATATGATCATGTAATTAGTTTTGAATATCTCTCTATCAGAGTTCCTTGAGAACAAGCCCCTCCAACTCTTTTTTTTTTTCCTTCTGGTACCAGGGATTGAACCCAGGGGGCATTTAACCACTGAGCCTCATCCTTAGCCCTTTTCTATCTTATTTAGAGACAGGATCTTGCTGAGTAGCTTAGTGCCTCACTAAGTTGGTGAGGCTTTAAACTCACAGTTCTCCTACCTCAGCCTCCTAAGCTGCTGGGATTGCAGGCATGTGCCACCACACCTGGCTATAAGTCTCTACTTTTTAATCATACATTTTGAATATAGAATATAGAAGGGGCTCAATAAATATTTGTTGAATGATGGATGACTTTTTTTCTGTTACTTTTACTTGCTTATATTAATATTTTCATTTTCATGCTGGTACTCCATAGTTCTGGTATTCTGAAGTTTTTTTTTAGAATACATTCAGGTTTACACTTAATGCTATAGTCTATTTCTTTTTGGAACCTCAACAATCTTTGTACCTTGGCCCTTTCACCTTTCCTTCACTCTACTCTAAGGAACAGGAGAACATTATTTCTTTTCTCCCCCTAAGGCTAAGAATTCATTGATGTATTTCTCCTCTACCCAGCTCCCTTTTATCGTGTGTGTGTGTGTGTGTGTGGTTTTTTTGGGGGGGTACTGGGAATTGCACCCACGGGTACTTTACCATTGAGCCACATCTCCTGTTCTTTTTTATTTTTTATTTTGAGACAGAGTCTCATTGGGTTGCTGAAGCTGTCTGGTACTTGTGATCCTTCTGACCATAGCCTCCCAAGTTCCTGGAATTACAGGCATGCACTGTTGGCCTCTTTCTATAAGGTGTAACATGTTCAAGTTTCTCCCCTATCCTCTACCTTTATTTGATTAAAGTACCACCTTAAATCACACATCACATTTCATTATGTGAAAAATGCTTATCAGCGACCTTATCAGTTCTTATTTGTATTTTCCAAATAAGTTTGTACCAGTAGCAGCTGCCCTCCCATCCATCAGTGAAATTCCCCAAATGTTTTTCTGAAAATCCTTCTGTATGACCTGTTTGTTGAATTCCTTAGTAGCCTAAAGTCCATAGATTAAGAATGTGAGTTTTATAGCTAGAATTACACTTAGATACCATTTCATTTAATTGGTTATTGTATTCATAACTTTTCAATGATATAAAATATTTACAAATTAACAATCTAAGAAAATTCAGAT
>JAJEJO010004696.1:48343-75843 GCA_020662805.1 Glaucomys volans | reverse complement strand
TATATATACTTCTCTCCTTGCCTGAAAATTACCTGATATTTCCCTAAGTAGTCCTCCTCACCTTCTTAGGCACATGATATTTGTGAGATTAACCTGGATTGATTTCACCTCTAGCTTCAAAGGTTTTTTGTTGAACTTTCCTTCTATCAATATTTTGAGCTCAGTAATTACCATAGTGATGATGGGAAGGTAACCCAAGCAGACCCAAATAGGGAACCTTGGACTTCTGTCAGGACATAAACTCTCTTTTCCCTTTTCTTTTTCTTTTCTTTTTTCAGTACTGGAGATTGAATCCAGGCGTTGAGCATACTCTGCAAGTGCTCTTAGCCCCTTTTAAAAATTTGAAGCAGTTCTGACTAAACTTCCCAGGTTGGCCTGGAACTTGCCATCCTCCTATCTCAACCTCCTGAGTAGCTGGCATTATAGGTTTGAGTATCTAGTACTGGCTCAGATACTTTTTTTTTTTTTTTTTTTTTTTTCCTGTCTGGGTACCGGGATTGAACTCAGAGGCATTCAACCACTGAGCCACATCCCCAGCCCTGTTTGTATTTTATTTAGAGACAGGATCTGAGTTGCTTAGTGCATTGCCATTGCTGAGGCTGGCTTTTGAACTTGTGATCCTCCTGCCTCAGCCTGGGATTACAGGTGTTTGCCACAATGCCCGGCTCAGATACTGTTTTTCTTGCTGGAAGAAGGATCAAGGAAATATGTAGCCCTGGTGCTACTTGCATAATTTTTGCATTATAAATTGATAACCTGTTGAAAATGTAGTGAATATATTGAGCTAGCATAGGCAAAAATGAAAAGAATCACAGTCCAGGTGCTGGTCACTTTGCTTTTTTTTTTTTTTTTCCCCCAGTACTGGAGATTGAACTCAGGGGCACTCCACCACTGAGCCACATCCCCAGCCCTCTTTTGTATTTTATTTAGAGACAGGGTCTCACTGAGTTACTTAGGGCCTCATTAAATGACTGAGGCTGGCTTTGAACTTGCGATCCTCCTGTCTCAGCCTTGCTAGTCGCTAGGATTATAGGCATGCGCCACCGTGCCCGGCCAACTTTGCTTTCTTAAAGCCAAATCTAATTCTAGACTTTTTAGTCAAACAAGCCAGAACATTTACTTTTCTTTTCTTGAATTGTGTTTTCTGTATTTGTACCTCAAAATATCCTTCTCGTTGGATTAACATGAACGGTTGAAGAGTTCTTTCTACTTTTTATTCCATATCATGGCATAATTTATAGATTGGTAACAGTATTTATACAGTGCAAAGGGACAAATGGAAAAAGTTACTTTTGGCTAATTGCAATTAGCCGCATGTGTTTTGGTCCTGGCAGTTTGCAGTATTGAGAAAATCAGTGACTCCCAAATCTGTACCTACTCTTTTTTTTGTACTGGGGATTGAACCCAGGGCACGTACCCACTGAGCCATTCCCAGCTCTTTTAACATATTTTATTTAGAGACAGGGTCTTCTTGAGTTGCTTAGTGCCTCGCTCAGTAGCTGAGACTGAGTTTGAACTCAAAATCCTCAGCTTCCGGAACTACTCTAACCTACTTCTGGTGCACTGTCCTAGCATAACAGAAATTTAGGGGCTAGAACAAAATGTTGATACACTTTAAGACAACGGAATTGATTCTTCATATGCTTATTTTCTCCTTTCATAACACCCCTAACTCTGATCATAAATTTTTAAAAGTGTACCAAATGGGGAAATATGCAATTTTATTAGTCCCTTGTTCTAGTTTATATTTTGGGAATATTTGTTAATTTGTGGGTTCTTAGCATCAGTTTTCTCTGATTTGTAATAGAAAAATTATAACTGTCAACAAATTTCTCATTTACATTGTTGAGACAGAGTATAGTATAGTTTTGTCTGGTCCTTTAAATCAACATTTGATAAATTAGAACAAGAAATAAAAACTTTTCCTGGATATAATCTAAACCTAAATTTTCTCTGTATTCTGAAAACATTCAGTGACAAATTGAGTATCACATGGACAGATTTATTTGTTGTAGTGGGTCTCATACTTAAGTGACTACAGGATTTCCAGGGCTTTACCCATAGGTCCTAATCTGAAATAGGTCTGAGAGTGTGCATTTTTAACAGGTTCTGAGGTGTAGTTCATGATGGTCCACTTATTTATTTCACTGATTTAATTATTATTGTTAACATTTTTGGTTATTAAAGTGGGAAACAATGTCATTTTCTTCCTCTAAACATAGAAGTGCTGTTCCCAAATTCTAGAGGTAATTGGCTAATGATTTTGAACATAGAACATTTAAGATAGTGTGTTTATAGCAAGAAACAATCCCACTTTAAATGAACTTTAAATGTATTTCTGATAAATTAGTTGATATTGATGTATCATGGAAAATAGAAGGAACATTTAAAAAAATTTTTTTAGTTGTCAATGGACCTTTATTTTACTTATTTATATGTGGTGCTGTGATTCGAACCCAGTGCCTCACATATGCTAGGCAAGTGCTCTACCACTGAGCCACAACCCCAGCCCTAGAAGGAACATTTTGATAAAAATGATTTAATATTAAATTACTTGTTTTTGTACCATGGATTTAACCCAGGAGTGCTTTACCACTGAGTCACCTCCCTAGCCCTTTTAATTTTTAATTTTTGAGATAGGGTTTCACTAACTTGCTGAGGCTGGCCTTGAACTTGTGATCCTTCTGCCTCAGCCTCCTGAGTTGCTGGGATTACAGGAATGCACCACCACACCCAGCTAGTATTAAATTGTTTGCTGTTCTTTTGTATTAAAGTTCACAAAGAAAAATGGGGCAAACACTTAAGTCAATACCTTAAATCTCATTTGTAAATGTTGGAATATAAGTAATAATATCTACTTAAAGAGCTGAACACAGTGGCACATGCCTGTAATCCTAGCAACTCAAGAGGCTGAAGCAGGAGGTTTGAGGTCAACCTCAGTAACTTAGCAAGACCCTCAGCAACTTAGCAAGAAATAAAGACTGGGGATGTAACACAGTAGTTAAGCTTCCTGAGTTCAATCTTCAATTTCCAGAAACACCGCCCCCCAATCTATTTAAAGAAATATACCTTTCTGATGAAATAATAATAATATTTTAAATGTTACCATTATTATATGTACATATATATTTTCAAAAGTCTCGATAGTACAGAAAGTGAAATCAGACATAGTTTAAGACTTTTCTTGTATTGTCTTCAGAATTATTTATTATCTAATCATGGTTGTTTAAAGTAAAATATGGTTTAAACCATCAACAGTGTTCAAAATGTGACCTGTCTTCTTCCATTAAACCTGAAGTTTATCATCAAATTAAGGAAAAGAGGCTCAGGAAAACATCTGTACCTCAGGGTACAGTTGATAAAGTAGTCAAAGTTTTATCCCTGTCTAGCCCTTTTGACTGAGTTCAATGTTTTTAAAAATCATGTTGTGTAGAAAGAAAAAGTGTGCAAACTTTGGAGAAGCAATTTAGGGATCAGAAGAAAAACATAGGTGAAATTGCTTTGTTGTAGGCAAGGAATTGTGTTTGTGTGTGTATGCATATATTACCAGTTAATTTATTGAGTACTTATTTGTTGAGTATATTAAATTCTGAGGGAGTGGGAAAATGAATGAAAGAAGAATTGTTCTTGGATTACTCATTGAACAACTGGCAAATTATTATTAAATTGTTGTAATGTGTTTAAGTGTACAAGAGGAATTTAGAAAATGGAGGTATCAGTGTGGTTTAAAGTAGTCAAGGAGGAATTCCTGGAGAAAAGGGGCCTTGAGTTGGGCATAAAAGATAGATAATTGATCCCATTGGCTTTGGAGGTTGAAGCAGGAGGATTGCAAGTTCAAAGCAAGTCTCAGTAACTTAGCAAGGTCCTGAACAACTAATGAGATCCTGTCTCAAAATAAAAAATAAAAAAATATAAAGGGCTGGAGATGTGGCTCAGTGATTAAGCACTCCTGGGTTCAATTCCTGGTACCAAACAATCAAACAACACCAAAAAATGATAAGTGGGGGAGTCAAAAATTATTCTGAGTACAGAGGTAGGAATAGATTAGGTAGAAGACAGAAAACTAATAGAGAAGGTGCAGAAGAAGATTGCAGTATTCAGGAGGATGGAACTAGAAAGTGGGGAATCCTTAAAAATCAGTCAGATGCATTTGGGCTTACTTGATATATAAAAGGAGCCCTCTTGAATTTGGAGATTGATGAGATTTAAGTGGTGTTTTGTAAAATCTGTAAAAAATGTGCAGGATAGATTGAAGTGGGAGAGAGGACTAAAGAGGAAAAGGTGATTGTAATTCTGCATTTCAAGGAGGAAAATGGAGAATTCTCTGGAGAAAATGAAAGGTCTGAAAAAAAAAGTCTACATAATGACTTTGGGGAGGTGGGCACTAATGAAAAGTCTGGTTTGTTACCTAATTAGCCAATTGTGAAGTCTATCAGTCAGTAATCCTCCACTTCTTCTTCTTGAGTTTCAACTAGATTGATAGCAGCAGCAGTAGTGAAATAACATGTCTGTAAAGGCAAATCAGAAGGAAAACCCAACAGGTCAGTTTAGAAATTAGATTTAGGTGATGAATGAGAGAGTTAGAGTCAAAAGAGTACAAGAACGAGAATAAGAATCATGGGATATTAAAATAAAATATGTGATACTATTGACAGAAATGGAGTTAAAAAGATTTGAGGAGGAAAAGAAAGGACAAATTTGGATTCATTAAATTTGAGGTGAAAAAATACAAGTGAGTACTTTTGAAATTGTTGACTATCATTGAGAATTTTTCACATGATATTCACATGATAGAACTTTGGAGCTGAAAGTAAATTTGGAGAATAAAATATTCCAGAATGGTTGAACTGTCTGCAATCACATTGGCTACCTGTTAACAGATTTGTTCATATCAACTGATGCCAGATCTGTTGCTCTTTAAATGATTATTATGTGCTGATAGTAGGGGGTCACTAAATAGATACTTTCAGGGGTTAGGTGAGGTAAATTAATTTAATATTCAACTAATATTAAATATGCTATATTAGTCTATACTAGACCCTGTCCAAGGTGCTGAAGACAGAGCATGGCCAAATTAGATGAGCGTTTGCTTTTATAAAAAAGGAAAGAAAGAGATAGAATAAACAGTTAACATATAATTAACACATAATTTTGGATAATTGTAAGTGCCATGAAGAAAATAAGACAGGATAATATGTTATAGAGTGATTAGGTATGGAGCTTATTGAAGAAATAACATTTGACCTGACACCAGAAAAACATGAAGTTTTATGTAAATATGTGGAGGAGGTAAATCATTCAAGACAGAAAGGTAGCTGGAATAAATGGGGTATTTTTTTTTTGTGGGGTTGGGGATTGAACCCAGGGCCTTGTGCTTTTGAGGCAGGCACTCTAGCAACTGAGCTATATCCCCAGCCCCTGGGGTATGTTTTTGAATTGAAAGAAATTTATTTAGTTTCTGCCATGTGCCAGGTGTTATGGTAGCCTCTGAGGGATATGATAGTGAGTAAAGTAGAAAACTGGCTCCCAAAGCTGAGTGAGAAATCATCTAGATTTGGTGGTACCATCAAATAGTTCTGTTAGTAAATTGATGTATTTAATGTAAAGGACAAACTATATAAATCTGTAATATAATTTTGCTTGTTATTTTTCCTGTAGTCTTTGTTGGACTAAAGGCCGTTAAGGCCTTTCACGGATGATATCTTTTTAAAATTTATTTTTACTTTTTATTGTTTGTTCTATTTAGATATACATGATAGTACAATGCATTTTGATTCATTGTACACAAATGGGGTACAACTTTTCATTTCTTTGGATGTACACAAATGTAGAGTCACACCATTTGTGTAATCTAACATGTATGTAGGGTTTAGTCACATTCCATGGATAGTATCTTTTCTATAACATCTCAAGACCTGTGGACAGAACTAATTACACTAAATCTGTATTTTCTTGGGAATTTGTACATACTTCTATTTTGGTGCTCATCACACTGTTGGTTTCTATATCTGTTTCTCCAACCAGACTGAATTTTATCCTGAGAAAATTGTCTTGTTTTCTGCTTATGCTGGGAAGCTAATCTGTTTCTTTAACAACTAATGTTGCAATTAATCATGTATTTTTTTGAGGACCAACATTGTCAAAGTGTTGTTCTGTGCACACTGGAGTTTGTATAATTAAATAGGAGGTGGCTTTTGATATTGTGTTAAACATGATGAATTTACCAGATAAATTTTTCCTCACTTGTATTAAAATGCATATAAAGAGTTTTGTTTCACAGGAACAAGAGAGTATAGATTGTTCAACAATATTTATCAGAAAACAGAGAAGTGATGTGACTGGCCTAAAATTTAGAAATATGCTCAGCACTTGGAAACAAGTACTCTGATAAGCAGAAATAAAGTGTGTTCATAAAAAGAGATTTGTTGAAAATCTTTATATAAAGCACTTAAACTTTGCCACGTTTTCTTCATAAAGGAGAAGGAAAGTTGATACTCTTGAGTATTGAACCATGGCTAGTCAGATATACACCAGCTAAAGCAGAGGGTGGAGATGTTGCATGGGGCTGAAAATAAAAAATTAAATATCTCATCACTAAATGGTGGATTCTGTACATCTTCTCTTTATCACGATTCTGTCAGAATGCACACTGCCAGGTAAAATCCTCTCCATTCTCCTGTTGTCCTTCAAGACGGGATGCTATGAGGAAAAAATCTACCCTAATGTAACATAAAAGAGCTCTTGGGTACAAAAGCATAAAGAATTTCAACAGAATAATTAGAAGATAAGTGGAGGGGATCGCTCAAACCGCAGAGCAATAATATGACAAGATAGAAAACAGGAGGGAAAAGATAAGAAAATTAGGAAGTCAAGATAGGTAATACAATATCCAACTAAAGGGAGTTCCAGAAAATGGGGAGGATATTATTAAAGAAATGTCGAGGAAAACTTTCCCACAGCTGAGGTCTGCTGTCAATTAAGCTTGAGATTAGAATAAAGTACTTTGTAGACATTGTTATACCTCTAAAAGTTTAGCTTCAATTCACCCTTTCATAGAAAATAATTTGAGGTTACTCTTTGTCAAAATGAGAAAAAAGCAAAAATGAAGACATATGAACCAAGAAATAGTAGTTTCAACAAAGTATTGATAATGTATTCATTTTGCTATGTGACATATTTTTTGGAGCATTTGGAAAAAATAGACAACAGGTACAGAACCAAATAAGAAGTAGAAAATAACACTTTGGTTATAAAAATACCTACAAATGAAATTAACCAAAAAGGTGAAAGATCTCTACAGTGGAGTTGCAGTTGTAGCTCAGTGGTAGAGTGCTTGCCTAGCATATGTGAGGCACTGGGTTTGATCCTCAGCACCACATATAAAAATAAATAAATAAAAAATGTATAAATGTATAAATGTATAAAGAAATAAAAATAAACCTAAAAAAAGATCTCTATAATGGAAATTGAAAAACATTGATGAAAGAAATTGAAGACACACAACACACAAAAAAATGGCAAGACATCCTGTGTTCATGGGTTAGAAGAATTAACATTGTAATATCTATAGTGACCAAAGCAATGTACAGCTTCAGTGCAGTTCCTATAAAAAAATCAATGACATTCTTCAAAGAACTAAAAGAATCCTATAACTTACATGGAACCATTGAAAGCCCTGAATAACCAGAGCCATCTTGAGCAAAAGAACAAAGCAGGAAGCATTATACTACCTGATTTCAAAATGTACTACAAAATTGTAGTCATCAAAACAGCAGCATGATATTGGCATAAAACAGACACACAGACCCATAGAACAGCATAAACAACCCAGAAGTAAATCTACACATCTACAGCCAACTGAGTTTTGACAGAGGTGCTAAGAACACACTTTGGAGAAAGAGAGGTCTTGTAATTTGGTGCTCCACTGTTAGGTGAATATATATTTAAAATTGTATTTTCTTGATAGATTTATCATTTTTCATTATAGTGTCTGAATCTCCAGTAGCACTGTCATTTTAAGTGGGGCTTCTTTGAAAGTATTATATTTTTCCTTCTGACTTTTGAGATTTTCAAGATTGGGGACTGAGGTTGTAGCTCAGTGGTAGAGCGCTTGCCTAACAGGTGTAAGGCTCTGAGTTCAATCCCCAGCACCACATTAAAAAAATAAAATAAATAAAATAAAGGTATTGTGTCCATCTACAACAAAAAAAATTTAAAAAAAGATTTTCAGTGTTGGGGCCTAAGGGTATAGCTCAGTGGCAAAGTGCTTGCATACCATTTCTGAAGCCCTGAGTTCAAACTCCAGCACTCAAAAATAAATCAGTAAATAAAAAAAGTAATAAATTGCTAACTGACCCAAAAACTTAAAAAAAAATCAGGATTACTTTGGATCACTTTACTGTGATACCTGTTGGTGTGGGTTCCTTTTTATTTACCACTAAGGAATTAACTGGGATTCTTGATATCTAGCTTCTTGTCTTCTTCAGGTCTGAAAATTTTCATTTATTCATTCTAAATGTAGTCTTTCTCCATTTCTTTCTTCTTTCTGGGACTGTACTATGGCTTTTTACTTTTTCTTCCATTTTTCTTAACTTTTATTTTGTACTTTAAAGTTTTTTATCTCCTTTCTGCTAGATACTTGATATGATCTGTTTTCTACTAAACTAACTTTTTTTTTTTGGTTGGGGACACTGAAGGTAGAACTCAGGGATGCTTTACCACTGAGCCACATTCCCAGCACTTTTATTTTTTTTATTTAGAGACAGGGTCTCACTAAGTTGCTTAGGATCTTGCTAAGTTGCTGAGGCTTTCCTTGAACTTGAGATGCTCCTGTCTCAGCCTCCTGAGCCATTGGGATTACATGTGTGAGCCACCACACCCAGCACCAATTCATTTTTTAAGTTATACCCCATCTTCTACAAACATATCAATTCAGTTATCTTTTCTTTGGTTGTAGATTTTAGTGAATACCTGGGTATTTCACTAAATTTAAAAAAAATCTGCTTTTTTTGTAGATACTTTCAAGCTTGACTTTATTTCTTTAAGCACAGGTAAGCATAGGCTGTGTGATAATGCAAAAGTCTTCAGTTATGTATCTGTTTCTGTTTTCTGTTTTTTTCTGCTGGTTCTTATAATGTCATTTTTTCCTTCCTTACCTGGTTATCTCTGTGTGCTCCTGATTGTCCTTGAAAAATTATTTGTGATCACTCCTGAAGTAGGACTGGGGATATAGCTTGGTAGAGTGCATGCCTCACATGCCTCACATGCACATGCACAAGGCCCTGGGTTCAATCTCCAGCACCACAAAAAAAAAAAAAAAAAGGATTCCTTGAGTACCTTGCATAAAGTTACATGCCTGTAGAAGGCATTTTTGCTTGCATCTGCAAGGTTCTTGCAGACATAACCAATGTGAAAGTATTTTAGATTGTATTAATAGGTTGAGGTTCTCTCACCATTTATCATAATACAAAATTTCATGACAAATTCATCAGAAATTAAGATTAAGATTAAAGTTTTCTAGGGTGAAAGATGGGGGAAAGGAGTGGGTATGGCAACAAAGGGGCTGCTGGAGGGAGCCTGTGTTGGTGTTAGAATTTTGTTTCTTGATTATGGTCATAGTTACATGAAGTTATACATGTGATAAACTTGCATATATACATATATATATACATGTGTTTGTGTGTGCACACACACAAATGAATGCACATCTAATTGGTAACATTCTAATAATTTCTGGGGATTGTATCAGTGTCACATACACAATATTATACTTTTTATCATTATACTACAAGATGTTAACATTGAGGCTGCCTGAATGGTCTGTACATTGCTTTGCAACTCCTTCCAATAATTATTCGAAATTGAAAAGTTGAAAAGAAAAATTTCTTGGAGCCTGACTTATACATTTTCTGGATTGAGAAGATGTTTAAGTACTTTGGTTTTTAATAAAAAGCAGTTTCCACAGCCTCCTCTTGCAATTTTGTTGAGTTTAAAGTTTATGTTGCTATTAATTAGTGTTCACATGATCCCTTGCAAAATAGCTTTATATCAAGGCAAAGTTTAGGAAGAGAATGTATATCCACCTTGGCATCTTGGCATGAAGGAGCTATTGAAGGGCCAAACCTTGCCTGCTGTATTAGGAACCTTTAAGAGACTGATGTTCAGGGGCAGAAAATGTTGTCTCTGAGGGAACTCAGATACCAGAAAAATCCTTAGCTATGGAGAAATGGAATAGGACTATTGTTGCTAAGTTTTTTGTATGAAAGATGGAGTCGGAAATATAAAAACTTTATATACTGTCGAACCTAGAGGATTGTGGGATACAGGTTGTTACATTTTCGTGGTTATTGTGTTTTTACTTGGAAAACAAATTTTTATTTGAAATCTTTTTATATTACAGGAAGTAAATGTTAATATGGAGAATGATTTCAACACTGAGTCATCATCATCTACCTTTACTCTTGAAAGTTCTTCAGAGACAATGTTTTCCATTCAGTTATTAGATTTCAAAACAAGTTTACTGGAAGCATTAGAAGAATTGCGCATGAGAAGGGTAAGCTCCTTTTTTGAATTTTTTAAATAAGAGAACTTGCTGTTCTCCATTTTTTTGGTTGTTGTTTCTCAAGGGGGAAAATAAGAACCCAATAAAACCCAACCTCTTGTTTAGAAAGAAAATATGCAGTCCAAATAATGAAGTAAAAAGTATAGCAATTAAGCCAGTGACCAGGGAACAGGAACTAAAGCAAAAAAAAAGAATAGGGATTTTCAGATTGCTTAATAATTAATAGGCCAAGTATTTTGATTGGGCCACTGGGGATGCATAGAGAGCACTGTGGTTAGATGCTCTACAAATTGAAAAGAACTGTTCTTGGTGAGGTTACATTTTTGTTAAGGTTGTCAGGTAGGGGCTGGGGTTGTAGCTCCGTGTTAGAGCACTTGCCTAGCTTGTGCTTGCCTAGCTTGTGTGAGGCACTGGGTTTGATTCTCAGCACCACATATAAATAAATAAAGGTCCTTCGACAACTAAAAAAATATATTTTTAAAAAGAGTCAAATACCCTTAGTTTTTAAAGTAATAGCTGAAATTTTAAAAAGGAGATACCTAATATATGTGAAAGATGTAGGTTCCAGCAAGAAATCTATATTGAGTAAATCCCCTTTAAAAGCACTTCATTTCTGATATTGTGTAGATTTTTTTTTTTCTTGAGGTTCTGGGGATTGACATGCTCGGCAAGTGCCCCATCACTGAGCTACATCCCCAGCCCTGTGTGGATCTAAATTTGAAGAATACATTGTTAACTCTACAGAATGACTGGTGTTCAAAGGACTCTGAAGAGAAGAAAATAAACTAAAATTATTGCAGTAGTGATCCAGTGATGTATTTTTTAAGATTTACACGTGAATATGAAGATAGAACAAAGAGGCAGAAGAATTGATAGATAATTTCCTGAAAATAAGCTACAACTGTGAGAAAAAAAGATCTGAAACAACATATTATACGGACCTTGTTCTGGGATTTAAAATTGGAGAAATTTATTGTTATAATAAATTTTTTTTTTGAACCAGGGATGGAACTCAGGGACACTCGGCCACTGAGCCACATCCCCAGCCCTATTTTGTATTTTATTTAGAGACAGGGTCTCACTGAGTTGCTAAGGGCCTCGCTAAGTTACTGAGGCTGGCTTTGAACTCGCGATCCTCCTGACAGCCTCCCAAGTTGCTTGGATTACAGGCGTGTGCCACCACGCCCGGCTATAATAAAATTTAAATATTACAATGCTCATACTATGTAAAGCTACTTATTAGGGTAGCAAAATCTGTTTAAGGAAGAAATTTTGCTGAAAAAGGGTATCTTTGATAAGTGTTATAAAGAAATATTTTTGCAACATTAGCTTAAAATGTTACCTTTTCTAAATGAAACAACTTTAGGCCACTATTTAAAATTTGATATTTTGCTTTGTGTTTCAAACATTTAATTGTGATCTGTTTATATTTCCAACCTGTTCTTCAAGTCTCTTTAGATGTTTTTTTTAACCTGCTATCTAATCTTACCTAGAGTTTTTAAATTTCAGTGATTATATTTTTCATTTCTAGATATTCCTTCAAATAATTGAAACAAAATTAATATAATGCCAGCCAGAATTGAATGCAGTATTTTTAGATCTTGGCAGGATAACTCTAAAGTTATATCTGTAAGAAAAATGCATGAAAAGTCAGAACAGTGGCCTACCTCCCAGCTACTCCATAGGCTAAGGCAAGAGAGTTGCTTGAGCACAGAGAGCTCAAGGCTAGTCTAAGTAACATAGCAAGACCATGTCTTAAAAAAAAGGCATGAGAATAGCCAAGAAAAATTTCAAAAGAGAGCAGTGAATTGTTACTTGCTCTATCAAATATAAAGACATGCTCTAATGCAGTAACAAAAGTGTGACTCTCTTGGAGAAATAGAAAAATAGATCAGTGAAAGGATAAATCAGTCTAGTGGGGAAAAAGAACAGTTAATAAATGGTGTTTGGACCATTCACACGTCTCAGACACAAATATAAAACTCAGGAGAAAGAAAAACTAAATGTAAAAGAAAAAAAATATACAAATAGTAGACAGAAATTTGTTGTTTGATTGAACCCAGCGGCACTCTACCTCTGAGCTACATCCCCATCCTTTTTCTTTTCTTTTTTTTTAATATATTTTTTTAGATGTTGATAGACCTTTATTTTATTCATTTATTTTATGTGGTGCTGAGAATCAAACCCAGTGCCTCACACATGCTAGGCAAGTGCTCTGCCACTGAGCCACAATTCAACCCTTTTTATTTTCTTTTGAGACAGCATCTCCCTCAGTTGCTCAGGCTATCCTGTGACTTGGGATCACCCTGCTTCAGCCTCTAAAGTAGCTGCATTTACAGGAGTGCACTACTTCACTCAGGAAGAAATAATTTTTAGAGTCTTGGGAATAGAGATTATCCTTGCTTAAGGAAAAGATGACAGAAATGATGGTATATAATTATTAGCTTCTGTGGAATAAAAGTCATCATAAATGAAGCTTTTAAAAAAAGTGACTGAGAAAATATTTGCAACATGTGAAATGAAAAAAAGAGATTAATGCCTTATTTACAAAATATACCTATGGATCAAGACAAATCAGTAGAAAAATGAATAGAACAAAGAAGTACAAACACTCAAAATACAAAAATAGCCTTACCTTTACTAACATTAAAATAAATACAAATTAAAACAAAAATGAGATTTTTTTGCTTCCCAATTTGGAAAATGATTAAGATTTATAAATTTTGGCCCTTACTTCTGCCTTCTAATGAGCTGTGAGAGCTGGGCTTTCTGGGTGACTGAGGCTGTGGTAGGAGCCCATGTGTTCTATGCAGAGCAGGCCAGGAGGCCAGGATGGAGCTCCCTGAGCTGCTTGAGTGAGCAGGCCTCCAGGCAGTGAACCCAGGGCTGGTGCCAAGGTGTGGTATGGACCTGGTTCACCTCTGCACCAGCTCTGTTGTGAGAACCTGAGGAGCTCTTCACTAAGCTTGACCACGTTGGCAAGGGCTCTTTCAGTGTACAAGAGGATGAACAACTACACCAAGTAAGTGATGACCATCAGGATCATGGAACTAGAGGAGGCAGAGGATGAGATCAAGGATGTTTAGCAGGAGGTCACCATGCTTTACCAATGTGAAAGTTCCTATATCATGGGCTACTTTGACTCCTACCTGAAGAGCGCCAAGCTGTGGATCATTATGTACCTGGGGGCTCAGCACTGGACTTGCTGAAATTGGGCCCAGTGGAGGAAACCTAAATTGCCACCATTCTGTGGGAGATTCTGAAGGGTTGAGGTTATCTGCACAGAGTGCAAGATTCACTGAGATAGCAAAGCTGTTAATGTGCTGCTGTCAGAGCAAGGCAACATGAAGTTGGCAGATTTCAGGGTGGTAGGGCAATTCACAGCACGTGCAGATCAAGAGGAACATGTTTTTGTCATTCCCGTTTGGAAGGTACCTGAGGTCATCAGGTAGTCAGCCTAAGGCTGACATTTGGTCCCTGTGCATTATGATCATTCAACTTGCAAAGGGAGAGCTGCTCAATTCCAACCTCTACTCCATATATGTCTTGATTCTGATTCCTAAGAACAACCCATCCTTGCTGGAAGGCCACCATAGAAAGCCCTTCTTGGAGTTTGTGGATGCCTTCCTCAACAAGAACCCTGTGATTCTGGTCCACTGCTAAAGAGTTGCTGAAGCACAAGTTCATCAAATGCTGCACCAAGAAGGCCTCCTTCCTCACTGAACTCCTAGACTCCTACTAGCTTTGAAAGTCTGAGGGGCATGGTGTGGAGTCCAGCTTGAAGAACTCCTGACATTGATGGTTAGGCTGAGGATTAGGAGCAGGGTCCTGTCCTGACATTCCCCTGCAAATCATTCAGCCAAGCCCACATAGCAAGCTACCAAGGGGACAGCTGTGCAGAGCTCACAGAAGCCTCTGGAGCCCATCAAGAGATAGTCAAGGTCCCAGTGCCTATCCACATTGGACTGGCCTGTCTTCGAAGAGCTCAAAGAGAAGCACAAGCAGAGCAGGGTGGGGTGGGGTTGGGTGGGGAGTGTGGATACATTGGAGGAGCTGGAGAATGCCTGGCTGAGGAGTCCTGTCCCGGCATCAGGGACAAATTGGTGGTACACTTAGTGAAGTCAGTGCAGAGGTTTCATAGCAGAACCACCTGACATCTCCTCACTGAGGGCTTTGTGCTGCTCTTCATAAGAAGGGAGGTTTGTTTCTGTTTTGAGCTGCCAAAGAACCATGCTGACCTGGAAGCCCCTTGGGCTGTGCTGTGACTGTAAGGACACATTAGCCTTCAGGTCTCATATGCTGGGTCACCTCTCTGGCTCCCTGTAGCATCTTGCTGCACACCCTCTCCTGGCCTGACTGAAGTTATACCCAGCAACAGAGATCATGTGGAGACTGGGAAGCTATGTGGTAGGCAAGTAGGGCATCTTGGTCATTTCTTAGTCTTCCCTTAAGTACTGGCCTGGCCCTCTGCACTCAGCCCTGTGGCTGCCAGACCAAGAAGGAGAGTAACTTGACAGCCCTTCCTTCTAACTCCTCAAGGGTGGGGGAACAGGTGACATGGACCTCTCCAGCCCAGTTCTTGGGGTCATATGGCCACTGGTCCTAGACCTGTCTGTCATGAGTACCTGTGTCATCCAGGTGTGTGTGTGTGTGTGTGTGTGTGTGTGTGTGTGTGTGTTTTGTGGTGTTGGGGATTGAACCCAGGACTTTGTGCCTGCAAGGCAGGCACTCTACCAACTGAGCTATATCCCCAGCCCCAGATGTGTTTTTTTTTTTTTTTCTTTTTGGTATTGGGGATTGAACCCAGGGGCACTTGACAAGTGAGCCACATCCCCAGTCCTAGTTTTTGTATTTTATTTAGAGACAGGGTCTCACTGAGTTGCTTAGGGCCTCGCTCAGTTGCTGAGGCTGGCTTTGAACTCGTGATCCTCCTGCCTCAGCTTCCCAAGTGCTGGGATTACAGGTGTGTGCCACTGCCCCCGGCAGTTGTGTTGTTTTTTAAGAAAAGAAATTTCTTATTCCTTTAAGTGTTCTGAGGGTAAATGTTGAAGGCCCTGACACTCAATAAAAATCTGGATTGGAAAACAAAAAGATTAATAAATTCCAGTGTTGGCAAGTTTTCAGGAATGAGTACTTCTGTATTTTTTCCTTATTGTTGTAAATTAATACAGATGATGGATGAAAATTCAGTTTTTTAAAAAAATATTATTTTAGTTGTCGATGGACCTTTATTTTATTTATTTATTTATATATGGTGCTGAGAATCGAACCCAGTGGCCCCTGTATGCTAGGCAAGTGCTCTGCCATTGAGTTACAACCCCAGCACTGAAAATTCAATTTGATCTGTCTAAATTAGAATTTAAAATTTCATGATGCTACATTTGAACAGTTTATGATTTTATCTAGGATAATTTCTTGTGTGGGCTGACTTGAGCCAAGATTTTTCTTTAATGATCTTTATTATATCATTGTAATGGGAAAGATTATAATCAAAACATTGGCAGTACACAAATGATATTATTACATTTGTGGCTTCCGATGAACCATCCTTCATGCCCTAGAATAGATCACTCTCATATTAACTTAGATCTGGCCATGTGATTTTCTTTGTTTAATAGGACATTAGTTAACATGAAGCAATATAGAGGCTTGACATATACTAGAACCTTGGGGCTTGTCATCTTGGAAGCCATCTGCTATGTCATAAGCTCAGATTATTTAATGATGAGAAGCTATAGAGGAAGAGACATTAACTAGAGAGTGAGAGAACATTATGGTCATTCTAACCCAAGCCAGACCATGGTATGAATGCATGTGCATGAGTGACCTTATCCATGATATATGAAACAACTTCCCGGGTGAGCTCAGTAGTGTACAAAATTGTGAGATCTAAAAAATTTTTGTTATTAAACTGCTAAATTTGGGGGTAGTTGATATGCTTAGTTAGATGACTGAACCAGATAAGTGGACTGTTCTGTAAATATGAAAAATACTGAGGTAGGTACATACAGACCAACATGGAAGATGAGTGGGATACAGGAGTCCTTCCTTTTCATGGTAGTGTGGGACTATAAAAATGACTCTGAAAGCTAAAACCATGTGAAGTGATTTTAAAAATAAATGGTAAGGGAGGGAAAGGGGAGATCCTGGGGAATGATATTGGCCAAATTATATTGTTATATTGTGTACATGTACACATATGTAACAAGTCCTACCACTATGTACAACTACAATGCACCAATAAAATATGAAAAAGAGAAACAATGGTAAAAGTGTGATTGTTCTGTATTTATTAAAAATATTTGTGAAAACATACAACATCTTTAGTCATAAGGGGAAGTAAATAACAATGAAATATTTAGTACACTAAATAAATGATAAGTGCAATTTAAAACAAATATTGAAAAATAAAGTTTTTTTGCTAAAAACTTATCAAGATAGTTTGAATTGTTCCAATTCTTTTTTCTTTGAAAAATACATTTAATTAAAAAAATCAATACATAATAATTGTACATATTTATGGAATAAATGTTATATTACAGTACATGCATATAATGTGTGATAATTAGTTTAGAGTAATGGGCATATCCATCATTTTAAACATTATCATTTCTTTGTGTTGGGAACATTCAAAATCCTCCTGATTTGGCAGTGATATTGATGGCAGTAGAAGACATTGTCTCAAATGAAATAAGTCAATCACAGAAAGATAAATACATGTTTTTTACTTATTTGTGTAAGCTTAAAAACGTGATCTGGTGGAAACAGATAATAGAATGGTGGTTACCAGAAGCTTCAGAGTTGGAGTTAAGGGGAGATGGAGACACGATGGTTAACAGAAGCAGATGTGCAGGTGAATGGGAGAATGGGAGAAATAGCTTCCAACATTCTATAACACAGTAGGGTCACTATGGTTGGACAGCAGTTAGCTGTATTTTGCCTTATTCTTTTTTTTTTTTTTTTGGTACTGGGGATTGAATTCAGGAGGACTCAACCACTGAGACATATCCCCAGCCCTATTTTGTATTTTATTTAGAGACAGGATCTCACTTAGTTGCTTAGCACCTCGCTTGTTGCTGAGGCTGGCTTTGAATTTGCCATCCTCCTGTTTCAGCCTCCCGAGCTGCTGGGATTACAGGTGTGTGCCATGGTGCCCAGTTTATTGCCTTATTCTTGTTGTATAACTTAGGATATGGAGTAAGCATTATTTTTCCACCTTTGCATAATGTCCAAGATTGGATTAGCTTCCTACATTTTATCCCTGTACTTTCAATATTGTGAAATATCTTTAGAGTTTCTTTAATATGATATCTTTACTAGTCACTCTTTCTCTGGGATTTCTTTAATCTTTTCGCCATAGTCACTGTCCTCATTTATGTTGAGAAGTTCCCCTTCTCTGTGTTCCTCTGGCTGCCTATCTACAGTTTCTGGAATGGTCAGCTATTTCTTCTGTAACATTCTTTTATTTGATTTGAATTTTACTCCTTTATACCTCCCTTTTATTCCTCCCTACTTCTTTCCTTCTTTCTCTCTTTCTCCTTCCCCTTCTTCCCTGCTCCTCTTTTTTTGCCACACTTTCATCTTCATTGGCCCCCTTTTTGACTACCCATTTTTTCTAAAATTTCTTATGGAATTATAATTGGGACACTATAAAGGAATATATATGAATACTTACATTTTTATTGCCAATGTAGATTGAATAGCAGATACACAATGACCAGTCACTGACAGAGTGTGATAGAAGTGATATGATTGATCACTAATCATGATGCATGTGTGTTCTTTAGTAATCTATGGGTTGAAGAGCTAGCGGTGAAGTTTGTGTAATTATTCACAAGAATTATGTACCATGGTAAATGAAATTTGAACCATGTTGTTGGGGAGCTAATGTCCTTAATGAAATCATAACCTGAAATTTACATATATAAATATGAACCACCTGCTTATTAGTAAATGAAAAGTGCAAGTTGTAAAAGACAAAAATTTAAAAATGTTTATATAACTATAGAAAAAAATTCTTGAAGTACATATGTTAAACCATTGACCCTGGTTACCTCAGAAGAGAGAAGAGATTGGCATGTTCTTTGTATGTGTGCTGTACTTTGAAGGGAACTCTTGATTTTATATACAGAGGCATTACTCTTCTGTCACTGGTCAGACAAGTATAGTGAGAGACAAGTTAGGTACAGTGTTAGATTTTTGGTACAATTGAGATTAAATTTTCTGTTTCAGTTGCATTTTATTAAATACGCACTTACAAAATTTGCACTTAACTAAAGTACTGCTGGAATATGTAAAAATAATTTACATATATTTCTTTTTTCCTTTTTTATTAGTTCTTTTAAGTTATACATAACATTAGGATTCATTTGACATAATTATAAAAGCATGGAATATAATTTGTTTTAATTCAGTTCCCAGTACTTCTGCGTTCCTTCCACTCCTCTCTCCCTCTATTCCCTTCCTTCTACACTACTAATCTTTCTGATATATATTTTCTATGTTATATTATATATTATAAAAAATATATTTTCTATATTAATATATAAAATATATGTTTTACATTTTATTTTTATATATTTAATATATTAACATATATTAAATATATAGGATATATATTTTACATTTTATATGTATATATTCTTAAAATTAGTGTCTTGTGGCTACACATTATGGTATTTGCTAGTAAATGGATAGAACTGGAGACTGTCATGGTAAGAGAAATAAACAAGTGCCCCAAAGTCAAAGTTGAATATTTTCTTTGCTATGTAGAAGCTAATCCAAAATGGGAGGGGGTGTTAAAGAATAGAAGAAAGAGCAGTGGAACAGATGAAGGGGAATGAGAATGAAGGAATGAGTCTGACCCTAACATTCACATATAAATGAATATACCACAGCGAATCTCACCATCATGTATATCCACAAGGCACTAATTAAAAGCACTATTTTTCTTAAGACCAAGAAATAACATTATTAGTTAACATTATTGATACTGGTGACATTTGAGGGAGGTCTGAGAATTACATGTTAGTAATATGTCAATATTAGTTTAAGATTTAATGAATGCATTTTGGTTTTGTTAAGAATGTTTGTTTTTGTATAATAGAGTTTTAGAGAGTAATAGGCCATCATTATGGAAAGTTCTTGAATGTTTCAAAAAAGTTAGTTCTTTATAGTTTTATTTCACATTTTCTGAAATTTGAGAGTACTTTACAATAGTTTATTGAAAGTAATAAAATAGTAGGCATGCCAAGAGATATTATGTGATTCACACCAATAGAAAAATCAGGCAATAAAAATAAAACTGTTTGTTATTTGCCTATTGGAGGTCAAATGGAAAAGGACATTTAAATAGGAAGAGAAATTTTATTATGAATAATACATTGAAGAAGTTACAAAATTGAGAGAAATAGAGGAGCATTTTATCTGAAGCATCTTATCAGAGAATAGAAATATATACATAAGAAAATCAAATAGAAATTCTAGAAATGAAATATATAGTATTCCACATTACTAACTCAATAGATTTAACAACTGATGAGACAAGTTGAACACAGGATTAGAGGACTTAGGGTGTATCTCAGTTGTACAGTGCTTGCCTAGCATGTGAGACCCTAGGTTTGATCCCTAGTATCATTGAAAAAACAATTATAGAACCAGATGACTGGAGAGAATATTTAATACAGATGAAACATCATATGTAGAGTCAAGTAGCTCAGCAAAACCCATGCAGGATGATTGTAAAGAAAGCCATACCTAGATCTACATCATCGCTGAAAACCATACATCATACATCATAGCTGAAAATCAAATGGAAAATCTAAATAAATGAAAAATTCAGTGGAGTTTTGGGTAGTCTAAAGTAACAATGATTTGCTAAAGAAATTGTGAGGGAAAACTAGAAATGAATGTTATAATATGTGGTAAATAACATTGAATAGCATTTCAGTGCCCCATAAAATTAGTTAAGCTGTGACTGGAATCATACCTATTTCTGATCGTTGTGACTTATAGAATATGTATCTTAAGCCTACATGGAAAACTGATAAAATAGGTGTTAACCACATTGCCAAAAAAGAGCATTATTGTAGGCCTTTTCTACAATAGGATTTTAATTTAACTTCATGCTTTTATTAAAAATTATTTATCTTTTTATTTGGAACTTTCTTCGAGCAGTTTTTTCATGTTTTAAATAAACACTCCTATGAAATTGTCAGTGAGAAAAAATGTAGTAAATTTAGTAAGAAAATCCAATCTTGAACTTCAATAAAGTATCCCAGAATATAGAATCTTAAAAGTGTTTGTTTTTTTATTGGATGCCTTAGGACTACAAGGATTTAAGTGTTTTTACAAAAACAATAAAAGAGGAGTCATTTGATGGTTTATTTACTCTTTATAACCTTTAGTAAGTGTCATCCTTTTTTAAAGTGCTTGCTTCAGGCTGTAGTTTTACAAGATGGGCGATGTATCGGTCAGCCCTTTTCAATTCTTGACCCTGAACAGATTTAGGAACACAGTATGTACAGCAGGCACACGCCCAAGCCATCCCAAAGTGTAACTGGGTACTTGTACTCTTCTTTTCAAACTCATAATCCACCTCCTACAAAATTGCTCAATTCAGTTTCTTATGTTGTCTAACAAAATACTAAGAACTCTTCCAGATAGTTTCTTGGTGATATTAGCTAAAAGTATTAAAGAAAAATATCTCTAATATTCATGAAATAATTTTAAAGTTCATTTAAAAAAATCTCTTTCCCAATAGTATTCAAATTACTGTTTTTACATTAGTGAACTTAATCAATTATGAAGATTTCTGATATGAAAAACTATTGGTGTAAGATACTCATAGTGATTCTCAAATTCTTTTGCTCATGCAACAAAGATTTCTAGTTTTTATCTTGAAATGTTTTATCAAAAACTAGAATATACTCACATATTTAACATAGGTAAATTTTTTGATTTTCTTTTTTATATGTGAAAATTGAATTCTAAAGTTTTTGTAGGAAAGAGGTATATCATAACAAACCATACTGTACTACAGAATCCATAATTTCGTTAACGTATTGCAGTATTTAAGAGACTCTGGAGACAGATAATATGTGTTCAAAACTGACTCAACTATTTACTTGCTATTTGACTTTAGGCAAATTACTTATCCTTTTGTTATCTCAGCTTTCTCATCTATAAAATAAACACAGTAAGGAGGGGGAAGATGGCAGACTAGAGGAAGGAAGAACATCCCAACAGTTCCTCAACACTGGACTTAAAAACAGGAAGATGGCTTCTTAGTGACATGGCAATTTGTATAATAGATGACAAAGTAGGCACTGGACATTTATCTCAAAACTGTACATCTGTGGCTGACATCAGTGCTACTCATGGCTCCCCGACTCCCTGCCCATCTGAGAGGTTCTGGAAGTGATTGGGATACTTCAAGATCACAGAGTAGAGATCTTGCTGCTGAGAAATACAACTCAGCTAAGCAACAGTGAATCTCACCCCTCACATGATCTATCCCTATGTGAGCCTAAACATTACTTCAGCTGATAGAATTGGGGAGACAAAAACCCCAAGCCAAAAAGCAGGCCCTGAGGAGGAATGACAAGAGGGGAACTTCAGGTTCCACCCCTCTATATCTATTCTTACCAAAACAAAGAGAAATCTTGGAATAAAAAAGAACTATGCATGTGAGGACACACATATAAAAGAGGAAAAGAAATCCATCTTAATTGATGTGCAAGTCCAGGACTTCTGAAAATATGAGAAAATAGTCAAATCTCCTGCCAAAATTCAGTACCCCAACAAATGATCCCACAGATATGAAAGAGGATGAAATTGCAGAGAAAGATTATAGAAAACTGATAATTAAAATGTTCAGTGATTTAAAAAATTGATTTAAGGAATGAATTAAGAGAACAAATACAGAAGATGAAAGACTTTCAATAAAGAAATAGAAATACTGAAAATAAACCAGTCAGAACTCCTGGAAATGAAAGACACACTGAATCAAAGTTAAAATTCACTTGATAGCATCTCCAACAGGTTTTGTAGAAAACAGAACTTTTTTGTTTAAAAACAGAACCTCAAGCTTGAAGACAAGATACATGAATTTGAGTACATAGAATATGGTAAAGGAAAAGAAAAGAAAAAACAAAACAGAACACCATCAGAACATATAGGAACTCTGGGAAAACATCAAGAGACCAAACCTGAGAATCATTGGGATAGAAGAGAACATGGAGATATAAGCAAAAGGCATTAAGAACATTTCAATGAGATAGTCACAAAAAAGCTTTGCCCAGCTGGGTGCAGTGGTGTACACATGTAATCCCAGTGACTTGGGAGGCTGAGTAAAGAGGATCATGAGTTTGAAGACAGTCTCAGCAAAAGCGAGGTGCTAAGCAATTCAGTGAGACCCTATCTCTAAATAAAATACAAAATAGGACTGGGGATGTGGCTCAGTGATTGGAAAAAAACCTTACCTATATCAGAAAGGAGATAGACATCCACATACATGAGGTATACAGGACCCTGTATGGACCTAATCAGAAGAGAAATTCTCCAAGACACATTATAATCAAAATATCTAACACAGAAAATAAGGAAAGAATATTAAAAACTGTAAGAGAGAAACATCAGCTCACATTTAGAGACAAACCAATTCATATCTGACTTCTCAATTCAGACACTAAAAACAAGGAAGGTCCGCAATGAGATATTCCAAGAAATATAGAGATTTCTTTTAGAGATTTCTAAAAGAAAACAGTTGCCAACCAGGATTGCTATACCCAGCAAAATTCTCCTTCATATTTGATGGGGAAGTAAGTCTCCATGACAAGGATAAACTAAAAGTATTCATGACAACCAAGCCAGCACTACAATAAATTTTCATAGATAAACTGCACATAGAGGAACCCTAAAGCAAATTTCAAAACTCCCCAATAGATGAAGAGCAATAGAAGTCTAATTATCTCTAAATGAGAATCAAGGTAGAATTAAACAAAACAAAAAATCAAAGTGGAAGTAAACCACAAACGTATCTATAATAATACTGAACATAAATGGTCACAACTCCCTAAGACATAGATTAGCAGAATGAATCAAAAACAAATGAACAAACAAACAAAAAAACCCCAAGATTCAATTATAGGCTGTCTGCCAAGATGGAAAAAATATTTCATGCAGAGTCTTAAACAAGCTGGAGTGACTATTCTTATATCTAAAAAAGTTGATTTCAAACAAAAATAAAAGAGTCAAGGCCACTATATCCTGAAGAAAACAGTCCAACAGAAGATATAACAATAGTAAGTATATGTGTCCCAAATGTCAGTGCATCCAATTACATTAAAAAACCCTCCTTGATATTAAATCCCAGATAGACCCCAATATAATAATACTGGGTGACTTTAAAACATCCCTGTCACCAACAGGTCATCAAAGCATAAAATCAATCAAGATATATCCAACCTAAATAATACTATAAATCAAATGGACCAAATAGACATCGACAGAACATTTCACACCAAATCAGCTAAATTACCTTCTTGTCAGCAGCCCATGGAACCTTCTCCAAAATAGACCATATTCTGGATGATAATGTAAGTCTTAGCAAATACAAAAAAATAGACATAATCCATGCCTCCTTATTGGACCATAATGGAATGAAACTAGAAATCAATAGCAGGAAAATAATATAAACACAAAACATAAACACATGGAGAAAACATATAAACACATGGAGATTCAATAATACTCTTAAATGAAGAATGGATAAAAGAAGAAAGGAGAGAAGAAAGAAGAAATTCTTAGAACTAAATGAAAACAGTGATAACAACTTTCAAAATCCCAGAGACAGTATAAAAGCAGTATGAAGGGGAAAATTTATTGCATTGAGTGCCCTCATCAAAAAATAGATTTCCAAATAGATAAGCTTAAATTCTACTACAAGGCCTTAGAAAAAGAACTAACCTCAAAATCGATAGAAGCGAGGAAATAAAAAAAAATCAGAGCTGAAATTAATGAAATTGAGAATAAAAGAAAAATACACAGGATCAATGCAACTAAGAGTTGATTCTATGAAAAGAAAATGAGAGTCATAAACCCCTGGCCAAACTAACCAAAAGAAAGAGAACTCAAATCAACAAAATTAGGAAAAAGGAGAGAAATCACCACAGATACTTCTAAAATCCAGAGGATCATTGGAAATTATTTAAAAAATTTATACTACAGTAAACTGTAAAATCTAGAAAACATGGACAAATTTCTAGACATATATGACCTGTCCATATTGAACCAGGAAGATAGAGAAAACCCAAATAGACTGATATCAAGTAATGAAACAGCAATTAAAAGCCTACCAACAAAGCCCAGGATGGATTATCAACTGAGTTCTACCAGATCTTTAAAGAACTATCATCATTCTTTCTCAAATTATTCCATGAAATTGAAAGAGAAGGAGCACTCCAAAATATATTCTATGAAGCCAGTATAACCTTGATACTAAAACCAGACAGACACATTTAGGAAAGGAAACTACAGATCAATCTCACCAATGAACATAGACACAAAAGTCCTTAATAAAATTAGCAAACTGCATTCGGAAACAAATTACATCATGACTAAGTGAGCTTCATCCCAGGGATGCAAGGTTTGTTCAGCATACACAAATCAATAATAGTAATTCACTACACAATTAGAATTAGGAACAAGAGGGCTGTGGCTATAGCTCAGTGGTAGAGCACTTGCCTTACACACAGGAGGCACTGGGTTCAATCCTCGGCACCACATAAAAATAAATAAAGATATTGTGTCTATCCACAACTAAAAAACATTAAAAAAAATTAGGAGCAAGAAACATAATCATCTCAATAGATGCAAAAAAGGCTTTTAAAATTTTTTAAATTTATTTTTTAAATTTATTTTTTAACATCAATATAGTACATGCATTTATTTCATTTTATTTTTCCCTTCCCCCACCTGTTCTGGCCCCATTTTTCTCTACACCATCCAAAGTTCCTCCATTCTTCTCTTGTCCCCAACCCCACCACCGCCACCACTCCATTATGTACCATCATCCACTTATCAGAGAAAACATTCTGCCTTTGGTTTTTGGGCTTGGCTTATTTCATTTAGCATGATAATCTCCAACTCCATCCATTTACCGGCAAATGCCATAATTTTATTCTTCTTTATGGCTGAGTAATTTTCCATTGTGTATATATACCACAGTTTCTTTATCCATTCTTCAATTGAAGGGCATCTAGGTTGGTTCCACAATCTAGTTATTGTGAATTGAGCAGCTATGAACATTGATGTGGCTGCATCATTGCAGTATGCTGATTTTAAGTCCTTTGAGTATAAACTTAGGAGTGGGATAGCTGGGTCAAATGGTAGGTCCATTCCAAGTTTTTTAAGGACTCTCCATACTGCTTTCCAGAGTAGCTGCACCAATTTGCAACTCCACCAGCAATGTATGAATGTGCCTTTTCCCCCACATCCATGCCAACACTTCTTATTGCTTGTGTTCCTGGTAATAGCCATTCTAATTGGAATTAGATGAAATCTTAGGGTGGTTTTAATATGCATTTCTCTAATTACTAGAGATGATGAGCACTTTTTCATATATTTGTTGATCACCTGTATATCATCTTCTGTGAAGTATATGCCCAGTTCCTTAGCCCATTTATTGATTGAGTTCTCTGTATTTTTGGTGTAAAGTTTTTTGAGTTCTTTATAAATTCTGGAGATCAGTGCTCTGTCTGAAGTGTGTGTGGAACTTCAGGCTCTGTAGGCTCTCTTTTCACATTATTGATTGTTTCCTTTGATGAGAAAAAGCTTTTCAGTTTGAATCCATTCCATTTATTGATTCTTGCTTTTATTTCTTGCATTCTGGGGGTCATGTTAAGGAAGTCTGGTCCAAAGCCAACGTGATGACGATTTGGGCCTACTTTTTCTTCTATTTGGTGAAGAGTCTCAGGTCTAATTCCTAGATCCTTGATCCATTTTGAGTTGAGTTTTGTACAGGGTGAGAGATAGGGGTTTAATTTCATTTTACTGCATATGGATTTCCAGTTTGCCAGCACCATTTGTTGAAGAGGTTATCTTTTCTCCATTGCATGTTTTTGGCACCCTTGTCTAATATGAGATAACTGTACTTATGTGGGTTTGTCTCTGTGTCTTCTGTTCTGTACCATTGGTCTACCTGTCTTTTGTAGAGACAGGTAGACCAATGGTACAGAACACCATGCCAACACCATGCCATTTCTGTTACTATTGCTCTGTAGTAGAATTTAAAGTCTGGTATTGTGATACCTCCTGCATCATTCTTCCTGGTCAGAATTGCTTTGGCTATTCTGGGTTTTTGTTCTTCCATATGAATTTCATGATTGCTTTCTCTATTTCTATGAGGAATGGCATTGGAATTTTTTTTTTTGAACCAGAGATTGAACTCAGGGACATTCAGCCACTGAATCACATCCCCAGCTCTATTTTGTGTTTTATTTAGAGACAGGGTCTCACTGAGTTGCTTAGGGCCTCGCTAAGTTGCTGAGGCTGACTTTGAGCTCGTGATCCTCCTGACTCAGCCTCCCGAGTTGCTTGGATTACAGGTGTGCACCACCATGCCCGGCCATGGCATTGGGATTTTTTAAAAAAATTTATTTTGATTCATTGTACACAAATGGAGTACAAATGTTGTTTCTCTGGTTGTACACAAAGTAGAGTCACACCATTTGCATAATCATACATGTACATAGGGTAGTGATGTTTATCTCCTTCTGTTACTTTTACTTCCCCCCACCCCGTCCCCACTCCTCTTTTTCCTCTATGCAATCCATCCTTCCTCCATTCTCTCTGATAAGTGGATGATGATACATAAAGAAGGGTGGGAGGGAGGCAAGAATGGAGGAAGGATGGTCATTGAGATTTTAATTGGAATTGC
>JAJEJO010004696.1:7425-38343 GCA_020662805.1 Glaucomys volans | reverse complement strand
GGGGGGGGGGCAGGGGTTATGGGGTGGATAGGAAAGAATGGAGGAAGTATGGATGGTGTGGAGGAAAATGGGACGGGAGGGGATGGGGACAGGAAAAATAGTAGACTGAGACAGACAGTACTGCCCTATGTAAATGTAAGATTATATGAACTGTGTGAATAAAAAATAAATAAAAAAGCAGGAATTTAGACAATAAAGCAGGAGGTTCTGAACAGAAAGTATGGTGAGGGATGGAGGTGGAATGGGAAAGGAGGGGATACCAGAAGAGGCAGGGCATGTGACAGCCTGGAGATTATCCCTTTACTCAGTTTCATGTGACCAGGCAAGTTCAACTTCAAACCTGCAGCTTGAGAAGGGGCAGTGAAAGTTAAATCATAGGCTGGCTGCTCCAAGTGCCCCTCATGCCGCTGTTGACACACTGAATCTGGTCTCCATGTGCATACCTAAGAAATGGTAAGTGCTGCCCTTTCCTTTAAACAGATCAATTTCAAGAGAAAGCAGAGCATGAGTGAGTATCACAGAAAGCAAGATAAGGAAAGACAGCTGGAGCTCTGTGAAAAATCAGTGCCTGGGACCGAATGCCAAAGATTCTCTGTCATTTCACTTTTTAATGTGTCAAATATAGTAAATAAGCATGCAGTTCCAAAGAAATAATAGCAAGAGTTTAGTTTTCTCTATAAAGCTCTCCCAATCAATACCCACATTTCTGTGAGCTAAATAAAGAATAACCAAAGTCCAGAAATTTGAAAGAGAAGAATAAAAGTGAGACTAAAATAAAGATAAGCCATACTTTGGTCAGAAGATGAAGCAAAAGTTTCTGTATATTTTTAACAGATTTATTGAGATAAAATTCATATATATGTACATATACTTCTAATGAGTGATCATAAAAATCAACCATTTAACATTGACAATTAGATGAGTTTTAGTATACTCAAGGAGTTGGGCCAACTACCTCATGATCTAACTTTATTTTTTTATTACCAGCAAAGAAACCCTTTGACTCATTGTCAGTCATTTGCCATACCTTCCTCCATCCCCTCAGCTCTAGGCAATGATCAATCTGTTTCTTTTCTCAATTGGTCTGGCCATTCTGGGCAATTTATATAAACAATCATGCAGCGTTGGGTCTTCAGTGACTGACTGATTTTGCTTACTACAGTGTTTTCAAGATTCAAAAATTGTCATATACATCATTTTTTCTATTGTAGAATATTTCATTGCATGGATATGCCACGTTTTGTTTATTCACTCATCAGTTAATTGATAATTGAGCTTTCTTTTAATTGGATGTTTGTGTAACAGTTATTTGAACAGTCTTGTACAAGTTTTTGCATTGACTTTGGTTTCCATTTCTTTTGGGCACATGCCCAGGAATAGAACTGCTGTGTTTAACATTTTGAGGGTCTGATAAACTGTTTTCCAAAGTGGTTGCATCATTTTGCATTTCCAGCAGCAATGCATAAGTGCTCCAGTTTCTCCACAGACTTGCTAACATCTGCCATCGTCTGTCTTTGATTATAGTCATTCGGGTGATTATGAAGTGTTATCTCATTGTGGCTTGATTTGTGCATTCTTATATGATTGTATTTTAAGTCTGGTGAATTACTGAATAAATTTTTTCCATTAGTTATGGAAAAAAAAAAAGAATGATGCTGGCAGTGGGCTTAGCATAGATAGCCTTTACAATATTGAAGTTTGTTCCTAACTTCCCTATTTTTTCTAGTGTTTTGAGCATGAAGGGGTGTTGTATTTTATCAAATGCTTTCTCTGCATCTATTGAAATAATCATATGATTCTTAACCTTAAGTCTATTGGTGTGATGAATTGCATTTATTGGTTTCCGGATGTTGAACCAACCTTGCATCCCTGGGATAAACCCCACTTAATTGTGGTGCACTATCTTCTTAATATGTTTTTGTAAGCGATTTGCCAGAATTTTGTTGAGGATTTTAGCATCTATATTCATCAGAGAGATTGGTCTAAAGTTTTCTTTCCCAGATGTGTCTTGGTCTGGTTTTGGTATCAGAGTGATACTAGCTTCATAGAATGAATTTGGAAGGGTTCCTTCCTTTTCTATTTCATGAATACTTTGAGGAATATTGGTATAAGTTCTTCTTTGAAGGTCTTGTAGAACTCAGCTGAGAATCCATCTGGTCCCGGGCTTTTCTTGGTTGGTAGGCTTTTGATGGCTTCTTCTATTTCATTGCTTTAAGTTGATCTGTTTAAATTATGTATGTCCTCCTGGTTCAGTTTGGGAGGATCATATGTCTCTAGAAATTTGTCCATGCCTTCGGGATTTTCTATTTTGTTGGAGTATAAATTTTGAAAGTAGCTTCTAATTATGTTTTGTATTTCAGTGGTGTCTGTTATGATATTTCCTTTTTCATCACGAATTTTAGTATTTTGAATTTTCTCTCTCCTTATCTTTGTTAGTGTGGCTAAGGGTTTATCTGTTTTGTTTACTTTTTCAAAGAACCAACTTTTTGTTTTGTCAATTTTTTGAATTGTTTCTTTTGTTTCAATTTCTTTGATTTCAGCTCTCATTTTAATTATTTCCTGTCTTCTACTATTTTTGGTGTTGTTCTGTTCTTCTTTTTCTAGGGCTTTGGGATGTATTGTTAGGTCATTTAGTTGTTGACTTTTTATTCTTTTCTTGAATGCACTCCATGCAGGAAATGTTCCTCTTAGGACTGCATTCATAGTGTCCCAGAGACTTTGATATGTGGTATGGTCATTCTCGTTTACGTCTAATAATTTTTTTTATCTCCTCCCTGATGTTTTCTTTTATCCATGCTTCATTCAGTAGCATATTATTTAGTCTCCAGATGTTGGAGTAGTTTCTGTTTTTTATTTTCTCATTGATTTCTAATTGCATTCAATTACGATCTGATAAAATACAAAGTAGTATGACTGTTTTTTGCATTTACTAAGGGCTGCTTTGTGGCATAACATATAGTCTGTTTTAGAGAAGGATCCATGTGCTGCTGAGAAGAAAGTATATTTGCTCGTTGATGGATGGAATATTCTATATATGTCTGTTAAGTGTAAGTTATTGATTGTGTTATTGAGTTCTGTGGTTTCTTTGTTTAGTTTTTTTTTTTTTTGAGGGGGAAGATCTGTCCAGTGGTGATAGTGGTGTGTTAAAGTCACCCAGAATTATTATGTTGTGGTCTATTTGATTCCTGCAAATGAGAAGGATTTGTTTGACATACATGGATGCGCCGTTGTTTGGGGCATAATATTTATGATCACTATGTCTTCCTAATTTATGGTTTCCTTAAGCAGTATGAAGTGACCTTCTTTATCCCTTCTGACTAACTTTGGCTTGAAGTCCGCTGTGTCTTATATAAGGATGGAAACCCCCTCTTTTTTACTGAGTCCGTGTGCGTGGTCAGTCTGTGGATGACCTTTTCTATGAGATGAGTCTCCTGAAGGCAGCATATTGTTGGGTCTTTCTTTTTCATTCAATCTGCCAGTCTGTGTCTTTTGATTGATGAGTTTAGGCCATTAATGTTCAGGGTGATCATTGAGATATGATTTGTATTCCCAGTCATTTTGGCTTAGTTTTGGTTTTTAACTTGATTTGGTTTCTCCTTTGATTGGCTTTTCCTTTCGGGTAGTTCCTCCCTTTGCAGACTTATGTTGTTGTTTTTAGGTTCTTCCTCATGGAATATTTCGCTGAGAATGTTCTGTAGTGCAGACTTTCTATGTGTAAATTCTTTCAACTTTTGTTTGTCATGGAAGGATTTTATTTTGTCTTCAAATTTGAAGGCCAGTTTTGTGGATATAAGATTCTTGGTTAGCAACCATGTTCTTTAAGAGCTTGAAATATATTGTTCCAGGCCTTTCTAGCTTTTAGGGTCTGGGCTGCGAAATTTGCTGTTATCTGTATTGGTTTCCCCCTATATGTAATCTTATGCTTTTCTCTGTCACCCTTTAAAATCTTGTCTTTATTTTGTATGTTAGGCATTTTCATTATAATGTGTCTTGGTGTGGATCTATTTTAATTTTGTGCATTTAATGTTCTGTAAGCCTTTTGTAGTTGAATTTCCATTTCATTCTTCAGGTTTGGGAAATTTTCTGATATTATTTCATTCAGTAGTTTGTTCATTCCTTTGGTTTGTATCTCTGTGCCTTCCTCAATCTCAATAATTCTTAAATTTAGACTTTTCATGATATCCCGTAGTTCTTGTAGGTTTTGTTCATGATTTCTGACCATCTTCTGTTTGATTATCTTCATTTTCAAGATTCAATATTTTGTCGTCATTGACTGAGGTTCTATCTTCCAAGTGATCTAGTCTGTTTGTGATGCTTTCCTTTGAATTTTTAATTTGGTTTATTGTTTCCTTCATTTCTAGGATTTCTGTTTGGTTCTTTTTCAGAATCTCTATTTCATTGTTTACGTGGTCTTTTCTTTCCTGCAATTACTCTTTCAACTGCTTATTGGAGTGATCAATCATTGCCTGCATTTGCTCTCTTATCTCATCCTTTGCTTTGCAAATCACTTTAATCATGTATATCCTGAAGTCCTTTTCTGACATTTCTTCTACCATGTTGTCATTGGATTCTGTTAGTATAGAATCTTGGTTTGTTTGGAACACTTTCTTCCCTTGTTTTTTCATGTTGTTCATGTATCTTCCCTTCTATTAAGGCAGATCTGGGGTATTGCATTTTCTGCCCTATAGGCTTATAGTGACCCTGCAGGTTTCCAAAACCTCTTCTTTAAGGGGGAGATCAATATTAGCAACACCCAGTACAGACGATATGCAGCTGTAAACCAAATAGCCCCTATGAAGATGTTAACAATATTGTTGTAATAAACAGAGGATGATTTCAATTATTATCTATAGTATAACAAATAGATTTGCAATGAGGACTGCAGTTTCTAACGGAGGGCAAAGAGGATGGGGAGGGTTGTCGGATGTAACTCTGAAAGGGATAAGAAAGTATAAAGAAGTACTAGATCGTAGGAAGAGTGAAAGTGTAGTGAAAAGACGTTGGTTAGCATGAGAAAAGGGAGAAGGAGACTCTGAGTTAATAGGTAAATAAAAATAAATAGAGAGCAAGAAAAATAAAGAAATAAAAACAAAAATTTTCAAAAAGAAGGAAGAAAAATTTATACTACAACAGTCATATACTATTCAAACCTCCCATTCTTCAGTAGCCTGATGCATGAGAGGTACCTGACAATGAGCTTCCAGTCTCCTGTAGGTGTCTCAGGATGGGATTTGCCCTACCTAATGACAGTGTCCACTTCTAGGGTAATCCAAGATGACTGCTCTGGCTTCCAAACGTATTGGCAAATGGGGACATGCAGTGCAAAGCGTTGGTGCCAAGTCTGTGCAGGGTGCAACTGGTTGGTGCCAAGTCTGTTGCAGGGGCCCCTGGAGGCAAGGCACGGTCTGTCAGGCTGGGGGAGTCCTGGAGGTGTGGTGTGGTCAGTTGGGCTGTTGGGTCCTGGGGGCAGGATGCAGTCAGTTGGGCCAGGGGTCCTGGATAACGGGTTGGTCAGTCAGGTGGTGGGTCTTCCCGATCCTGGCTGTTTTCCCAAAATGGGGGCAGCTACATGTAACCAAACCTGCAAGTACTGTGACAGTGGACTTCCAGGCAACAGCAGGCAGCTGGTGACCCAGTGACGGTCTGTGGGCAGTCTGCAGGCTACTGGCAGATGGTTTTGGCAGATGGACCCCAGTTGGTGGGTGATGAGTAGGTGAAAGGTAGGCAATAGGCATGTCAGAGACAGGCAAACAGGCAAGTGACAGATGATAGGTGGCAGTCAGTGAGCAATCTGCATTCAAAATGTATTTGATATGCTGGCAGACTGTAGGTGATTGAAGTAGACAAATGGGGTAAAGAGCAGGGGATTGATGAGGAGCAGAGACTACCTCACAGAGGAACAGATATTCCTCTGCTTGAATCCTGAGTTACGGAGTGACAAGGAACGCAGCCTCCCTCTAGTCCACCATCTTGGATCTCCCATTCTAAGTTTTTTGAGGAATCTCCATACTACTTTCCAGAGTGGCTGCACCAATTTGCAACTCCACCAGTAATGTATGAGTGTGCCTTTTTGCCCACATCCACGCCAACACTTATTGCTTGTGTTCTTGATAATAGCCATTCTAATTGGAGTTAGATGAAATCTTAGGGTAGTTTTGATTTGCATTTCTGTAATTACTAGAGATGATGAGCATTTTTCATACATTTGTTGTTCACCTGTATATCTTCTTCTGTGAAGTATCTGCCCAGTTCCTTAGCCCATTTATTCATTGGGTTCTCAGAAAAGGCTTTTGATAAAATACAGCAACTATTCATGTTAAAAATGCTAGAGAAAATAAGGATACAAGAAGTTACCTCCACATTATAAAGTGTATATATGACAAACCCAAAGGCAACATCATATCGGATGGAGAAAAACTGGAAGCATTTCCTTTCACATCAGGACCAAGACAAGGATGTCCACTTACTACTTCTATTCAATATAGTTCTTGAAACTCTAGCCAGAGCAATCAGGCAACAGAAGGAAATTACAGGGATACACATAGGAAATGAAGAAGTCAAACTATCATAGTTTGCTGATAATACAATCCTATATCTAGAAGACTCCAAAGTTGCACCAGAAAACGTTTAGTAAGGTAGTGGGATATAAGATCAACACTCATAAATTAATAGCTTTTCTTTACTCCAACAGTGATTTGGCTGAGAAAGAAATCAGGAAAACCATTCCCTTCACAATAGTCTCAAGAAGAAAACAATACAAACCCTGGAAATTAACCAAGGGAGTGAAAAATCTCTACAATGAAAAGTAGAGAATACTGAAGAAATTGAAGAAGAACTCAGAGGATGGAAAGACCTCCCATATTCTTGGACAGGTAGAGTTAATATTGTCAAAATGGCTATGGTCCCAAAAGCAGTATACTGATTCAATGCAGTTACCCTCTAAATATCAATGGCATTCTTCACAGAAGTAGAAAAAAACAGTGCTTAAATTCATTTGGAAGAAAAGAGAACCAGAATACAAAGAAATTCTGAAAAAGGAAAGTGACACAGGAGGCATCATAATACCTGATCTTAAATTATACTACAGAGGTATAGTAACAAAAGCAGCATGGTATTAGCATCTAAGTATACATGAAGACCATTGGAGTAGAATAGAAGACACACAGACCCACATGCTTACAACCCTTTGTTTTGACCATTATAAATCATTTCTTTTGATGAAGGTGCCCAAAATGTGTTGGAGAAAAGACAACCTTTTAAACAAATGGTGCTGGGAGAACTGGATATCTATTTGTAGAAGAATGAAATTAGATCACTGGCTTTCACCCTGCACAAAAGTCAAATCAAAATGGATCAAAAACTTAGGAATTAGACCAGAAACCTTGCAATGCCAGAAGAAAACATAGGATCAACCCTCCATTATATAAATGCAGGCACTGACTTCCTCAAAAGACCCCTAAAGTTCAAGAAATAAAACTAACAAAATAATAAGTGGAATGTTGTATAAGATTAAAAAACTTCTGCATAGCAAAGAAAATCATTAAGAGAGTGAAGAGAGAATTTATAGAATGGGAGAAATTTTTTGCCAGCTCTTGCTCTGAATATATAGAGAACTCAATTGTGTGCATGTATTAATATGTAATAATAAATCCCATAAGTATGTACAACTATAATGCACCAATAAAAAATGCGGGGAGAAAAAAACTAAAAAACTCAATGAAGAGAAACAAACCACAAACCAAAAAACCAGATAACCCAATCAATTAATGGGCAAAAGAACTCAACAGAAATTTGTGAGAAGATGGTCAACAAATGTATGAAAAAATGTTCAACATCTTTAGCAATCAGAGAAATGTAAATCAAAACTACAGTAAGAATTTATCTCACTCTAGTCAGAATGGCAATTATCAAGAATATGAATAATAAATGCTGGTGAGGATGTGGGGGGAAAGGCACACTTCTACATTGATGGTGGAACTGCAGATTAGTACAACCACTTCAGAAAGCAGTGTGGAAATTCCTCAAAAAACTAGGAATGGAACCACCATGTCACCTCACTATTCTACTCCTCAGTATTTGTCCAAAAGATCTAAAATTGACATATTATAGTAATAACAACCACTACAATGTTTATAGCAGCACAATTCACAGAAGCCAAATTATCAACCCAGATGCCTGTTAGTAAAATGAATGGATCAAGAAAATGTGGTATGTATACATGATAGTTTTTTACTCAGCTATAAAGAAGAATGAAATAATGGCATTTGCTGGTAAACAGATGGAATGGAGAAAATCATGCTAAATGAAATAAGACAGACGTAGAAAATCAAGGATTGAATGGTTTTTCTCATATGTGGAAGCTAAAACAAAATAAGGGAAAGAAGGCAGTAGGGGAAGGGATCAGATTTCTCCTAGAAGTAGGAGAACAGGGGGGAAGAAGGAAGGGGAAGGGAAAGAAATAGGGAATGAATTGAACTCATTATACATATACAAATGTACCGAAGGGAATATATCTCCTTTATATGTAGAAAGTACCAATCAAAAATAAATAAAGGAATGAAAGGAAGATCAGTAGAGTAGAGGAAGGAGAAAAGGGGGGAGTGAGGAGTGGAAGAAATGAGAGGGGAATGGGAATTGAAATCAAATTCCTTGTATGTATAATTATGTCCAAAGGAATCCATATAACTATGTATAAATATAATGCTCTAATAAACACAGTAAGAATACCTATCTTATAAAATTATATCCCAGATTAATCAATACATAAAAAGTGGTTAGGACAATATCTGGATCATGGTAAGATCTTAGACCCATTCTACACTCTAAAAATAGTGTATTATCAGATCTACAAGATGAAAGCAATATTGGTATCTTGTACATTTTCAGCTCAATCACTTTGGGAAAAGAGGCATGTTATATGTGCCTGCCTTCTGTCTCAGCCTTCCAAGTAGTTGGATCACAGAAACATACCCCTGCACCTGGCCAGTATACTTTGATTATAGAAAGATATTACTGCAAAAGATTCGTGTGTCTCCTCACTTTATTTATCATGTAGCATACACGGTTAGTTGTGCATTTCCTTCCTCTTTGTATGTCGAAGAAACCCCAATTGTGTCTTTGGTTTCGTCTCTCACCAGTCTTAGTTACTTATAATGGTCCAGTGATGGTCCACTTGCTAATGACTGACTTAGGAGTTGGTGTGTAATTCAGTCATGAGTTGTGTGTTAGGGTGTCTGTGGGAAGCTTTGTGGAAAGATTTCATTATCTTTTTATTAAGAGAATATAATTTTTTTGACTGTCTTTTCCTTAATGTCTACAGTTTTGGTAGCCCTTCTGCAACAATGAGGGGTGGAAAGCCTAAGGAAAATCACTTTCATAATGAAAAAAGTGGAAAGATGGATAGAATCATAGCTCTTAATGATATTGTTGAATCAGCTATTGAAATAATCATAGAAGTGACCTACCTTCAGATTCCTTTTCACTCCCATGAGCCCCCGTGAGTTGGGTTTTGTTGTTATTTGTTGCTGAAAACATTCTAAATGAGATAATTTTCACCAAAGTCTTTGAGTAACATAGCATAAGTGTGTACTTACAAGTGTGTATATGTAAGTATAAGGAAGCCAAGAACACCTAAGAGAGTCACAAGGAAAATATTTCATTAAAAAAAGCACATACTTTGTTTATAATATTCTTCCTTTGATTTTTCCACATTTTGTCATGAAAATGATCAAACACACAGAAAAATTGAAAGACTTTTACAGTAAACACTTACCATAATGTTAACATTTTTACTATATGTGCTTGATTATCTAACTATTCCTTTTTTAATTTTTTTCTTTGATGATTTCAAAGTAAAGTGCCAGTACCAGTACACTTCCTGTGAAATACTTCAAAATGCCTGTTAAGCACACTTCACTACTTCTTTGTAGCTTTTTTTCTTCATACTAAAAATTATAAACAATAAAATGTACAGATCTTAGCTGTACATTCACTAAGTTTTGACAGTGACCTACACTTGTATATTGCAAACCCTTATCAAGATATGTTTCTACAAATAACCAAGAACATGAAGAGAGAGCCTACAGAATGGGAGAAAATCTTTGCCACCTGCCCCTCAGAGCATTACTCTCCAGGATATGTAAAGAACTTAAAAACTTAACACACAAACACACACACACACACACACACAATAATTCGATCAACAAATAGGCGAAAGAAATAAACAGGCACTCACAGAAGAAGAAATACAATCAGTCAACAAATATATGAAAAAATGTTCAGTATCTCAGGCAATTAGAGAAATGCAAATTAAAACTACACTGAGATTTCATCTCACTTCAGTCAGAATGGCAGTTATCAAGAATACAAGCAACAATAAATGTTGGCGAGGATGTAGGGAAAAATGTACACTCATACTTTGCTGGTGGGACTGAAAATTGATGCAGCCACTCAGGAAAGCAGTATGGAGATTCCTTAGAAAACTTGGAATGGAGCCACCATTTTACTCAGCCTTCCTACTCCTTGGCATATACCCAAAGGACTTAAAATCAGCATGCTGTAGTGATCTGGTCACACCAATGTTCAAAGCAGCTCAACTCGCAATAGCTAAACTATGGAACCAATCTAGGTGCTCTTCAATAGATGATTGGATAAGGAAAATGTGGTACATATACACAATAGAATATTAGTCATAAAGAAGAATGAAATTATGGTATTTGCCAGTAAATGGATGGAACTGGAGGAACTTATCATGCTAAGTGAAATAAGCCAATCCCAAGAAACCAAAGGCTGAATGTTCTCTCTGATATGCAGATGTTGACTCACAATATGTTGTGGGGAGGGGAGTGGAGGTTTACTGGATTGGACAGGGGGAATGGGGAGAAGGGAGGGAGGATGGGAATAGGAAAGACAATAGAATGAATTGGACATAACTTTCCTATGTTCATATATGAATACATGACCAATGAAACCTCACATCATGTACAACCACAAGAATGGGAAGTTATACTCCATGTATGTATGATATGTCAAAATACATTCTGTCATGTATAACTAAAAAGAACAAATTTTTAAAAAATTTCATTACTGGTTCTGTTGTAGTATGTAGTTCATGAACAAGTTACTAAACTGTTTCTAAGGATCTGAAATGGATTAAAATATGGCTTTGCATTTCTATTAAAAATAAAAAAGAAATGTTCCACAAGCCCAGAAAGTTCCCCCATGCCTCTTCCTAGGCAAATTCCACTCCCTCTCCTCAAGAAGCAATCATTCTTTTGATAATTTTTTCAAACTCAGTTTTTATTGTTCTGAAATTTCATGTAAGTGGTGGTTTTTAATATATTGGTCCATTTCTGTGAGTTGTCAAATTTATTAGTATAAACTTTTTTTTATCATTCCATTACCTTTTTAATGATTTTAGTATTTTAGTACATGGTTTCTGTAAGTTCTTTGAGCATATTTAGAATAGTTGGTTTAAAGTCTTTGTGTAATAAGTCTAGTGTCTTCTCCTTGGGGAGAGGGTCTGTTAGTTTTTTTTCTTATGAGTGGCTCACATTTTATGAATTCTTTGCATGCCTAGTAATTTTTTTGTTGAAAACTATGTTTTGGATATGTATCAACTCTGAAAACCAGTTCTTCCCCCTTTCAATAATTTCTTTGGTTTTTGGTTAGTGACTTTTCTGAACTAATTTGTAAAGTCTGTAGTTTTTGTGTGTGGCCAATAAAATTGCTGTTCTGTTTAGTGATCAGGTAATGATGTGTCAGACATTTCCTAATACCTAGTACTAAAAGGAAAATGAAACAACAAAAACTCACCTAGTCTTTGCATAAGGGCTCTGTGTTTGTTCAAGTACATCTTCAACACTCAACCAGTTTTCAACTCTGCTTGTTGAAGTTTTCATCAGAAGTTTCAAATATCTCTTGTGATATCTTATGTTTATGATATAGGTTACTTCAGGAGTATTATATTATTTTGAAAAACACTAGAGGGTGTTTCTAAATGACTGCTTCCTGCTTGGCTTTGTATGTCTCCACTTGACTTTTGGTTTTCCGTTTAGAGAGAATCTGTCGTTGTAGTTCCCCCATCTGAATATGTTTTTAAATTAATACTTGTTAGAGTAACGGTGGGAGGAAGGGGACATTTTTTGATATTCTCAGTAAACCTCAGTCTTAGGTGAACATGATTTTCAGAATGAAGTCTTCACGAGTGTTCTGATCCTTTCTTTAGCATGTATTCCTGCTCCTCTAATATATTAATATATTGGTCCAATTCTGTGAAATTGGTCCAATTCTGTCAAATTTATTAGTATAAACTTTTTTTTATCATTCCATTACCTTTTTAATGATTTTAGTATTTTAGTACATGGTTTCTGTTAGTTCTTTGAGCATGTTTGGAATAGTTGGTTTAAAGTCTTTGTGTAGTAAGTCTTTGTGTAGTAAGTGATAGAGCTGTTGTTATGTTTTCTCAGTCCTCCTCCCACTGCAGTGGGTTTCCACAAGTGCTCTGAGGTTGTGATTTCTATTGACCTTCCCCCTGTAGATTAAGTCTTTTCTTTCTTAAAGGAGATAAGGATGGCAGGCCTATCTAGGAAGTTTTCAGTAGTGACTGTTGGTTCTCTTTGCTAACTGTATATGGTTTCCACTCATTTCCTTGGGTATAGGTTTTGTTTTCCTTCCCCTGTCTTTTTGATCAAGAAATTTGGTCTGTACAGGAAATAGGGAAGATAGCTTGTGACTGCTCTTCCGCTCCACAGCCATTATCACAGGGAGAAGCTTTCTCAGAATTCTTCCCAGTCTTCCCTGTAAGACCCTGGTGGGTTTCCTAAAAGAAAAGTCTACCAGAAGGTACAAACCTCCCTGTTTCAAGGGCCATCAGGGGATTCATATTCTTACAGTAGCCCACATTCTGCTGTTAGTAATTCATTAAGGACTTTTAGCTGGCTTTTCTTATCTGTACTCAGTGGCTTGTTTCCCAGGTAATCAAATACTGGGATTCTGCTGCTCCCTGCCGGTACCTGTCTCTGCTCGGATTTGGGGTTATTTGATTGATCTGGGACCTCCATTTACTGATGGATTTGTTCACTTAATTTGCAATTTGTCCAACTTTGTTCTTATTGTGTAAGAGAATACTGTTTCTCTCTCTCTGGAAAGAGGTAAAACTAAACGTCTGAAAGTTTTAATTTTCATAACTTTTTTCTTTTTGACTTAGGAAGCAGAAACTCAATATGAAGAGCAGATTGGTAAAATTATTGTGGAGACACAAGAACTTAAATGGCAAAAGGTGAGTATTTCCCCACCTCAGATTAACATTTTTAACATCTGTTTAAAATGTATTCTAATCCATATTGCAGAATTAATTTTTAAATTTACTAAACATATTCAGGGATAGTACATTATTTGAAACAAAACCTTAAAAAAATTCCAACTAAAACTGTTGATGATAAATGGACTTCCAGAAAATAGGATAAAATTTTTGTTTAGGCTTTTTGGTATTATAACACTGAAGATAACTGAAAACTTCTATGTATTATTTTACACCTGAGAAATATACTGTATATAGGAAAATAAAAGTATTTTGAAATCAGTGAAACTTTAGAACTAGTAGCATGTTTTCCCTGGGGTGTTTTTACATAATGTAACCAAATAGAGAAAAATAACATCAGCTCTGGTTTTTCTGTCTGTCTTTATGAGAGTGCTTCTTATGCTTTTCCCTCCAAGTAATCTTACAGCTAAAAAGTGAAAGCTTAATGATGATGGTCCCTCTCCTCTTCATTTGGCAAAATTGAAATAGGAACTTACAGTTAATACATCAGAATCATAATTAAGATAATAGAGATTAGAACTAACTAGAAATAATTCAAATTGTGAGACCAGACACTCAAGATTATACATGAATATCATTTGCATTTAAATGGATGGAGTTGGAGAGTATCACGTTAAGTGAAATAAGCCAATCCCCAAAAACCAAAGGCCGAATGATTTCTCTGATAAGTGGTTGATGACACATAATGGGGGTTGGGGGGAGGTAAGGAAAGAATGTAGAAAGGATGGATTGTACAGAGGATAATGAGGGGTGGGGAGGGGGTGGGGAAGGAAAGATAATAGAATGAGACAAACATTATTACCCTATGTATATGTATGAATACGCAAATTGTATGATTCTACTTTGTGTACAACCAGAAAAATGATAGTTGTACTCCATTTGTGTACAGTGAACCAAAATTAAAAAAAAAGATTATGCAGAATATGCTAGAAAAATCAGGGTAAGATTAAATGATGGACAGGTCTATAAAAGACCTGACTGTGGCTGGAAAGCACAGGTAAATACTAAGTACAAATCAAAGCTCAAAGTACATTTCAAAATGTAAAGTTATATCTTGTTTCTGGTTTTTATTTTTGTTTTCTTTGTTTTGAGATTGGGGGTGGGGGTCTCACTGTATTTCCCAGGCTGGTCTTGAACTCCTGGGCTTGAGTGATCCTACTACCCCAGCCTTCTGAGTAGCTGGGACTGTTATAGGCATGAGCTGTAACTCCTGGCTTTATCTTATTTTTGGATAGGATGAATCAACAGTATAAAATCATCAGAATTCCTAAGTTAACAGTAGTTTAATACAATTCAATTTAAAATACCAACATCAGAATTCCTGAGTTAACCAGTAGTTTAATACTATTCAATGTAAAATGCCAACTGTATGTTCAGGCAGCTTAAGTGCCCTGAAAATGTTGATTCTAAGGTTTATGTAGAAATAAACATAGAAGAGTGGCTGGGAAAGTTTTGAAAAAGAAGAGGATGAAATAGCTATATTTGATTCTTAAGCACATTATAAAGCTATAATAATATTGCTTGGTTATGAATGTGAATACTAATTCAGTGGAACATAATAGTGTACAGAAATAGACCTATACATAAAATAATTGAGTGAATGACAAAGGTGGCTTTCAAGTCAACAGGGATTATTCAATAAATAGTATTAGACAAAGATGGTGGAATAGAGGAAGGGTGCAATTTCCAGTTTCTCCATGGCTAGGGATTTAAGCAGTGGGAGTACTGCTTCCCAGTGAGGTGGGTGACAGGGAATACACCAAATTTCAATATCAGAATCATAGAGTTAGAGACAAAAATTGGTACTCTTTTGAACATAGGACAGGAAAGAAAACTTTGGGAATCCTTGGTTCATCATGCAGGGGAGAGGTGACCCAAACAGAAAGACTGAATCTGTGTAGAAAATTTGGCACAGGGGAACATGTACAACAGAGGGGCAATCTGAACTTGAATGACCCAAAGGCAGCACAGTGAGCTGGTATATAAGAGGTGCTCCCTGGAGAGCAGAGAGCAAATGCAGGATGCCATCTTGAGGCAGCCTCATAGTGACTTTCTTCTGCAGAAGCCCAGGAATTCATAACACACATTAGCTGATAGTTCCTGTATACACCTGTGGTGAGATCTAGAGTCCTTCTGGCAGGGTGCAACTGAGGCAGGCATAGAGGGGATTACGCTAGTGGGACTGAGTCCAGGGATACAAAGCAAAGTGCTGCTTGCTTTCCCTTTGAGTTTGGTGGATTAACCAGAGAGAAACCAAAATCTGAACAGGGGGCATATTTGTGCTCCCACATTTGTGGGCTGTGGAGTGTGCAAGAAGAGCAGAGAATTGGTAACTTTGCCTCAAGAATGGAGTTCTTGGTAGGCCCCAAGATCCAGATACCCAGCAGAGATCGGATCTGATTGGCATTTGGGTGGATGGAGCTATTCTTTTTAGAGCAGAGGCCTAATGACAAGGTTCGAAAAGTTGGTCAATACTAAACCAGCCATCTGAACTTCACATTGAGAACTCTGTATCAGTCCCAACCTGGGAATGGATGTATTCTAGTCTGCATGGACAAAACTCTATCACTAGTTTCCATTCTGTCGTAACAACCTGTCAAGAAGGGAAACTGAGAGCCATTACAACTAGTTTTAGTTCCCAGCTAACAAGTCAATGAGCAACTCAAAGAAATGGGTTTAACAACCTCCAATTCTTGCTGTTTAAAATGAGTACACAACCCAAGAAGAAAAAACAGAAAAGACAGTATGATATAGGCAGTGAACATCCATTCTTGTCAATCATAATTTTGACCACCTCAGTGGTGAAAATCCCTTAATTTTTCATTAAGATTTATTTCATTTAAAAGATTTATTTTATATATATTTTATTTTTCCTTCAATTCGCTTTTTCTATTGAATGTGAGTCTAAATGTATGTATATGTGGGTATATGTGTTCTTCTTGTGTTGTTTGGCTCATGGACACACACACATATATATTCATCTTTTTTTTTTTTTGCCTTCTTTCTCTGCTGCGATCTGCACAGCATCAACAAAGGAATCTCAAGTGGAGATTGAGAAAAACACAGAGACAGAACACAAAGAGATTGAGAAAAACACAGAGACAGAACACAAAGACATTTTTAAACAAAGCTGGGGCCAGGTTGGACACTCTTCACTCTTAGGGAAGAAAAGTGACCCAGAACTAGCTCCACACGTTTATTGTATGGGGTCCCACAGTAAGGAAGTTAAACTATGGAGGCATTGTAAATTGTTCAAGGCTTGTGAGTTGTCAGAAGCTTCTTTGTGCACTCAAAAGTTACAGAGCTAGAAACATTTTTTTGCAGCCATTCTATTGTTGCAATGCTAGGAACATTCTGCCACACCCAGGAAATCCATTGTCCTGGGATATCTGATAACTGTTAGCATCAGAGCCAAGAGTCAAGGCTGTTGTCATCCTTGCCTTTGGCAATGAATGTTTCCCAGGCTTGACTTTTGCTGATGCCACAGGCTTAGCCAATCTGGGGGCTTATCCACTCTCCACATCTCCCCACTTTTTATTTTTTATCTGCAATGGATGCACATCTACTTGGAGGTGTTGGAACTGGGATTAAATGAGCTTGCAGCTGACTGTGAGAAAGCAATACAGAATTAAAAGTAAGGAAACAAGCCCTGTGAGATACCATGCAGTATGTTTTAGCATATTCCAAGGATTGAAACCATTTAGGTCATTCAACAGCGTTTTTGCAAAATTGTTAGAGACAACATAGGAATCTTACATTTTGCATGACTTGGATTTAATGCTGCAGTTGTAAAAGATCTAAACTAACATTGTAATAAATTCAAATTCCTAATAGATGCATCTTCATCTTTTTCCAATCCCATTGGGAGCTGTTATATAAAACAAGTGTTACAGAAATAAATTGATAAGCAATATGGCATTGTAATTTTTGTCTGATCTTAAGACTTTGTATCTGATTACCTAAACTCATTACAGTAGCTTCTGAAGCATTTAACTTAGCCTCAAGGTTTTTTTAATTTTTTATTTTATTTTTTTTTTTAAATCAGTACTCTCCTGATCTTGAAAGGCTCTTTAAGTATGTATTTGGTGATGGGGAGTGCTATCTACCCATCTCCTTCCTTCCTTCCTTCCTTCCTTCCTTCCTTCCTTCCTTCCTTCCTTATCTGCTCCCTGTCCTTTGTCCCAGTCTCATTTTCCCCTCTGAGTAAGGAACCCTTACTACTGTAAGGGGAAATGGGTGATGACTGCTCTGGCTGCTTCAGGCTGAGAGGGGAGCAATGTGGGGTAAGCAGATTGGGTTTTCTTTTAGGAATGTTTTGGGTTAGTTGAGGGCTCTGTGACAAAATTTTGGTTTGGAGAGAACAAGTTGTAAAGTTATCTGAGATGTGGGTACTTCTAAGAGAGAAACAAGAAGACATGAGTACTTGAGTGGGATTAATACAAAATAAATTTCACAGCATCTGGAGCATGTCAATCAATATCATAATGATGATAGAAACCAGTAATTTTTTAGCAGGAGGTGCAAGAGCTAAGAAGTTGTTTGCATGACAAGGCCAGTGATGACATGGCCTCTATTTGGGAGTATAAATCTTTGAGGACATTAGTTATATGGTCAGAGTTATCAGAAGTGTAAGTACACACTTAGTTTTTATAATGTCACAGATGTCACCATAAGATACCTAACGTCATCTGATTATTGTAAAATACCTTTTATTGACATAACCTTGTGTTTAGTAGAGATCCCTTTATTTTTGTCACTTAGGGCTAGATAATCATACTAGCAAACACAGATTAGGTCTGCCTCTGTGGGAGGTAGGAAGATTTGCTCGCCTTAAAGTGACTGAAAAAAAGCTTTTGACTCTGATAGTCTTTTTTGATAGTATTAGGCATTCCTGTCTAAGAATCCTTTTTTCGTAGCCTTCAGCTTTATTGACTCTTGGTGGGGCTGACACAAGTGCACATTGTAAGTTATGTTAAAGAACTATTGTCCTTTTAAAATGCTCAGGTGTGGGGCTGGGGATATAGCTCAGGAGAGTGCTTGCTTCGCGAGCATAAGGCCCTGGGCTCAATCCCCAGCACTGCAAATAAATAAATAAATAAATAAATAAATAAATAATGTTTAGGAGGAACTTGTTAAGAAAGCAGGATGGTAGAGTATGAAAGCAGGTAAGAGAGGTTCCACATTTAGGTGCCACAGTGGCTTGAATTTTAAAGTGACCTCTATTTTTTTTTTGTATCAAGCTGGTTTTGAATAAATTGCCTGTGCAATTCACATTTTAAATACAAGCCTAAGAGAGAGAAAGAGAGAAATCTGGCAGAAGTTAAGAAGTAAGGAAAGCTAATATTTTGAGCTTGAGAGGCAAAAATCTCATGTACAGAGCATTTTAACCATTTTTTTCTTTTATAATATCAGTCTCTTAAGGTTTGGTGCTATAGTTTATGTTTTTCCCTTTTCAAAACTTCTATGAGCTTTAAGCATTTCTCTAAGCATTTTTACATGTAGTTCCCGTTCTTTGGAATCTGCATGTCCCATGTTTTATACCCGACTATATATACTCCTTACCTTTCTTTATCTGTTGCCCTTCCTCAGCAGTATCCAGTCATTTAATTCTTGAAGCTCCTCTGTGCCTAGTCACTGTTCAGGCACCAAATGCTACAACCCTCACAGCCAAACCCTAAAGACTGGGGAGGGGCGATGGGGGATTAAGAAAGACACACAAACATTTACAAAGAGAAAGCTGGGACTATGTGGGACACCGACCTCTGGTGGAGGAACAGTGACCCAGAGCTAGCATAGCTCATTTATTATATGGCTTTTATCATCAAAAGGTTATTTGTGGGAAAGTTTCTGCAAGTCAGGCAGGCATGAAAGTCACAGTGCTTGCAAGATATTGTGGTTATCTTGTTATGCTCAGAATTCTCTAACCCTAGCAGCTAGTGTCTGAGTTTCAAGATCAAGACTGTAATTGCTCTGTACCTTTGCACAGAAATTCGTTAGGGTATTACCATAGATCCTGGACAATCTCGACCTACTTCTTTACAGAGAAAATTCCCAGGACAAAATGGAGAGACCCAAGGCAGTCAAAGACCATGGGCCAAGGCACCACTCTCCATAGTATTTCATCTAGAAAGACTCAAAGACATGAGGGGGACTTGATGGCTGGGACTAGAATCCTTGGGAGTCTCAATCACATATTTGGCACCTGGGATGAGATGCTTGCACACTGAGCTCAGCAGGACTGTCGATCAGAGTGCATAGACGAGTCCTCTCCCTGCAGCAGTGCTTCCCCCAAATGTGGCAGCCTCAGGATTGTTGAACATATAACTTGGCAACTTGTGGCTCCAGTGCAAGGGTTCTAGTGGGCAAGGAAGAAGCCCCATTGCCTATTATCACCCAGCCTTGATGGTCACATAGTATCACCTCCATCATGTTTTATTGTTTGAAGTAGTTCCTAGTGTATTCAGGTTTCCAGGCAAGAGACAAACCTCACACCTTGATAGGAGGCATATAAAAGTTCTACAGCCATTTTTTTTTTTTTTTTTTTTGGATCCGGGAATTGAATCCAGGGGTATTTGACCACTGAGCCATATCCCCAGCCCTATTTTGTATTTTATTAGAGACAGGGTCTCACTGAGTTGCTTAGCTCCTTGCTTTTGCTAAGGCTGGCTGTGAACTTGGGATCCTCCTGCCTCAGCCTCCCGAGCTGCTGGGATTACAGGCGTGCGCCACCATGCCCAGCTCTTCAGCCATTTTTAAAGCCTGTCACCCCTGTTAGAAATCTGAAGCCTACCTTAGCTTAAGGCAAGTGAGTCCCCATCTACCCTTGCTCCAGGTGAGCAAGTATATCCAGTGAGAAGTAGAGGGAGGCACAGTGGTCTGGGCCTTGGAGAGGGTAGAGGATGGCTGGTGGGATCTGGCTCTTGCCCTGAGGCCTGTCTCTAAAACAATAACATCAAACTCATTGATTTTGGCTTGAGCACTAGATTCACAGCTGGAAGAAGCTGAAGAGGTTTTGGGGCATTGTCCTATACATTGCCCCTGAAGTCGTCCACAGACAGGCATATGAGGGCCCCCAGGCAGATGTTTGGAGCCAGGGGTGTCTTTCTCTATGCTATACTCACAGGGAGATGCACATTTGAGGCAGGGAACAATAAGCAGGTAAAGAAGCTGATCACACAGGGATCTTAATTATATCTAGTCACACAATTAGTGAGATTACAATTAGTATACTGTACAAAATGTTGATCACTGTCCATTTTTGTGATACTAGTATTTCCTGTTAATAACACATAAGGAGACTAGACACACACTCACAAACCATAACATGACGTAGCAGTACAATCATTGATTAGATCTATAAGCAATTGACTAGTAAAGGTAACAAGATCCAAAGCAGTAGTTAGATGCCATAAATCCTTGAATGCCTCTTGATTTTGTGGTCAAAATATTACTAACAAACCTTCCAGGAGTTATGAATTCATTATGAGGATGTGTTGAATCAAATCTAAGAGACCAGTCCAGGACATATGACTCAGACTGGGAAATGTTTGTCTTATAGGAACTACAGTCTAGCCATTGAGGAAAAATCTCCAGTTCTGAAGTGGTCAAATTAGGACGATAAGGAAATGGAGGGTGTTTAACAGAGCTCTTATAACTGGAATTCAGAGACCCTATTTTAATAATGGTTTGCATATATTTTTTCAAATCCCAAGTACTGGAAACTGGCAACATGAGTACCACCATAGGATATCTTGTATTTCTGGAACACTTGTAAGCACCCAGTTTTTTGATGAATAGACAAATAGGAGTCTCAGTATTAAGGTAATGAGAGGGAATAATATGGTGTTCAAATTAGAGTCAGTTCAGATGTTTAAAGAATGTGAGAGCCCTGAAATCCTCAGGTAAAGGAAGACTTGTATATATGAAATTGTTCCATTTTTTTTCTCCCTGTGCTGTAGTGTTTAGGAAGGAACTTGTTAAGAAAGCAGTGTGGCAGAGTGGCAGAGCAGATAAGGTAGTCAGCCATTTAAGTCCCACAGTAGCCTGAATTTAAAAGTGACAGTTTTCATTTTTCTCTTTGGTCTCAAACCGGTTTTGGATCTCTGTAAGTCTTGTAAATCTTGCAAACTCTGTAAGCTCTGTCATTTACATATTAAATGCAAACCTGAGAGAGAGAGAGAGAGAGAGAGAGAGAGAGAGAGAGAACGAGAACTGGCAGAAGCTAAGAAGTAAGGAAAGCTGCTGTACTGAGCTTGAAGGCAAAACCTCATCAGTCTCCTAAGGTGTGTTTCCTTTGGAGATTCTCTCTTAAGGTGTGGTTTCCTTTGGAGACCCAGGGCAAGTCTCATTGACAGAATTTGAAATTCAGCAGGTTGATGACTTTTGATGGGACACCCTCAAGCTTTAAGCATTACTCTAAGCATTAGCACATAAAAGTTTCTCTCTGAGAACCAGAAGTTCCCATGTTTTACACCCAGCAACTGATCCTGCTACAAATATGTGCTCCTTACCTTGAAGTTTGACAGTGATTACTGCTAATGTCAGGATCTCAAAACATGCTCACACTTGTCCCAGGAGTGTCTCCTCGTTGCATTGTTGTATTCTGTTTGAGTTCCCCTGTATTCAAGCCCCTCACTGGGCACCAACTGCCTCGACCCTCACAGCATCAACAAAGGAATCTCCAGTAGGGGCGACTGGAGATGGAGAAAAATACAGAGACAAAGAAAGCAGAAAGACATTTTTGAGCCAAAGTGGAATCAGATGGGACATTTCACTCTGAGGGAGGAACAGTGACCCAGAACTAGCTCCGTAAGTTTATTATACAGGGTCTCATAATGGGGAAGTTAAACTATAGAGACATTGAAAATTGTTCAAGGCTGTGAGTTGTCAGAGGCTTCTTTTTGCACTAAAAAGTTACAGAGCTAGAAACATTTTTTTTGTAGCTATCCTACTGTTGCAATGCTAGGAACATTCTGCTGCACCCAGGAAACCCATTGTCCTGGGATGTCTGATAACTGTTAGCATCAGAGCCAAGAGTCAAGGCTGTTAACATCCTCACCTTTGGCAATGAATGTTTCTCAGGCTTGACTTTTGCTGATGCCACAGGATTAGCTAATGACCAGGGGCTTATTCTCTCTCCACATTTCTCTTCCTCCTCCTTTTCCTCTTCCTCTCAGACCTGTGAGGCAAACACTCCACTACTGAGTTATGCCCCCAACTTTTATTTATTATTATTATTTTTTAATTTTAAAATGTTTTCTTTCCTCAACTGTTTATTATTTTGACTTTAGAGGGGGAGGGGTACTATTTTTGTTTGTTTATGTGTTTTGGATTGACTTTTTGTTTTGGCTCTTGTTTTTGTTTTTCATAGTACTCCTCTCCTCTTTCCCCTTCAATAGCCAAATTAGCTAATTCTTTCTCTTGTTATTTATTCTATTTATTTTATTTATTTTTTTATTCTTCCTTCTTCAAAACCATTACTTACTACCTGCCTCTGTTGTATCTCTCTCTACCTTTTGAATATGTTAAACTTTCTTTTACCTTCCTACCCTATTTTCTTTCCTCTTAATGAACCATAGTTTTACTATCTTTAATAACAATTTAGGGGCTGGAGTTGTAGCTCAATGGTAGAGTGCTTGCCTAGCATGTGTGAGGCACTGAGTGTGATTGTCAGCACCACATACAAATAAATAAATAACACAAAGGTCCATCAACAACTAAACAAAAAGAATTTTTATAAAAGAACAATTTAGTTTATATAATTACTACTTCCACTGTTTATGTTGTTGCAGTCATTAGTACTGGGGAGGGCATAGTTGACACCTGCTCTGTACTTTAATGCTAGATCTAGTTCACAGTTACTTATTGTTGTTATTGTTAAATACTAACCCCACTATCCCTCTTGGCAATTAATGGTGTACATCCCATAGTAAGCACCAGATAGTTATTCTAATGCTGCATGTTGATCACTACTGTGGTTGCTATTGCTTGTTTTCCCCTTTTCTGAGAGGGGGTGGGAAGCATCTATTATACTGCAAGTTTACACTATAGAGACTCTGTGACTGTATCCAAAACTTGGTAAAGTGACAGTGCACTTTCTTCCACACACAAACTAACCCAGCTCAAACTTCAACAGTACTTTAACACATAGAATAGGGGAGAGGAAAAACCCCAAACCAATGACTAGGCTCCAAGTAGGAATAACTAGAAGGGGACATCAGGTCCCAGCCTTGGACATCTATTTCTACAGCAAAATCAGAGAAAGATTTCAAAATGATGGCTTAGAAAAACCCACAGTGGGAGCTGAATCATGGCTCATACTGACAATGAGTTACAAAGCAGTAATAGTTCTGAATCAGTTCTGAATCATTGGGTGGTCTTGATGTTTGCAGATGAATTCCTAAATTCAAATTATCTCCAACAAGGAACAAAGTTGAACCTGCACCTCAAAAACAAAGGACTGTAAACAGGATGCCTGTAAAGGCTCCATCTGATGATGAACAAGGATTTGATTATGATGAACAAGGATTTGATTATAATAAAGAAGAATGGTATGACTGTAAAGGGGGCAAACTGGAAATCAACGAAGATTTCCTGGACATCTTTTTGAAACTTTAAGGATCTTTCAGTATCCTAGGTGATAAGAATAACATGCCAGTTCATTTCTGTGGCAAATATGGGTTGCCTATGAAAATCTATTGGCAAATGATTCCATGCAAACATGATTTTTGCTATGATTGTGCTATTTTATATGGAAAAAAGGGAAATAAGATGTGTCCAGGATGGAGTGATTTTATATAACAAATTGAACAGTGTACATACACAATGTTCTCTTTTCATGTGTAGCATTGTTCAAGAGTGAAAGAGAATGTATTTGTTTGAGAGAAACTTAGAGGCTCATATCAACCCTTTCCATATGAGAGCTGGAAAACCCGTTACCTGTGCTTCACTTGAAAATGTTCATCCTCCTGTTGCCCCACCACCAACTCACATACCTGATCATTTTTAAATGCTACCAGACAAGCACCATTTGAATCATAGTCCACCAAAGCAGTGTATCACAATAGCTCTGCCTCCTTTGAAACATGTGTTGCATAATCAGCCATATGAGGATATTCTTGCGTCTCTAGCAGAATTGTCCTCGACTTCACCTCTACCTCATTTGGTCAGTAAGGAAAACTTTTGCATTTCAACAAGAAAACACAGCATTTAATAACTGTCCCTATTCAGGATAACTCAAATTCAGGTGCTAGAGAACCACCCCTTCCTGCCACAGTACCTGCTCACTATCATGCTGACTATCAGGGTCAATGAGTGGTATGGCATCCTGTTACGTTTGAATGTGAGGTGTCTCCAAAGAGCTCATGTGTGAGAAAATGCAAGGTTTAGAGGGGAAATGATTGGGTTATGAGAGCCTTAAGCCAATCAGTGAATTAATCCCTGGATGGGATTAACTGAGTGATTAACCAAAGGTGCATAAGGTGTCATTGGAGGAGGCGGGTCATTGGGGGGGGAAGTTTTGTATCTGGTAAGTGGAGTCTCTCTCTCTGCTTCCTGATCATCATGTGAGCTGCTTCCCTACATCACACGCTTCTGCTGTGATGTCCTGCCTCATCCCAAACCCTGAGAAATGGAGCTAGATGTCTGTGGACTGAGACCTTTGAAACTGTAAGTCCCCCAAATAAACTTTTCCTCCTCTAAAATTATTCTTGTCAGGTCTCTTAGTCACAGAAGTGAAAAGCTGACTAAAACACATCCTCATTGTATTATGCCTCCATAGGAACATTATATACCACCTCCACCTCCTCAACCACCGATAAGCCATCCAGTTCCACATCTTCCTCAGGCTGTAGGTACTCCTCAACTTGGTATCTCCAAGCTCTACCTCCACCAGTGACCTCTGCTCCACCATCAATAACCCCTCCCCCTGGACGTATTATAGCCCAGATGCCACCTTATATGAATTATCCTCCTCCACATCCTCCCCCACCTCAACACTATGGTCCCACCTGTAACTGCATTCCTCCTTACCATTATAATTCTAATTCTTTACACCAATTTACTGAAGATCAAGGAACTCTGAGCCCTCCATTTACACATCCAGAGGAATGAGTACTGGTATATGCCCTGCATAAAGAGAGCCACCTCCTCCTCCATGAATTCAGGGTCTGCCTTCTCAAACCCCACTTCCTGGACCACATTGTTCAGATCAAACAAGATATAGATCTTATTACCAATAATACTAGTATTTTGAACTAAAGATAGGAGGAATAAAACTTATGTATAGTCAATTTTTAAACTAGCTTTGTTTTAGGAAGGAAAAGTACTTCTAACTGAGGTGGCTATAAAACACACTGGGTATTGTCTCTTAGAATGGTTTTGCATCTTGACTTTATATTAACACCTTTGTTCCTGAGGTAGTGAACTGACCTAGAATATTTGTGAAAAACAAAAATTGAAAAAAAATATTTCACTGTTTCACTTTTGAAAGTATTGCTTTAGTTAATCAAAATGTTTAGTTTTTCTTGTGGTACATCCAGAAATAAAATCAATAAAGACCTTTTGACTTACATGATGCCATAAATCAAATGGATCTAACAGACAGACATCTATAGGATATTTCTCCCAACAACAGCTGAGGATGCTTTCTCCTTAGGAGCTCATGAAGTCTTTTCCAAAATAAACCATATTTTAGGATCCAAAGCAAGTCTTAGCAAATACAAAAGAAAATTGATGTTATCCCATGCATCTTGTTAGATTTTAATAGATAAAAATTAGAAATCAACATCAAGAAAATGTATGTGAACCACATAAACACATGACGATTGAATAGTACTCTTTTAAATGAGGAATGGGTCATCAAAGAAATGAGAAGAGAAATGTAAAAATTCCTAGAATTGAGAACAGTGATACAATATACCAAAACCTTCGGGATGCTCTGAAGGTGGTAAGAAGAGGTAAGTTTATAGCATTAAGTTTCTACATTAAAAAAAAACTCATAAAGATCCCAAATAAACAATTTAATGCTCCATCTCAAGGCCCTAGTAAATAGGAAAAAACTATTTCCAAAACCAGTAGAAGACAGGGAATAATTGTAAGATCAAAGCTTAAATTAATAAAGTAGAGGACACTACCACCAATATGAAGGTTCAATGCTTGAAAAGTTGGTTCTTTGAAATGATAAACAAGATTGATAACCCCCTAGCCAAACTAATGAAAAGAATGAGAGAGAAGACCCAAATCAACAAAATTAGAGATGAAAAAGGAGATATAACCACAGACATTTCTGAAATCCAGAGCATTATTCGGGACTGTTTTGAAAATTTACATTCTAAAAAATTGGAAAAGCCAGAATATCTCAACAAATTTCTAGACATAAGTGACCTACCCATATTGATACAGAAAATGTAAACAGACCAATTTCAAGCAATGAGATCAAAGCAGTAATAAAAAGGATGAGATGGATTCTCAACTGAGTTCTACCGGACCTTGAAAGAAGAACTAACTGCAGTCTTCCTCAAGATATTCTATTAAATGAGAAAAAAGGGAACACTCCTAAACTAATTCTATGAAGCCAGTATCACCCTGACACTAAAACCAGATAAAGACATCAAGGAAGAACTACAGACCAATATCTCTCATGAACATAGATGTAAAAATTCTCAATCAAGTATTAGCAAATCACATTAAAAAACACATTAAGAAGATTATATAGCTTGATCAATTTGGAGCCATCTCTTTGATGCAAGGTTAGTTTAATTTGTGTAAGTCAATGTATGCAATTCATTGCATAAACAGAATCAAGGACAAAAATCATATGGTCATCTCAATAGATGCAGAAAAGGCCTTTGACAAAATGTAGCATTCATTCATGTTAACAACACTGGAGAAACAGGATAGAAGGAACTTAACATTATAAAGGCTATGTATGACAAACTAAAGTTGACATCGTACTAAAGAGAGAAAGAAAGCATTTCCTCTAATCAGGAACAAGATAAGGATGTCCACCCTCACCACTCCTATTCAGTATAGTTTTTGAAACTCTAGCTATCAGTCAAGAGAAGGAAATTATAGGGATACAAATAGGAAAAGAAGAAGTCAAACTATCTCCATTTGCTGATGACATGTTTCTATACCTAGAAAACTTGAGAAACTTTACCAGAAGACTTCTACATATGATAAATTCAGCAAAGTAGCAGGATACAAGATAAATATACAAAATCAATAGCTTTCTTATACTTCTGTAATGAATCTGCCAAGAAAGAAATCAAGAAAACTACTCCATTCATAATAACCTCAAAAAATAAAAATACTAATATATTTAAGGAGGCAAAATACCTCTACAATTAAAATTATAAAACACTGAAGAAATTGAAGAGACCTACCATGCTCATGGACAAGTAGAATTAATATCATCAAAATGATTATATTATGAAAAACAACCTACATCAAAGTACCAATGATATTCTTTACAGAACCAGAAACACAATCTTAAAGTTTATATGGAAGGATAAAAGAACCAAAATAGCCAAAGCAATCCTGAGCAATAAGAGAGAGACTAAAAGTATCACAATACCAGATCTTAAATTATATTACAGAGCTATAATTGCAAAAATAGCATGGTTTTGGCATGAAGTAGATATGAAGACCAATGGAATAGACTAGAAGACCAAGAGACAAATCCACATACTGTCATCTGAAACTTTTGAAAAAGGTACTAAAAATATATGTTGGAAAAAAGGTAGCCTTTTTTTCAAAAAAAACTTTTTAGTCGTCAATGGACTTTATTTTATTATTTGTATGTGGTGCTGAGAATCAAACCCAGTACTTCACACATACCAGGCGAGTGCTCTACCACTGAACCATTACTCCAGTCCAAAATATAACCTTTTTATCAAATAGTGCTAGGAAAATTGGATATCCACATGCAGAAGAATGAAATTAGATACCTACTTCTCATTCTGAACAAAATTCAACTGAAAGTAGATTAAAGACCTAGGAATTAGATCAGAAACAGTGAAACAGCTACAAGAAAACAGGACTAATATTCCAACACATTGACATGGGCACCAACTTCCTTAATAAGACTCCTAAATTCAGCTGAAGAAGTAAATCCAGGAATTGATAAATGGGATAGCATTAAATTAAAAAGCTTCTGCACAACAAAGGAAACGAGAGCATGAGGATGGAGCCTACAAAATGGGAGAAAATCTTTTCTAGCTACTCCTCTGACAGGGGATTAATATCCAGACTATATAAAGGACTCAAAAAAATTTAACACCAAAACCAAACCACACCAAAACAGCAAACCAGAACCCAAATAACCCAATTAATAAATGGGCAAAAGAACTAAACAAACCTCTCTAAAAAGAAAAAAAATATGAATGGCCAACAAGTATATTTTTAAAATGTTCAATATTTCTGGCAATCAAGGAGATACAAATCAAAAGTACTTTAATAGTTCATCTCACTTCAGTTAGAATGGCAAGCATCCAGAATACAAATAATAAATGCTGGCAAGGATGTGTGGAAAAAGGCACACTCATACATTGTTGGTGGGCCTGCAAATGGAAAGCAGTGTGGAGATTTCTCAAAAAACGAGGAATGGAACCACCATATGGTCTGCTATCTTACTTCTAGTATTTATTCCCAAAGAACTAAAATCACCATATTTTAGTGATACATGCATACCATTGTTTATATCAGAAAAATTCATATTAACCAAGTTATGGAACCAGCCTAGACCCATCAACAGATGAATGGGTAAAGAAAATGTGTATAAATACACAATGGAGTTCTACTTAGCCATAGAGAAAAAATGAAATGATGTCATTTGGTAGTAAATGGATGGAACTGGAGAATAACATGCTAAGTGAAGTAAGTCAGACTCAAATTCAAGAGTCAAATATTTTTTCTCATGTGAAAGCTAGAGAGAAAAAAGGAATAAAAAAGGGGATCAGTAGAATAGAAGCTGGGGACCAAGGAAGAGGGAGGAGGGAAGAGAAGGGGGAAGACCTCAGGAATGAAGTTAACCAAATTATGTGCATGTATTAATATGTCACAATGCTTTCAAATTTTTATATAACTTATGCACCAATAAAAAATAAATAAATAGAAGGACGACCAGTAGAGGAGAGGAAGGGGATCAGGGGAACAGAGGAGAGGAAGGAAGGAGAAAGTTGTGGATAAATGGATGGAATTGGAGATTATCATGCTAAGTGAAATAAGCCAATCCCCCCCCCCAAAAAAAAAGGCTGAATGTTTTCCCTGATAAGTGGATGATGATATAGAATCTGGTTGGGGGATGGTGAGGGGTGAGAGAAGAATGGAGGAACTTTAGATTATGTAGAGGGAAATGAGAGAGGGAGAGGGTGGGGGTATGAAAAATGGTGGAATGAAACACATCATTACTCCATGTACATGTATGATTAACAAGAATGATATGAATGTACATCATACCCAACCATAGAAATGAAAATTTGTACCCCATATGTGTACAGTGAATGAAAATGAAGTCTGTAAAAATAATAAAAAAATTAAAAGAAAACAAAAAAACAAGCATTCTGAAACAATGCCTATCCTGACACATCATATTTTATGTAGCATATATTCTACTAGTTTTCATATACAGAGATGTGTATGAAATTTTCTTTCCCCTTAGTAGAAAATGAAATTAAATACAATGTAAACAATGAAACTTGCTTCTTTTATAATTAAGATCTTGTGGAATAGACCATGGACCACTAAGCTGAAAAGATGTAGATCACCCTTTCCATATTAGCTTGGGCTGCCTGTGTCAACTGGCACACATGGCCCAAAATGCAAGTGCCTTCTCATTTCTGAAATGAAGAGAGTAATTTTATTTGCCAGGTGTTTGCAAGGATTAAATGAGATTAAATAAACTTGACACTTGAGTGCAGGCTCAATTAATGTTTGTCCCCTTCATAATCTTTTTCATGAAAAACTACTAGACTTTCATTAAACACACACACTCTGAAAAGGTTTAATAAATGAATGTTGATAAAAAAATGGAGAAATTATAGCATATGCATTTCCAAATATGTCAAAATGAACCCCACTATTATGTTATGCTTTTAAAAAATATGCTGGGCATGATTGCACACAACTGTAATCCTAGTGATTTGGGAGGCTGAGGCATGAGGATGACAAGTTTGAAGCCAGCCTTAGCAAAGCAAGGCCCTAAGCAACTTAGGGACACCATCTCTCAAAATAAAAAACAAAAAGGGTTGGGATGTAGCTCAGTGGTAAAGTACCTCTGGATTTAATCCCCGGTACCTGCCCGCCCCCCTGCCCCCTAGAATCTTTAAAAAATAGTATCAGAGCTAGATTTCTCATCTGAAGAAAAACAAAGCCATATTCCTATACTACTTTACAAACATGCACAGAAAAAGAAACTTTAATAACCATACACCCTGGTAAAAGGTTGTATCAAATGTAAATCACAACTAATTGCAGTGAGAACAATTTACAAAGTCTTCGTGTTTCTTAAAGGGGACATGAGACTTGCAATACTTAGAAGGTTATGGGGTCTAAGCTCAAGTGGTTTTAGGTAGATATTTTAAGGCATGGCATTGATT